>OZ010690.1:16584341-17184341 GCA_963932265.1 Thymelicus lineola
AAACTGTAACTGTAAACTGTATAAATAACTTGTGTTTACTAATACAATTTTATTTTTCAAATTAAATTACTTTTAAGCAAGCTATGACAAATTACTTTTATTTAAAAATTAAACCAACGAAAAAAAAATGCGAAAAATAAAATAAACCATTTAGTAATAATTGAAGATCCTAAATTGAACAGTAAATAAATAATTTTGAGATCGCGCCAAACATACAAGCAAAATTAATTACAAAGCGTAGCCTACTTTTAGGGTAGGAATAAATTTTTTAGAAAAAATGGGACCTAGTAAAAAAAAATATAAGTGTCGAATTGAGAACCTCCTCCTTTTTATTTCGTCGGTTAAAAATATACATGTCATGGCAATATCGACGTGGCAAGAAACGATATTCTTATTTACATTTGATGACAATATTATATTCGAAATTCAAAAATTGTGCACTGATTACCGATATAAAGCAAGCCTCTACGCGTAAGCGCTCTGTGCAATATATAGACGGGATAATTAGTATGATGTCATCGCGTCGGCCGTTCTGTTTGTCTGTCTGGTTCGGTCGGATTGTTGTGGCACTTGTAGCGTAAGGCGGAAAAGTCTGACTAGGTTTGTGCGTTTCAAAATATGTATTTAAATGTCAAATAATAGCGAGAAATGTTTTGATTGATTATAAATAAGGAACTTTTGCATTTCTAAAAATTAAGAAAATCTGTAAAATGGGACGCTTTTTAAGGAGGGAGGAGGGATGCGGGGGGGGGGGAAGGGAGGGGGAGACTTGTTTTCTTTAACGTACTCGCAAAGGTACAACATACCTACATCAGTTTCAGAAAATTATAAAATGCCGTTTCGCCCATACATTGAAATCAATGAATGGACTAATGACACAGGAGTGATGCTCTAGCTATTACATCTACCCAACCCTAATAAGGAACAAAGGGTAATGATTATTACAATTACTATTATGTAGTGTGAGTAGCCTCTGTTTGCATCTACTCTATGCTCTATCAGTCTACAATGTAAACCTCCAGTATTGGAGGTGGTGACAGGGTAACTAGTGTGATGTCATCGACTGGACTGTTTCTCTTTCTTTGGAAACGTTAGAACACTTACACACAACATCCCTAGCACGATCAACAATACACACAGTTACTCAAATTATTCAATTTAATCTGATATTCAAATTATTCTGATAGCCTAGTGGTTAGAACGTTGGTCTCCCGAACGCGGGGGCCCGGGTTCAAATCCTGGCACGCACCTCTAATTTTCAAATATTATGTGCGTATTACAAGTTAATTATCACTTGCTTCGGTGAAGGAAAACATCGTGAGGAAACCTGCACACCTGAGAGTTCTCCATAATGTTCTCAAAGGTGTGTGAAGTCTACCAATCCGCACTTGGCCAGCGTGGTAGACTATGGCCTGTACCCCTCACATTGTGAGAGGAGACCCCGAGCCCAGCAGTGGGACAATTATGGGTTGTTGCTTTGCTTTGACTCAAATTAAACTTAACATCACACTTTACTTGATCAACTAAGTATATTACAACATTAGGGAACATACCAAAACCACGTAACCCATTTTTTCCAACTTTTTACCCCCCCTCCCCCCCCCCTTCGTGACCATCCGTAGTATATGAGAAGACCCCCCCCCCTCCCCCCTAGTTTTCACGTGGTAATTGATAAATACGGTTTTCAATACTTTTTTGCAAAAACAGAGTTAAAAATAATAATTTTGCTTATATTTGACGACTTTGTAGCGCAATGGTTGCTAAAATATTGACTACGTGACAAAAACCTAAACCCCCCCCCCTCCCCTCTGTGACCAATCGTGGTGTTTTGAAGAACCCCCTCCCCCCCCTAAATGAGGCACGTGGTTTTGGTATGTTCCCTTATATGGAAACGAAGCTAGGAAGGTTATTCTGTACTCATTGAACTCACCAATTTCGCGGTGGGAGTGGCTCACAGTCGATTCACAGAACAGCTGTGTTTGCTGAGTTGTTGAGTTTGATAAATAATTAATACTTAATAGACATGAAAACTTGTATGTATTATAAATAGCTGACAAACGGCTCGTATCCACCTGATGGTAAGTTCCCTTCGCCCATGGACATCAGTAATACCAAAGGCATTATTATCGACGCGTGCCAGTCAAAATGGAACCAGAGAGTTAGAACATGTTAAAAGCGAAGTAAAAGACGTATTGCTACGAAATCACACACACACACACACACACATATATAAATTTATAAATTTGTTAGTAAAATAAAATAAACTCTACACCACACTAGGATTCCCTGTTTCGTAGGTGCCATGAACAACAAACAAAGACAAGAACAGAAATTCGAACAAAAACAATGTTACCAGCGATTCGATTACTCGAACCCAGGACCCTTCGAACGACGCGGTGCGCCTGGCTACCACCATTGCGCCACGAGGGTGTAATGACACGTTTTATATTAGCTTCACCTGTATGTATGTTTGTTTGTAACTTGTAACCGACTCCTTTGGACTTGATTTTGACCCACTTTAAACGGTCAGATTTCTTTCAAACTTTGACTTATCGAGGACCGATGACAATTCAATATTTAAAAAAAAAGAAAGAAAGAAAAAAGAAAACACCTAAATTTTATTTCAAAAAATCAAACTAAAAAATGAAAAAAATAATAATAGTTAAAAAAAAAAACCAAAAAACACGCTTTTATAGAAAATCCATATAAAAAATAGAAAATTTTGAATTAAGAATCGTGTAATTGAAATAAAAGCGTGGGGTGCATGGTATCAATGAGTAGAAGGATTATCATTTAAAAAGCATCCCACGCTTTTATTACAATTACACGATTCTTAACTCTTTATTTTCTATATAGTTGGATTTTCTATAAAAGCGCGTATTTAGTTTTTTTTTTTAACTATTATTTATTTTGTTCTGTTGTTTGGCTAGTGCACATAACAGGAAGTTTGTAACGAGTATCCATTCATATCCACTATAGTAGGTTCTGAGTACCTTGCGAGTTGCTCAAACCGCAGCCTGGCAATGCTAATGATTCACGCGGATGTAGTAATGACATTGGAGCACGTCCTTTACTATTCTATCGGATTTATTTCAGTACATCATGTTCATGTGTTTTGTGGCCGTGGGTAACTTAGTACATCTGTGACATCAGTTATTAAGCAAACGTCGCTTCGCTTTGAGAGGATAATCGTTATGAAAAAAAAAGTTTTATATAATGCCTAAACAAATTCCTAAATGTAGCCTTTATAAAAAAAAGTATATACCTACTGCATGGCTCCAAGTAGGGCTCGAACGATACTTTCGATACTGAGTAGGTATCGATACTTTTGATCGCGATACTCGATACTGAGTACTCGATACTCGTACCTGGTAATTACTCGCAAGTACTCATATGAAACGTCGGTATCGAGTACTTTTAAAATACTGAGTACTTTTCAGTATTTTCATATGGAAAAAGATCAACTGCGGCCCGATTTAGCGGTCGGACTAAACAGAAATTCACTGTCGACGACCTTTTTTTTTTTTTTAGCTGTGATCTGACTGTGGTCCTCGCGAGTACTCGATACTCGATACTGAGTAGTATCGATACTTCAGGACCGATACTTTTTTGGTATCGATACCATACCCGACGATACCACACGAGTACTCGGTATCGATACCAGAGGCCGATACTTCGAACCCTAGCTCCAAGGATCTTTAATCATTTACCAGACATCGTTAAAGAACTAAATTTAAGACACTTTAAAACACTTTTTTTTTTCAAAAACTATTAAGCTCTATATAATCTAAAATCAGCCGCAACGCTTTCCGTAGGTATAGATTCTAATCTTCACATTTTTTTTCGAATTTTGGGAATATGGTAGAAATGTACGCTGCAGGGGATCAACCGGAACCAGCTAAATTTTGGAAGTGGTCTATGAGAAAAAAAGTGAGAACCTCTGCTCTAACTGTAAACCTTGGTGACCACATAACACCAATAGGTCTAGTTACAATTGATCAAATTTTGTCATAGAGCCTGTCTGAATATAAACTTTATCCAGGTAACAAGAATAAAAATTACTACGAATCGTTACAAGTCAACCACATTTATGCCGTATGCTGTGAAGATCTCTTGCGTGAGAAGTAAATTAAAGCCGTGAGCTATCCAATACGGATCTTCCATACAAAACTCCTTGAGCCGATTAACCCTAAACGTCGTGCAATGTTTGTAATGGCTCGTTAAGCTCACTTAGAATGCAGTACTTAATCAAGTCCGTTGCCCCATGGCTCTCGTAATCTTAAGGTCAGACTCCCGGTCCGTTTCGAATGAATTAAACCGCGTCTAGGTCGAATCTGGTCAGCGCCGGCGCCAGCCCTGCACTAACTAATGATGAGATTGTGAATCATTACATGCCTAAAATAACGGTTTCGTGTGTTTAAAACGGATATTGATGCATTTTTGGTATAAAGCGATAGAATATACCTGTGTATAGAAGGTTGAGGGGTAAGATACAAATGAAAAATGGCTTGGCTTGGCTTCAACCCATGAATGGCCCACTACTGGACACGGGTTTCTCCTCTTGAGGAGGCCTAGAGCATACTCCACCACGCTGCTCCAGTGCGGATTGGTGGAGGGGTTAGTGGCCAACCCGAGTGTTGGAAGTACAAATGAAAAATATTGAGTGTCAAATGATTAAGATGATGTTTCTATATTTGTGAGCGCAAAGATCATGTGCAAACTCAAACTAAGCAGGAATGTTAAAACTCAAAAATATTTCTCCGTTCTTGCTTCAGAAAAAAAGTCGGGTTTTTTAACATTATGTAAATTAAAACAAATAATTTTCCGGAAGAAATTAAAATCTTTTGCGTTTAAAAAGTGTAATCAAGACAAAAATAAAGACTTTTTACAAGACAAATAATCAAATAGGAAAGTCAGCCTAAAGAAGTTCTTTTTGGTTGAGAGCCGCTGATTGTATCCGATTGTAACAAACAAATTGAATATCGTTGAGATCTCTTTGATATGTATTCATACATTCTTGACCCACTGTCTGCTTTGTTGTTTGTATTTCAACAACTCGTGGTCTGGTTGATAAACATCAAGTTCTTGGTACTGAGGTTGTGAAATATCTATCGCTGGTCGAGTCCGAAAAAATTGGTAACTATATAAAAGTAAATATAATTGTATTTATAAATACACCTAACAATTAAATTATGTATGTAGATGCATCCGAAGAGACATGAAAGACGCAAAGTAAGAAAACAAAAACGTACTAGACTTATTATAAGAGAATGTGCGAGGAAAACGCCTTCAATAAAAAGTATTACTTAATTTTCCTAGCCTCGCATTATTAGTAATCCGACAGACCTTAGGGAAGTTTAGACCTTAGGGTCTAAACTTCTAAAGACAGATCCTTGTTAGTGAAATTAAACAACGCAGCCAGCGAATTATATCCAATTATTTTGTCCTTCATTCAGTCTGCTAAAGGCCTGATCAAAACTGTACAGCTCAGCCCCAATCGTGTGCAATCACATCAGTGTAAATAACACAATTCTCCGAAGCAGCAAGGTAATGTGGAGATGATGTCACTCGCTCTCATTCGGTCGCGAGCTGTTTATCGCCGAGGGTCAAGACCACAGCTGATATTCGGATGAGAGAAGTTCACAATAACATGCAGTGAATCTTCTTTATTACTGGCTTTTGGCAGTTAACATACTTTGCTTGTCGTCGAGTATTTGTCAGTCGAGAAAATGCAATATAATATTTGCTCGGTTTACGAAATGCTCCTGTTTTCATGCATTTATTTCATAGCGTTTTCATTTTTATTTGGGCTCCCAAAATGTGGTTCACGATTGGATTTGACTAAAGTTTAATCTGTAGTTACAAATTTGTGGATAGAATAAGACCAGGTTGGTCGACATTGGGATTTGGGCCTATTCGTAAAATGTACCACGCATGTCCACCACGCTACTCCAATACCTATGTATTGTTGAAGAGGTTAATGACCAATACAAATCTCAAAAGTTTCTAAGTCATCCAAAATGCATCCGACATGGTTTAACGTAGGATGTCCGAGCACGCACGGAAGCGATCAAGAAAGCAACTAGAAGCCATTTATATCAACCTGGGTTTAATGTTATTGGCATTTTTATGTTAGTTTAGACTTTACAGAAGTCAAAAACACATGCCTGATCTAAATTAAGTTACAACAAAAAACTATTAACGCTAAGTTAGAAGTCGCAAAACGAAGACTTACAAGTACGAGTTACGACTAGCATAGACAAAATATATTCTATTTACATTCGTTACAAACTAACGGTGAAGAACATTAGTGTAATATAGCGTGCCCTATCTAGATAACTCTAGAAAGTAGTTTTATATTATAATTTATAACTCGATACAAGTTGGAGAACGTGCTTGGAACCGGCCGCTTTGTATTATAATCCGAGCGTCTCGAGAAATTCTTACGACCGTTTAACTGCCAGCTGCCTTCGCCGTGAAGTCATCGAAGGAAATATCTTTGTAGAGCCAAGTAAGTTAAATATGGCTGTGACTTTTGCTAAACAAAATGGTTAAACACTCACATCACACACTGGGATGTATCGTGTTGCGGGGAGGTAAAACATTTACATATGTATATGTATGTAAGAAGGATTTATTTATTATTTATTTATTTATTTTATTATTTATGTACACACAATAATTTAAAGGACAGTTACAGTAGGGATATAATGTACAAAGGTACTGCTTATCTCTAATGAAATTGAGGATTGGAATAGATTGCCTACGTCTGCGTTCCCACCCACCTATGACGTGGATGACTTCAAGAAAAGAGTGAATAGGCTTTTATTAAGTTAGTGCGCTCACCATCCTAGACCATATCTTCACTTACCATCAGGTGGGATTATGGTCAAGCATTAACTTATTTTATGTAAAAAAAGACAAGGAAAATGATCGATTTCAAGTTAGTTGATTAGTCAACTAATAAAATACAAATGGATGTGATGGAAACGATGCTAAAGGTCCCAATTCTGATCCACCATGTTTGAAATATCCATCGTGACAAAATAAGTATTTGTTCTCAGATAGTGCTTCTGTGACGTCTCTTTGTGTAGATACTCGTATATAGCAGGGAATAAAAGTTTGGGCTTATAAGTAAGCCTCAATATTGGTCCTTTATTGTCTATAAGGGGAAGTTCTCTTTCATATTTATTTATCTTTGATATTACCAGTCAGCATAAGACTGCAGCGCACACCTCGGCCATTAAAGTCATAGAAACCTCAACAAGTACCCGGTACAAAGATTCTAGCACAGACACTTAAGAATATATTGAGCACGAAGTAATAACCAATTTCCCAATAACTGCTGTAACAACAATATTGTCAGCAGTCGGCAGAACTGCCCCACTGACATTATTAATATTATTAAGTGTATGGGTAGGGGCGTAAGTCCCAGAGGCCACTGCGCCCAAGAATGATCTATTGTAGCCATGCCCATGGGTATGATGGTCAGCAAGGCGGCCGATATGAACTGCAACTGACCTTGCCCTACGAGCTACGCGCGGCGTTTCCATTGACGAGGGTCTGTGAATGAAAGCTCGTAGCCTCGTTCTTGAAGCCGAGCATCGAACTTTTCATCTTACCATTCAGCTCGCTTTTTTCGGTCGGGGTTTTTGGTGCTATTTTTAACTACACAGCTATAATATACGTGGTTAGTTTTGAGTAAAAGAGTGTGTTTTGTTTGTTAGGAAGTGGAAAGACGTGTGTTTTTTAACATGCAGGTACAATGTGGAATAGGAAAATGGTAGGCACCTACAATTTTCAAAGTTATGTTCATAAGTAATCTGCACTTATTGTTAGCTTATGCCCCTGCGTGTGCGTTAACGTTAATGTTAACGGCTGTGCCAAAATGCGCATTACTTACTGGGCCACGTTAAGCTGAAGATGTGGCCAACACAATTCAAATCCTTTAATGTATCGAAAAAATCGCCACCCAAGTTATTGTAATTGGTATGGTAGGGACGTTATTGTGAGTGTCTGTTCTTACAATTTAAGCGGAGACCAGAGATGATAATAACGACGGCATATTAAAGGCCGTGCAGTCCACATTATTAAGTGGCTCGTGTTCATTTGGCTATGTGGTTATATTAACCTCGTATTAATGTTACTCTGTAGGCAGCGAGTGCTATCCTATTAGTGGGAAGGTCTAATTCATCACGATCTAGATGTGACAGTGGTGATAAGAGGAGAATTATTTACTAACACAGGTGTTGAAAGTTCTTGAAGAAAATTCATACTTTATTTTTGTCAAGCATGAAAATTCAATCAGAAGACTACCCTGTTTTAACTCAAAATACTACTCTACACTCCTAAAATTCAGGTTGTAATGAGTCTACCACCAGTTGCGAATAATAAACAAAATGATTGTGAAATAGAAGTGATCTTATGTATCTGACGTCTACTTATCTTGCGTCTCATATCAAACGTGCCCCTGGGATATGAACCGGTATGACAAAGACATAGTACCTTACGATTAATGTAAGTTATACAAAATAGTAAAGCGTTTCGCAATGCCAGCCATGCAAGACCTCTAGGCCAAGGACATGGTATAATTTTACGCCACGGTAGTAATGCTGTCCCTTATTCCATCCAATCCCATGGTGTGACCAAACTGAAACATAATGACTCGATTCGTCATGAAATTAAACAATGGTAAAGTTTAAGTCTGAAACCAGTGGATTCTGCGGAATTGTTCGTGAAAGTCAATCGAAGAAGTTACTCTTCGATAAGAAAATATAGTGTTGCTGATAAATCGTACAAGTTCACTAGCTTAGAAGAAGCGATACATTTGTTACATCGCAACTCATGACCTGGCTGACCTCGGACATCTTCCACACTGTAAGGACTACAAGTGTGGTGGACTATTCAATGCTAATACCACAGAATGTTGAGATGCTGTGCGATTGTATTTGCATTTATAAATTGTCTTAGGTTTTTTCTGTAACAACAAAGTGAAAGAAATATTCTCGTTCTCATGAATCCTCTTCATTACAACTTAATGAAGTAAATATAATAGATTAGTTGGTATAGCCTGTCGCTTTTAGTCTTATTCTCTTCATTTCATGCTGTCGCTCTTATCGTATTAGTTTTGGTTTGTTAGTTCCAATGTTGGCTAATTAGATTAGCTGACGGCCTTGCGGGTGGGTGGGTGGTAATTTTTATATATTGGTTTATTTATTACGTTAACTTTGGAACACAAGATATAAGCGTGCAGATATACCACATAATGGTAAGTTGTCCATGGACATCCGTAACACCAAAGGCTGCCATGGATAAAGCTTTTGTAATTGGATCTTTAAATAAATGTCTTATCTACTGCATCTGGAGAATGATTGTATTTATATCAGTCCCATTCTATCTTTCTTATTTAATAACTATACCTATATTAACAAGCATCCGTATACCAAAGAGCAGGTTCATTCATTGATTCAGTTTTTATCTTATTAGTTAGTCTTTTATAATAGTTACTGTGCCCCTATCAAACCCTTTACTTGTCGCTTGGTCAGCGTGGTAAATCATACAATGGATATGCAGTAAGGCTGACCTGTCAAGACATCTTAGTCTTGACATTTCGCATATATATACATACATGTTATATGATAGCGCGAATGTTAATTTACGTGTGTGATAAATATTTAAATTGCATAAAAAAATAAACGAATGCAGTAGATGCGTTAAGCATAATTATGATTTCCGTGTTTATAAGATTTGGGCTGCACAGTACAACTAGATCAGCTGAAATCCACGTATGAGAAACAATGTAACCTCCCTGGTAAACCTAGCTTTAGATTGTTATAACAACTTCACAATTTTCATCGAAATCTGTTCAAGGGTTTTTTTCATGTGATGCCCAGACAGACAGACAGACAGACAATAATTCTAAGAAAAATATTTTTGTGCTCGTCTTTACGCGTCGAATTGATAACCTCCTTTTTTAAATTTGTTTAAAAAACTTGGCCGTTTCGGAGAACCTTGACCACTTAATTTATTACCATAAGTTCATAGGAGTGAGTTTCTGATGGCCTCGAGTTGATCAAAACATACTATCAACTCTCGCAAGATTGATTAGCAGAGTCAAAGCTTGTAGAAGATGTAGAGTCAGGAATTATGGAGTTAGGTGATTGGCTCTTCATAAGATCTGGATAACTTTTAAATAGTGAAATCTGAGCTTGTGAGAATTGACAATTTATTTTACTAAATATTTTTGATGGGACCTATATGTTCGTTAACATATTAGTTCATTGATAGGTTATGCTTTCAGTAAAGGAAAACATCGCGCATCGCAAAAAATTGTAACCGTGGCTCCACCGCGATGCACTACATGCACAGATTAGATAATAATTATTATAGATACTATACTACTGGTAGTACTTCGGATATCCGATAGTTTCAGTTCGCTATGAAATTCTAACTTCAGAAGAGATAAACCAAACCTGCATACATACATACAGACATGGTGTCTACACCCACCAGTGAAGTGATCATAAAATACTTATTAATCGTATCAGGTTCTCGCGAAAGGTAATAGGTATTGGTTTCAGAAACCGGTTTCAGTGCCGCCTCTTCGTATTGTTATAGCCAAGCTACATTACTGCTATAGTGACTCTTTTGTCCTGTCCATTAATGTTTTTTTCCTGGAATTATTTGCATTTTTAAATCATAATGGCAAATAATGTCCCATTCATTCCAACTTATTACGAATACAAGATTTAAGACTTCATTATAATAAGATAAGATCACGGAATGGATTTAAGTAATTAATTACTGGATAATAGAAGATATTAAGTTGAATTTAAGTAGAGGACAATTTAGTTTCTCAACAAGATTTTGTGATGGTGCATCGAACCTTTAAATTATTGATCCATCTCTTTGGCATCCACTGCTCTTCTATTCGTCGCCTTGTAAAATTCACTAGTCCTCAGGATTTCAGCATTCAATAGCTATGTACTTGTTTGCTTCTTCTTGTCATCAATCTACCTTATCAGAAGGCATACTATAGTTTTTCATAGTCAGTCACTGGAGAGCCTTTCTTCCTGGAGAGCTTTTCAATCCTTCGTGCTATATGGCCAGTTCATTGTCAAAGCCTTTCATCCCCAACTACTGTTTTCAATCCTTCGTGCTATATGACCAGTTCATTGCCACTTTGACCGGCTAGTTCTGCGAACTAAGTAGCCTTTGTTGGTCATCGGATTTCATCATTACGGTTCGATCACGTATAGGAATATGTATTATGTAGTACGTGACATTGAACGTGTGTAAGAATCCCTATCGTTCGCCAGTCAATTGGACAATTGTGTGTGAATTGAATAAGTATTTCAAAGTTAACAGTGAACATGACTTCCATATCGTGTCATAATGTTATAATAGAATAGTTTTATGAGTACCCATTGCATTAAAATACCTATTCAGTAACTTACTCGTCGTACTTTCTTTATTTCTTCTATGTTCTTTTTTGATAGTACCTTTTTTCTTTATGGAAATAGCCGGCAAACGAGCTGACGATCCACCTGATGGTAAGTGGCTATACTGGCTATCGTCGCCCATGGACATCAGCAACACCAAAAGCATCACTGATGCATTGCCAACCAAGAAAGAGAGAAGAAAAACAAAGAAAGAAAGCCTTCCCTCGGTGGCATCTATATTTTTGGAGTTAAAGTACAATATACATTTCAATTTAGTTTCTTTTTAGATAAGGATTTACAATTTGTCTTCATATATTATAATGACTATATAACTTATCCCTCTTCGTCTAATCTACAGGGTATGCAAATTGGTTAGTTAAAGTTATACAAGGTAATATATTCTTATTTCAATAAGATTTCTGATAAGTATTTTTAGAATACATTACAACACCCGTCTACGGATAGCTTATCGTCAGACCGTAGATAATTGCTTACTTTAAATAACTGGACTGGTGATTAGATTTCGTTATGGACGGTATGAGAAAACCATAACATTAGAATGAGCAGAAGTAAACAATATTAATTGTTACTACTGCTACAGCTACTCCAATGAAAAAATTTGATTGGTTATAAAAAAGGTTATTTATAGCCTTTATGACTGAAAAAATAGTAAAGCCACCGAATAGTAAAGGGAGTGACCTTTTCGATACATAGGGTGGACAATGAAATACGGGTCCTAAAGGACTTTTGCATGGTGGTAGGAATTTCTGAACTCCTTTACTTAGCATTTAGCAGTTTCCTTCTAAAATCTACTTAAAATTGTTTTACGTGATTCAATCGCATTTCTGAAGAGGCACAAATAGCGCGGATTCTTTGGCGTGCAAGTGGCAAGTGGCAACGCATGTGATGCCTTTGGTGTTACTGATGTCCATGGGTGATGGCAACCACTTATCATCAAGTGACTTAGCTGGTCCTTTATCGACTAAGTTTACATAAAGGATACATTTTTACATGTATTTAAAATGTTTTTTAAATTGATAAGTTACTACGGATTCGACTACAGAGAATCTCTTTTATTCCAACACGTATAGAGTTGTAGATATAACTTCCTCTTTCGGCCAGTTGTAGATAATATTCGAAGGGGACTTATAAAAAAATCATTTCTAATTACCCTGTAGATAACTTAAAAGCTTTTCGGCAGTTTGCATCGTGTGTAGATATTAGTGCAGTGCCAGATTTATATTTTTTATCAGTGTAGGCCAATTTATTTCTGCCGCCCCATGTACCTTTCTAAAATAATAATTTTCTATTCATATTAAGGAAGGCACTGAATTAGTCACTAATAAAGTGTGTAAAAAAACAAGAATTACAAGTTTTCACGGCACTTTATAATATCAAAATCATCTATAATATATCATCTTCTGAAATCTGCCGCCCCTAGGACGCTGCCGCTCCTAGGCCGCGGCCTATACGGCCTATTGACAAATCCGGGACTGTATTAGTGGCATCTTAATGTTCTTTTTATCGTAGCGCTCTTGTTATGGTCACTAAGGATGATTTAAATTCGTGTGCGGTGTATCTTTAATACTTTATTCTCAGCAAGGACGTTTTACAACAGCCAGCCTATGGGGCCTCTGAGTTTCAAAATGAACATCATTAATATTAAGGACATTACCGACATGTTTTCGTCACGAAGGTAGCAGTAACATAGCACTCCGCACACACACACACACACACATAGCTGGCCGCTTAGTACCAGAACAGTAATAACTGATATTTTTAAGTACATATGTACTTAATATACACATATTATTTGTTTAATTGTATTGTATCAGTGGTTACCATGCCGGATCGCCGCGCCAAGGGTCCTGGATTCGATTCCCAGCGAGGTGGAAATTTGAATGATGAGTTTGAATTTCTGTTCTCGGTCTGGGTGTGAGTGTCCTTGTCTTGTGTGTTGTCCATGGCACCCACAACACAGGGAGTCCTAGTGTGGGGCTATGAGCGTGAAGTGTGTGAAGCGTTATATTTTGTTATTTATGTTTCTACGTTAAAACGAAAAACATAAAATATATAATACGAGTAGATATAACATAATGGGAATAGGCTACACGTGAAGCTCATGCCGTCATGAGTCATGACAAATGTATACGAATAACAATGTTTCGATGCATGGAGGATACATTTTCAAAATGTAAGGATTGTTACTCAATGAGAATAAAGTAATTATTTTTTTGTAATATAATTCTGTAATATAATACGATTATTTATCAGTTGTATAATCACATCAAAGTATTGTACCTCAAGGTAATTTTAAGCAATACTCACACATGTTAAATGTCGTAGCACTGCCCTGTGCTATTTGAACTTAATTTGGGAAAGAGGTTTTTCGAGTTCGGTAATAAGGTTGAATTCGGCTTGTGTTGTGAAATCTACTTTGAAATCCAGACAGGCGGAGGAATTCAAACAAGGTACAAAAGGGCAACATAAATATTGTGATTTGTGTCGCGCTTTCGGTCAGGGTTGGCACTTGGCAGGGACGTCTACAGTTCAAGAATACGAGTTAAATACAATAGGTAGATGTAGATAAATCTACCCTGTATTTACTTTTATATTTTATTCCCCATGAACAAATCCATTTTACCGATACATTAAAATTTTCCCTATTTCATGTATAACTCTGTTCTAAGTGGTAGTAACAGTATTTAAAAATTAATTTTAATGCGCAAAAAGGCCTCGATACCAATGATATACATATAATATCATTGCTCGATAGTATAATCGTTCACTGCTCAAAACACAAGTTCGATGCTATGATTTTCTATGGATTCAAGTTAGAAGGAACAAACTATTTGTTTACAAGGACATTTCTTTTTAGGGGTTTCTGTCATCACCGCGTCGTCTTGGTTACATAATGGCATTTTGTAATCCATTTGAA
This sequence comes from Thymelicus lineola, assembly GCA_963932265.1. Classification (NCBI taxonomy): domain Eukaryota; kingdom Metazoa; phylum Arthropoda; class Insecta; order Lepidoptera; family Hesperiidae; genus Thymelicus; species Thymelicus lineola. Next base: position 16,598,721 of record OZ010690.1, read on the forward strand.
CTATGGTATTTACCAGTTTTACCACGCGTGCGGCGTGACTCAATGGACTGGTCACAGGGCACGTTTGCTGCACTTGGAATGTAAGAAAGTACTTACGAAATTGATATGAATTCATCATGTACACTCTAACGGTCTTATTCAATATTTTATCCTCAAGTTAGTTGCCAAACTTCTGCCAAAAATCATAGTGTTTGTTATTATTTTGTCTAAGTACTAACATATCCACAACAATGAATAGATAGAGGTTATTAATGCATGAATGATCGATTGAAAATGGCTGTAAATAGGGATGTTGACTAATTTTAGGATTCAATTTTATTTTATAGATAGAACCTCAATATTCACGAAAAAAATATTATAAAAATAATAATTTTCAATTTAAAAACAAAAATTGATAAATAAAAATCATTATCAAATTTCCCACCAAAAACGTCACGTGACGTCACTAAACGATATTCAATACTATCTGCCTGCTAAGTTTGTTGAATTTCCATATAAAATACTTCCAATGACGTCATATTCTCAAAATGGCGTTTGAGGTCACGTGACAGTGAGTACAATTTTTAACATTTTAAATTAATGATATTTAATTTATTGTGATTGATTTCAATAAAAGAGTCATATTTTAGGCCTTTAAATGTTACCACTAATATTTTAGACGTAAATTTATATTAATTTATAATTAGTGTCAACATCCCTATTACTGCTGAATTATTGTCCCCCACTTTGCATTGGAGGTGGAGCTGAGGTAGGCTTTAGTTGAGGACTTTGATCAGTTTATATGACAAAGGAAAGCTTAGCCAAGCAGAGTATTAACTTGCAAACCAATAACAAAATGAACGAACTAAGAGTCGTGAAGATGCCCTCCCAACATGCTATTACTCAGTTCAATGCAAATAAGGGGTTGGGTGTGTGCGTAGGCTGGTTCGCGAACAGGTTCCATGGATAAGATAAACTTCTCTTATGGTTAGAACCAATCAGGGTTCAAACGCCTTGATAACGTGATGTCAGGCCAGGTATTAGTGTAGAGAAATGAAATATTTTATTACGAATTACGGGGACTGAAAATCGCTAAAAATGCCTCACCTATTTAATGAACGCCTCCTTATGTGTGTATTTGTGATATTTTAGCTATGGAGGTGTGTAGCATTGAATAAATACCATTGAAGTATTATTACTAGCGTATAGAACCGACACCGCGAACACCATGTATGTCCCAATGCATTGGCGCCACGTAGCTTCAATCTTCAATGGATTCGTTCGATTTTGAAAGGAGAACGGGGGCTCAATTTTGAAAATCGAACTTCCCGGGCGGGACACACATTTTGTTCGAGATGTCTGTTCTATGACATTATACTTCAATGATAAATACTTTTGATTTTTTGATTAAGCCAAGGTTGATTTAAAAGCTGGCTTCATTCTGCTTAGCTCGGGATCACTTACTTGATCACTTACCATCAAGCGGCTAGATGCTCGTTGTGCAAAACATTTACAGAGATCGTGAAATCATTTAAATTCCCTGATAGCATGCTGCTAGTAAGTTAAACGCGCTAAAAGCGTTTATTTTGCCCGAATTCAGACGGCATGCTAATTTATTACGTAACGACTGACCGAAGTGACCGAGTCAGTTGCCGGCTGACCTCATCGGCACGTACTGGTCAACGAAGCCGCGTAATGTCCAAAAATAGCTATCCATCACACTACTAGGTCTTCTTTCAACATGAAATAAATCTTTTCTTTCTTACTTTCTTCTTTCTTTCGTCTCTTTTACCTTCATTTTAAAAATTTGTTCCAATTGGTGTTTTTATTGGAGACATACCATGTAGTTTGAGGATCATAAGATAGTTTGAGGATAATATGTTAGGTATACATATATTATGTTTTTAATGGAGACAAGTAAGTGGGACCACATGACAAGCAACAGCTTTCGATTAAAAAAAGAATCCAAATCGGTTCACCCAGTCGAAAGTTCTGAGGTTTTTTTGAAGTCGGTTAAAAAACTGTAAGTAGATTATATTAGTTTTCTGAAACAACGAGTGAGCGAAGGGAATTGATAACTTATAACGCGCGCACTATGCGTTTGCGTCTGGGCTAAATGGGAAAACTGCGTAGAGACGCATGATGTTTACAATTTTGTGACAAAACTTAATATTTTTATTACACAAAAAAAAACTTCAACAATTTCATCATATAGAATGATGCATCAAACTATACATCTATAGGTACTAATATTATAAAGAGGAAAGATTTGATTGTTTGCATTGAATAGGCTTCGAAACTACTGAACCGATTTGAAAAATTCTTTCACTGTTGGGAAGCTACACTATCCCTGGGTGACATAGGATATATTATATTTTTTTCTACTATTTTTCCCGAAGCAAAGCGAGGGCGATTTCCTAGTTTAAATATAACTTGGATATCATCACCATGTAATAATACTCGATCCATTATGAATGACTATAATATCTTATGTCAGTGTGCCTTTACACGTGGGCGTATACTATTATAAACATAAAGGTTGTTGTACACTAGGGCGCGGCGCGACGCATTGTGTGTGGTCGCTTTGTGCAATTGTAATCCACTCTGCTTTCTCCTCATTATTAAGAAAGGACAACTGTTATTTGGTTTCTGGCAGTTGGATCCCGCCCCATGCATTTGATAGTACACTGGTTATTTATTTGTGTAATTATTTAGAACCCGGTTGGATAAATTTCAGTTACAATTTTGTTATATGGATTGATGATTGTAAACATAGATTTATAAAACAAAAGGTACGAGTATAATCTAAATAAATTATCTTTATGCTTTTACCACCTATCTACAAACACATCATACTATGTAATTAGGAGGAAATTAAAAAAAATCGTTTCTGTTTATGCTAATGTATGCAGTATTCTACAAGTTTGCATTAAATAATGTTAAAATTATACAATCTGAAACATCTAGCGTCCATCCAGCGTCTCTTTTATGTAGTTTAACTAATTGAAATATTTTTAAATGCGGTTAATAAGAACACTGCTATCTATTTATAAAGGTGTCTGCGACATTTATGCATTTTTTATAGGATACTTGATATCGTAATGCTTTTGGGAACCAATTTTAAAGCTCTTGAAAGAGGTGTATTTATTGATTTCTAAATTAGTTCGAGTCCAGAAGAGATAATACACAAGAAACTACTCATCAACAGACCTCTATGTAACCACAATCTTTGCAAATAAAATATTCATTCATTCATTCATTCATATACATGGTGCTTCATGGTCATAAAACGTGATTTAACAACAGTTATATTCATCTAGACGTTTCCTCTCTTTCTAATCATAACTCTTATAATACTCCTCGCTGATAACGTCAGGGTTGTGTTCTTTTGTATGATGACATGATTGTGTGTGATTACGAATAAATGACTCAGCGTGGCAGCCCTTCTGATATTGGCCCGACACGTCGAACGCAGCACGTACTTGTAGCATCATACCAAAAGTAACATAAAATTCCAACTCATAGCGAGTTTCAGCGAATAAGACAGTATAAACTGTCATAGAAATTGGTCAAATGGCGTCCATATTTATAACTCAAACAATACCATTATCCATTTTTATATGCACTGATAATATTTTTTTAAAGAAAGGATAGAGCGCGTGCGGCGGGCCGCGGGCTCCGCGGGGCATTCGCGTTCTATTAAATCGAATGAATTGTCGGGACATTTTGTATTTTGTCGGGACTCTGGATATCATATGAAATATCGGGACAACGCAGACGAATCCCTACCATATGGCAACTCTAGGTAAAGGAGAACTGACTCATAAAGGGGGAATACCATACCACCCCTGGTATGGTATGAATGTAATAGTTGTTGACGGATTGAAGTTAGACGGTGACAGTCATGTACCAAACTTCAACTGTTTACGTAGTACAAAACCCTGTTGCTACCGTGGCGCCACCAATTTAACGCAGTTTGACGGACACTTGCACAACAGCCATTTAGTTCTCCATGTAGAAAACTCAAATTAAACGACGCGACGCGACGGTGACGCATCCTAATATTCTCAGCCATGTAACATGAAGACTGCATGGTTGCGAAAGCTCGAAACACGCGGTAAACACGAGTGCACTGAGTCGGTTAGTGGGACGGACGGACGGACAGACGGACTGCTAAATGTAGATAATGAGCGGTGCACGGGTCACGGGTTATGATGTCAGACTATAAAAATATCGTATCACGGCTTATGTTGAGTGGAAGAACTTTATATACATCTGGAGGGCAAGTTTCGAAGAGGTACCTGAAGATGGATGGCATTAGATGAATAATTTCGACCAATCATAGTTCTGATTGACGCATAGCTACTTGCAGGCTGTCGGTGTATAACATTGACCAATGTCGCCTTCAAGTACCCCTTCGAAACTTGCCCTTCAGACGTGTATTATAAAGATCTTAATTGAGTGATGGATTGTGTCAAGCAAGAACTATAATTATCTATTCTGTGTAAGAGTGCAGTAGGTAGTTGGAAGGGTGGCCACAGAATTCAATTCTGAAGAAAAATTCTTCAGAGATCGCTAAAATAGTTACGGTAGTTTTAACTTTTTAAGGCGATCGCGATGTAAAATATCTGTCTGAGATAATTTTACGTAATTGAACTATTGACTTTGTAAATATCATCGACTCCCATAATAAGTTCTGTAAGACATTCATCCAACATGCCTAACTTACTAACAATGGGTACTACATTAATACTAGTGTCCACTTTAACAGAACATTGTCGTTGTTAAACGATAATGTGTTTTGTTTTGACGTCATGACGGTTTATATTCAAATCAATGATTCCGACAGCGAAGCTCTGGGTGGAACTGCAAGGCAACATGCAATCATTTGTGATTGATATTTATTTCGATTTAAAGCAGTTATTACTTGACTAAGGGAAACTTGCAGTTCTTACATACATTTAACTGCTGCTGAATTAATTAATTTATTGCTGATATTCGAGGTTTGGAAGTAGTCTACTAAGAACGATGAATGACATAAATGGTTGGCCCATCAGCAAGTAGTTTCCAAGAATATTTCTCGTCGTCTCAAATGGAATAGAACTTCTACGCTAAAACTTATGCCCTTTGTCTTGTTTATGTAGTGTAACAGAATGAAACTGAATTACAACGACACTTCAGCATTTGCATGACATCTACAAGTTTAGGTCTCATTCTGCTCTTGCTCTGGTTTCTTATTTTGAAATGTATGACACATGTTCCTTTATTTAATAGGTAATTATCCTTTTCAATCCTTTTTCTCTTCATTTTCAGTGCGAAATCTTGAAGGCACAGTTGTGTCAACAGAACACCTAATAATTAGTATGTTCTGTGGTTGTGTCAATTCATAAATTAAGAAGAAAATATGTGAGATATTCGTCGTATTTAGAATGAAGCACCAGCCCAAAAGAAGTAACTACCTCGGCATACATTCGTAGAGTGGGCAGACTCTTTCGAAGTTTATCTAGTTCGCAGTAGCAAACATACACTACTAATTTTAATGATAAATGGCATGACATTAAATTCATTGCTAATGAAGCGAAATTGTTAAGCTGTAGTTAACTAATGCCTTATCTTTGATTTATAAGCTCGATGAAAGTCAAACATGCGACGTTTAATTTGCGCGTGCTACAAAACTCGGTCGCCATTCCTATTATACAGATCTCAATAAAGTTCAGGAACTAATATTGAAGTTATTCTTGTAATTTAGTTATTGATCATAGTTTTAGGAAGGGTAGCCATTAACCCCTCTACCAATCCGCCTTGGAGCGTAGTGGAGAATTCATATAGGCCTCCTCAGGAGGACAGACCTGTGCTTTATAGTGGACCATTAATGGGTTGAAGCTATTCAATTTAGTATTGGCATCTTTTAAATTTTTAAGGCCAGTATCTACTGGATCCTCACAGTTGATCCATTTAGTCCATTTAGTTACTTTATATTATAGTGTTTCATGTGTGTAATTATGTACCACTGCGGTTTTAATCCATAGCGTGAATAACAATAATGTAATTCAGGCTATGTAAAAAAATTTAGACTACTTTTGTTTAATATAATAATGTCTCAGACCTTGATTCACGTCATCCACGGTCACTGACACCAGCTAAGAATAACAACCGGAAGCATAAGGCCTGAACTGCTTCGATTATGTAAACACTACTTGTTTTGCATTTAAATAAGCTGTGGATAAGTGTATAGAAAGTAGCTTGTTAAGTGTCTTCAAATTCACGTTGCAGTAGAATACGACAGGATTATTTTGTTGTTGGATTCCGAGGATGAAAGTAAAAGGGTATCTCACGAATTTTGAGTCGCCCCTACTAAGGTGGGGATGCCTACAAGCATTTTATTCTTAGCGTTACATGAGCAAAGTTATATGGAACCCACGTTACTCTAAGCGAGGTGCAAAGAGGACGACCGAAAGTATAAACACAGACAGGCAATTTCCTCATTTTATACATGATTTAAGTGCTTATTTCATTGATTTATATTCTAATAGGATAGTCATTTCTGTCCTGAATTCATAGGGTTTCGCAGTAAACTCACTAGTTACCAGAAATCCAGAAACAAAAACTGGAAGTAGCTCAAAATCAGAACCTCTTTCCATCACCGCTCTATTCATCCATAATTTTAGTACCCACTTCTTAATTGAATATTGGTATTAGTTTTAAAATTATATCGGAGGACGTAACATGAAATTTATAACAATTACACGAGCGAACGATGATCTAATGGCTCGACCTTGGCACGCATGACGGACGGACAACATGGCGCCAGGCGCACACAATGGTCGAAATTTGGCACTTGTTGCCTTGTAATGACGCGACCATGGACGTGACGCTACAAACGCATCATTGCTGCACAGTTGCCATGTTTTACTCAATTTTACTCCATTTTAGTATGCTATGGGCGCTATGGCTATGGCTGTTTCTATGTGTGTGTTTTAAGTTAAAGTTTTTAAAAGTGTTTGATTTAAAGGTTTTTTTTAACTTTATTGCTTAGGTATAATTAATAATAGCATTAGATTGTGCTATTTTAAAATCCATCTAATTACATCCACTTTTTATTATAGTATCTTAGTAATAATTTTGGTAAATCTCCAAGTTACGCATTGCGATGGGCTTGTGCTATACACGCATTGTAAGGCATTGTTCCACTTGTGTTATAGGTGTATTGTTCAAGTGCGTCCAATCAGCTGGCTGGGTCAGGTCAGGGCCCGATTCAAGAGGAACGCGCCCTAATGTGATTACTATCCAGCGCTGCTTACGGCTTCATAAGTTAATCATTGTTAGCTCTGTTGTCAATACTGTAATGATGCGAGCTAATTTTCCACTTCGTTACCTTTTTGTGATGTCTTCAAGAAAAGAGTGAATATACTAAATTAGTGCCCTCATTATTATGGCCCACATCTTCATTTACCATCAGGTGGGCTTGTGGTCAAGCATTATCTTTTTTGAGTAACGGGTACTTTTCAAGTACTTCTGAAGTTCTGAAGTTCTGATGTGGATGTAGGTACTTACCTATGATTGTAATTAATATACGTCAATATTTCGACTCACTTGCATGGGGTGTGGTTACTGGTCATGGCGTACAGGCGTTTAGAATGATGGTGTTAGCTACTAGTTACATAGGTAGTTAGGTTTTTACACAGTGTGTAGACCCATGAGCTATCTTTACTACACCTGCATCATAATACATTATTACAGTGTCTGTCTATATCTTTGTTCTTGATGTAATATAATTGTAGTTTCAGTGTGTATTCACTGTCCACTAAATTAAGCCATTAATCGATTCAACGAAAGAACTCGCTAACTGAGTTGTTTACACCGCGCGACCTTGGCACCGATGTATACGCTCAGTCACGGACTATACCACGGTAAAGTAATATTTAATATACAAAATGAATGGGATTTATTATATTACTACTATTAAGAAAGCAGCTGAGTTCTTAGGTTCAGCTGTTTTTGGAAATAGCTGGTAAATTGACAGTTGCTCGTAGGGTCCTACATGTTCGTAGCAATAGCACAGGCAATAGTCACACGAGGATATATCAGTAGGGCGAGTCATCGATGATGCGTTGTAGGTCAGTGAACTCGTTTGATGACTTGCACTTCAATATTGCAACGGAAAACAGAATAGCCATTGAACCATGGTCATGTAACTCGTTGCCCTGTGAAATGCCCTTCATGTTCTTTCATCTCAAACGTGACGCGAAGTCAGTCATCGAAGTAGCATAGGGAAATTAGTGATCGCCAGTTAGTGTTTCGTGCCTCGAAGATTACGTTCAGACAGATTATTGATAGTGTTAAGCTTCCCGAAGGTCTATGCGGTTAAATAACTATGTGATATTTGAAAAATCTGGTCAGGCTTGAAATACGAAATTCCTTAATTACTAAAATATACCCGTACCTTGTAGTGTGCGGCTAACTGACTTAAAAACCTAATAGGTGTAATAAAACATTTATGTATTTATGAAAGTATGCTCTGATCCCCAAAGGGTACACACACTAAACTTTCTGATGCTGTGACAGCCGGTGGCAAGTGTTGGCAAACATTGTCACCTGTAATTAACAGCGGCACATGTGATCGGAACTCAATCGCTGACGGCAGTCGGCAGCGACGTAAGGTATCACTTTACAGCGCTTGTCCACGGTCCAATCGGGAGTCAAGTGACGGACCGTGAATAATTGTAATGGAAGTATTTACAGAATTAGATTTTTTGCTGTAGCTCCCAGTTATAGACGAAGGGGACGAGGAAGACCTGAGAAAATATGGATGGATTGTGTTATAGATGATGAAAGATAAGAGAGTTAGTGTAAAGATGACGGCTGATAGGGAAGTGTGGAAGAGGAAAACATATTTCCCAATAATCTCAAATAAAATTGAGAAATGGGCAGGATGATGATAATGATGCTGTAGCTCCCAGTTCAGCTGTTTGGTCTATAATTGATGATTTTCTTAAAAATTCCCACGTTTTGATTAGGTAGAGTGATCGTTGAGAATTGGTTGCAGATATTCAAAGGCTACAGTAGAATCTAAATTGCCTTCTCCTGTTGTTTGGAAAACAACAAAATGTTTGAATTAAGTTCATGATCTTAGTTTTTATTATCCTCCCATTTAACTCTTATAATTTTTCATTGAACTTTCCACGATAAAGTCTTCTCATATTTAGTGATCCATACGTTTACTTTTGGTTGATTGTCTTTCACTCTCCTTTCTTGATCGGTGATGCGTCATTGATACCTTTAATGTTGCTGATGTTCACTGCCGATGGTGGTCACTTACCATCAGGTGGATCTTCAGCACGTTTGCCGGCTATTTAAATAAAAATGTAATCACTATCTCTACTGTTTCTCTTTCACATTCATAGTTACATCTTGTGACATGATATTTTAACAACATGTTTTTATTTTAATAGTCCGGACTCCAAATCCGATCGGCTGCGATCCGTCACGCGGTATTGATGCGTCGTATCGTAACGTAGTAGACAGTGGATACCCGCACTCCCTGTAACCTTGTCTTAGAAACAGGTCTCATTCGACCTTACACACGATATTAGCTTACACAATCGCAATTTGCTTGTTATTTATTTTGGGTAACAAATAATAGCTCATACAAATGGATTATCAGGTTTGCTTGTTCACGTAACAATTATTATGTTCAGACTCTCTTTTTTACTGAGGACCAAATAATTATCATTTAACCATAGGGATAACTAAGTACATGTGGGATTCTTGTCCACTAAAATTCTATCAACGCTAATAAGGCTGAAGTCTTCTAGATGTAACATGTTGTACACAATGGTTTTCTGAATCAACTTTAGTCACGGAGTAGAGTAATATTAGCAGAATGTCACGTATGTTATTATTAATTTTAAAAGATCTTAGACATTAAAATATTATGTCATTGTGTCACAAGTAAATAATGTGATAGTATTATAGTTGATGGTAAACCATACACATCCTGGTGCGATGAGCAATGGGTCCGGCTAGCACGGAGCGGCGCGGCGCCTCACATTACATCATTATAATTATAGTGCAAGCTTAATCATTTCTTTACAGATTTATAAATTGATATAAATTAATAGAAGTTTATGATATTTACTACTCGTCCAAAATATCTGTGGACCTGGCTCAATGACGTCATGCAAACTGGAGAGATAGCAAAGAAAATCGAGATGTAAAGATTAAAAATATTATTTTCATTTGTGTGCATCAATTTTTTTGCACTTTTATACAACTTTTAGATCAGTCTGTACTTTATAGGGTTCGGTACCCAAACGGTGTCAACGGGACCTTATTGCTAAGCACCGGCTGTCCGTCCAACCGTCTTTCTGCAAGCTGTGTCTTATGTAGACAGTTGAAATTTTCACAGAGTGTATTTATTTCAATTGCCGCTGTAACAACAAATAACGAAAATAAAATAAAAAAGAAAATAATCAAAGAGCCGTGTTTTTTTTTCATTTTCAAAGAATTGGATTACTTTGAGTACAAAATTCCGCTCTGCACTATGTATCGTCCTACCCATCTTACAAAACTAAATAATAATAAGCAACAATAAACAATAAACAATAAAGTGATTATGAAGCAAGAATAATACACGTGCGTTGGCGCTTGCTTTGGCAACGGTACTGGATAGGCGAAAACAGGGTGAGGTCCGAGGAAGCGGGAGCGGCATCGAATTCCAGCGCGGTCCACAGATATTTCGGACGAGTTATACCTATTATTTACGAGTTTTTCGTGTTTATTTAGATTGGCTTCGACTTATTTATACTTACGCCTTTCCTCCTCCGTCTAGCGTACAAGTTTCTCCATACTATATCGATTGTAGAACATTTCGATTACCTTTCATTGTGAATCGTTAAATGACTTCTCTATGTTTAAAATTCTTATGTCACTAAAGGCTTCCGAGATAACCAATGCAGTGTTATCGGAGGAACATAATCTGAACGTGATTCATGGCGTTAATGACACTATTAGTAACGATTAACTCATCACCATCTCATCGGCTTATGATAACTCCAACAAGTGTCAGTTGTGACCTATAAATTGCTGTAGCTATTGCATTCTCACGCGACTGCACGCGTTATGACTTTGATATGTCATTTGTTATTCCGCGAAACTATCGTTTGCATTCAATAGCGCTGGTCTTTGAGTAAAGCGGTTACGTCACTAGGTGTTAATACTGTTAATGGGTTTGTCACCACTCTGGGTGTTCATTAAAATTGTTCCTCTTATCTTTGGAATGTATATTTTTCGTGCACTTGATAGGAACAAGTGTTTGACTGTATGAACTCTAACCCAATAAAATTAAGAATTTAATATTGTAGAATTTAAGGTGAAATAAACATTTCTTTCTTTATTTATTTCTTTCTTTCAATATCATCAGCTTTTGGCAAACTGTAGTGACCAGCGACAATGGTGCCTATCTTGTTGGGTTGAGCAGCCGGCCTATTATGAACTCTTAATTCCAGCCATGTTCCAGTGTAAACGTCAAAATCGTGTCACAAAAGCGATCACGTGACAGTTTTTAGTCAATCGTACGTTGTTCAAAGCCTCATAAATCTATCTATCTACTCTTTTTATTATATACTGTTGACGTCATCACCTAAGACCAGTTTATATTTTTGTCACCGAAAACTGGATTGCTTAAGACAAGAACTCGCAGTAATAAACACCTCGCTTGGCTCGCACTGACGCCTCGTAGACCGTAGATCTATGTTGCTTCATGCCCTGATTGCTGTCATTAAATGTTATTATGTTATTATCATCTTAAGTTATAATTGACACAAAAAAGACTGTCTCTCAAGGTAGTCATTAACTTATTAACTTCATTAATTCATTAATCTCATTAATTTACAAAACCGTTTGTTCCGTACATAATGTATTGAACACAGAACATCTAATAATTAGTTAGAAGGGGCATAGCACGTAATTTGTATGGGAACCGCTGTCGCCGTTTCAATAAACACTACTAACGAAAATGAACAAATACGCACGAGGATTGTTATGTGTGCATGAAGTAGGCGTGACTCTGTATCTAGGGATTGATTGTCGATAAATTTTTATCGGTATTTATTTTCGCAAGGTATACTTATTCATTATATACTTTTATACTTTTTGATTGAAATTACTTACTCCGTCGACAGACTCATATTTCATCATGGCCTCTGAAACAAAGTTTTTTCCAATTACCGCACATGAAGGCATTTTTACGTAATTAAGTCGCAGTATTTTGCAGTACTTTTCTCCGTTGGAGTTTGCGAGTCACTAAACAGCGCAATCGCGTGTTTTTGTGCGATGTGCGCATTTGATCACAGTATTGGCGCGCCTACCTTGCCCACAATTCCTTTCTAACTAATTATTAGATGTTCTGTGGTATTGAAGATGTCTAGGGTGGCGGGATGGCGGGTTTCCTCGGGCCGATGTGTACTCGCAGATAAAATGTTTGTTTGTTGTCGAGCGCGGCTGCGCTATCGGCACGCGAACTGTTCCATTATTGGAACAAATTAGGGCTGTCTCTGATTCCTCTTGTATTTTTTTGCTTCAAATATTTTTTTCGGTTTCTATAATTTTAAAATGATTAATTGATTACACAAGATTCAAGAACAAGAATAATATCGATATAATTTTCGATATATTTTAAATTATATTACTTTCACATTCTATACGATTTAACTTTATTCTAAACCGAAGCGATTATTAGATAGGTACTTTTTTATGTTATTCATAAATATTTCTTTAAGAAATGAAATCTTTGTAAAAATCTGATAACGTATTTAATTTTATCTACAACTGTTTCTGCCATTCTCATACAAATAGAACATTTACTTTGATTTAGAGACTGGGATGGTTTCTAACAATCTTGGGCTAGAAGATCGAACCAAGATGAAACTATGCTAGTGTGAAAGCTTATAAATTTATTAAGTTATCTAAAAAAAAAGAGATTTTGTAAAATAATAGATTTTGAAAAAGTGTGATTATTAAAACAGGCGAAAAAAATCGTTACATTTCTTGACATTGTCACCAATTTCTATAACTACAGCCCTATAAAGTATAACCTCAAAAGATCGGTCGTTGGCCGTCCCACCCGGTACCATCTGCGTGTTCCGTAGGCCCCAGACACGCGCACGCGATAACCCCCCTCCCCCCACCTGCGCCTATCGTGCCCGAAGGAACCCTAATAGCCGGATGTAAGGAGAAATAGGAAGTTTTCATCGGGTCGTAAAAGCTTTGAAGTAAAAAAGTTTACTCAGACTCCAATCTGATGATATCTGTTATCATCGTGAATCAAAGTGATTTTACTACTACAAGAAGCTTTTAAGGAAGAATTCTTTTACTCACTTGCTTTTTTTGTTACGAAGGTTAGGTAAAGTAAATGGTAGATGTGATGTGAATATAGATTGAATAGAACTTGAAGTTGGTTTGGTTAGATATAGAATTTTGACTTCTTCCGAGGAATGATGTACCTACCTACTCTGGTAACCTAATCACTTTCGACCTGATCTGACGTATCTGACGTATCTGATTGGCGAATAATTCACTGAAGCAGTGTGGTAAAGTAGGTACGCCTTAGGTTAGGACGCTCTATTAAGAGGAATGGCTTCCCAGTTTTTAATCAGCTACTTGAACACTGACTGCGAAAACTATTCGAATGCATTAGCAACTTCTCCAAGATAAATTACTTATATTTTTACATTCTTGTACCGCCTTCACTGTTCTCTGCTTACTTTAAACTTTGGTTTAACGACGACCTTTGGATCGACTGGCAGAGAATGCTTATAGCATTAAGTCCACCTTTTGTACCACTTTGTTATAAGGGTATAATAAAGTGTAAATAAATAAATAAGTACTCGTGGTCTCGTGGTATTTATAAGTTCTGAAATGCATTAGCAACTTCCATCTGTTGAAATAGATTAGATTAGCTGAACTAAAAGCGCTTTTAACCTTGTCTATTTGGGATATGTGGCAGATGTGCAATGTAGTCTGTAATGCAGCAGGTAGGTACCGCGCTGTCTGAACAATGTGCAATATGATGCACTTGAAACTGTTTGGATGGCGTGAATCATGTGCTAAAGGTTTCGAACTACATTTGCGAATACTACTTATACAAAACTTATGTTAAGAACTGTATGTCATGCTAAAGGTTTCGAACTACATTTGCGAATACTACTTATACAAAACTTATGTTAAGAACTGTATGTCATGCTGTTGGTGTGGAAATAAATAAAATAAATTAATAAATACTAGGTATACTGTAATAAGAAGGATGTACTCAACATACTGGGTATTTTTGGGGAGTTTTATTTGTCTCATGGGAAACCTGTGCACCTTGAATCCTCTACTACAGAGGTGTGTAAATTACGCAAATCTAATTTTGACCAGCGATGTGGATTATAGTCTGGACATCTCACGTTTAGAGAATACCCGAGCCCATTTGAGATATATGTATGGGTGGCTTCAATTCATTAATAGTCCACCATTAAGCACGGGTCTCTCTTCTTGAGACGGGACTCTCCGCCAGAGTACAGTACCCACCACCACGATGCTCCAGTGCGGATTGATGGAGCGATGATGATTACTTATCATCACTTCTAGATAAATGTCTGTGATCATCACAGTTTGTATACTTTCTGATTGCCCTTTTAACTCATAACCTCATAAATTCATACGACAACGTTACCACTTACCACACACGTACACATATAATTATTATGAACTTGATGTCGTATTGCTATTTCAATTGTACAGGAGCTGGTATTGCATCTCGATAGCACCAAGTGCTGCAAGTGCTGCAACTCTTCCTGACCATTTTTTCAGTAGACCAGTGCCAATTGATAATGATATGTTTGGTCATTGCAAAAATTGCAAATGGGCCGTGGCGCCCGTGGCCCAGCCGGAATACGACGAAATGTTAAATAAAATGTTTGTCCATTTTCGCGATGCAAAAAATAACAGTAATTTGTATACTACGGTTTGCAGCATTGGAATATTGTTACGTATTTTTAATCTTATAATTTTAATATTAACAATTCTTTATTTGTTTGTTTCAGATGAACAGGAAAGAGTACAAAAGAAAACATTCGTCAATTGGATAAACTCACATTTATCAAAAGTAAGTAATTTTCTACAAGATATATTAATAGGTATGTGAAGGGAAAACCTTTGTATGCTCGTAGGAGTCTGATTTATTAAGAAAAATTAAACATTCAAAAATGTTATTGTGAGGAGAGGAGAGTGCGCTTCTAGTATTAATTCACACAGTTGCTGAAAGTTCACACCATTTTCAGATTATAAAATTTAACAATCAACATTAATTGTTTTAATTAATGTCAAACTAGATGGCCAAATTGATAATTATAAACTTATCCTTATTATTGCATTCTAATAAATAATCGTAATACTACGAGTATAAATAATGCTTGTAGACACAGCTCGTAGAGAATGAATTATTGAAGTATTTTTAAAACAACAACACATTTATTTTTTGTATAAATCTATAATTTGGGAGTTTGATAATTGAACATTTGATTCAAAATGATAAAAAAATTAAATACAAATGTACAAACAATTGTTTCGATCCAAGAGTATTTTATTTGCGCTTGTATAAATATATCGAAAACAATTGTAAGCGCAAATAGAGCCTGCTACCATTACCCTCATTGGAAACAAACTGCGGGTATGTGGAACCAACCCGTATCGCTCACTTCACTCTTTCTACATTCTAATTTAGGCATTGCCTTATCTGAGATCAGGGAAAGTTGAAAACGTTACTTGCAATACCTATAATAGTTAACGGCATTATTGAATCTTAGTTGATAAAATGTGGTCTCGTCTCGCCAGGAAGTCAAAGTGGGCTTCTAGAACTTGAATCCCGACATGAGACAAGCCAAGCTTTGTCAATGAGAGGCATATTCCACTAAAGCAAAAAACAGCTTACATCACTAAGTAAATAGCTCTATCACATACGAGCCTCGTAGTAAGTAGTCTTTCAAAAATATTATGAGTCTCCTTAGGCTATTTTGGATTTAGGAGCTAGTCAAGTGTTCACCCCCTGCCGGCTAAATGGATGGAGTTGGACAAGTGAAAAAAATCTCAAAAATAGATGATGAATTTAAAAGGAAAACTATCACGGATATGTTAGCATACCTATATACTAAACATTTTATGGTTTTGGTTGACTTGTGTGATGTCATAATAATATTGTATCCCTTAAGAACTACCGAAATGTATGCTTATTCACTTAAGGCAGTTTTTTAAGAGGAAATATGTATTTTTTCCAGCGTATACCTCCCATGAGAATAGATGACCTCATTTATGACCTGCGAGATGGCACAAAGCTGTTGGCGCTGCTGGAAGTATTGTCCGGCGAGAAATTGGTCAGTTGTTTGCCTGTACTAAGTAGTTCTTAACCCTTTCCATGCGACCTGGATAATATTCATCAACACTTTTTCCATACGATAGTCGTGTTCTCTTAAAACGATCTTTGCTTTTTTTTATGGAAATAGCCGGCAAACGAGCTGACGATCTACTTGATGGTAAGTGGCTATCGCCGCCCATGAACATCAGCAACACCAAAGGCATCACTGATGCGTTGCCGACCAAGAAAGAAAGAAGAAAAAGAAAGATAGAACTGGCTCTCAAGCCCCCAGCCGGAGCACGACGAGTCGTTTGGCGGCTGACTCATGCTCGAGGGTGGTGACTATCCAGGCGAACTCCTGGAGAAATAATAAAAAAATGACAAAACGACAACTTCCTGCTTCAAAAGACATTCAAGATATGGGAATGCCACGTTGCGTATCTGTTTGAAGCGGGAATGAGAGTGAATGTGACGCATCATCTAAGCAATAAGGTTACGGTCGTTTAATACGTAGTTACTATACTATACCTAATAATTCGTAGCACCATTGAAGGAGGAGAATACCTTCAGCCATCAGATCAGATTATTATCCGCAGACAACATGTTAGGGCATTCTGAAGTCATTTGTATTGAAAATAGACCCAATACTTGAACAATCCACACGTTTAGTATAGTGGAATACGGTCTTACCTTGCGTAGCCTTAGAGTAAACAATGTTTTAGGGAAATTGGAATGATGAGTTTGAATTTCTGTTCTCAGTCTGGCTGTAAGTGTGTGTGTGTTGTCCATGGCACCCATGATACAAGGAATCCCAGTGTAGGGTTATGAATGTGTAGCTTATAAGTGTAGCGTAAATTCACACTCATTCATACTCTTGGTAACAGCCAATGGAACGCGGACGGGTGCTTCGCCGGCCGCATTTCCTATCGAACGCGAACACAGCCCTGCGGTTCCTGGCGGGCAAGCGGATCAAGCTGGTGAACATCAACGCTGCTGACCTGGTGGACGGGCGGCCCGCCGTCGTGCTCGGCCTCATATGGACCATCATCCTCTACTTCCAGGTACTTGGCGGAGTTTGGCCAACAGATCTCGTCATCAAACATTTGGGCGTTTTAATGCTTAATACAGAAATTAGTTGGCGGAGTTTGGCCAACAGATTTCGTCATCAAACATTTGGACGTTTTAGGGCATAATAATACAGAAAACACTTGGCGGTGTTTAGCTTTGGCTACTAGACCCTCTCCTAGTCAATGGTACATTTGGACGTTTTAGGGCAAAGTAGGATATACAAACGCCATGAAGAAATCGCACCACAAAGTTATATTTTGCGCCTCGGTTGTTTTCTAAGAGCTTCAATGCATATTAGAGATGGCTCTAAGAAAATAAAATGCTGCTTTCCCAAATTACTAATTTCATTATAGTGAAGTGAAAACAATGAATCAAGTTAAAACAATAATCAAGAAACCTATAATTTAATAGCATTGTTCAAAGCAAAAATATAACTGTTAATCATTATAAAATAAAAAATTACCTAATGACATCCGAATGAGTAACATGCAGTCTATTTATGTAAGATTCGTCAGTGTAACTGTACACTCAGACTCAAACAAATAAACTAGGAGTCCCGAGTGTACAGTCAGGCTATAAATTATCATGTCCAGTAAAAAGCTTAGTCGTGACTCGCTCTTTGTACAATTACAAAATGGGAGAGCTAAGCTGCGTCTAGAACGGTTTAGTGCCACTTTCTCCGCAATGAATTGTTACGAACACACCCACGTACATACATTAATTTTATTGTAGTATAGTTTCGTGGTATAGACTGGGAGGTTGCGACGTTACAGGTTCCCTAACTTTAGTTATAGATACATCGGTAAAAGCATACGTAATTCGTCTGATATCAACTTGAACTTTACAGAAATAAGTTTTATTTTGTTTAAACATAATAATTTTGGAAAAGTAAATTGAATTTAATTGAGATTATTGTTTAGATTATTATGAACTACTAAAATTTATTATTATAGAAATAATAATATATAAATAATAATAAATTTTAGATACGTCGCAACCTCTTGATTATCTGTAGAATTTCCACATTAAATCTAGTTTATTTCACCTATATATTGCATTGTTTTAATGGATATTGGTAACTGTTTCTGCGACTGAAAATCTCTGATTTGGTCGTACTAAGGATACATTAATTTTCCTATCAGTAGTTAATTTAGCCTCAACAAATACTGGAGATGAAATGTAGGAGTAAGGTTCTAACCATACAAAGGTGACGTGATTAAATTTTATGGATAACCAATAAAATATTGCCAATTTAAACGTTCAATCTGGCTGTAATAGGTATATGCCTGCATTTAATATTTTTATTTCAATACATAATATTTTTACAGGTAGTTGTGTATTTAGTTTGTATTAACATGTACTTATTTAACACTAATCTGGTATGCACTAATTGGCCATTTAAAATGAGGGAAATGAGTTAATAACATTTCATTCCTTTTCAGTTGTCGACCTTCGAAATAATTTACATATTCCTTAATATATTTGGGGATATTACTAAACGATACACTTAGTAAGACTTGATATTTAATTATGACTACATGAAATTTTTCGCTTAATTTAAATGCTCTTTTAATCATATTAAGCAGCCCCTGTTTGTTTGTCTTCGATTAAGTATTTTTTTTTAATACAATATTAAATTAACATTCGAAGGTATTCAACTGGACGGATCTTACCTTTCCCCGCGTATTAACCCGTATATTGCTCACCTCTATCTCCCTCTATTCGGGGTTATTCTCATTTTAATTGGCTTCAAAATATTTTGTTTGCGCAAGCTTCGCTCAGTGTATCCGGCCCACAGGACAGGCGATTGCAGGTGGGTTAGCAAGCTTCTCAGTACTTATAGCGCCACTTACTAGCGAAGCTGTTTTATGGATGAATTTTATCATGCTACACCGTGCCGGGCACGAGCCGTGCCGCGCACGAGGCACGACAGAGGCACGGATTCAAACTTCACTAACATTTTATATGACGTGGACATCGTGTGTTTATGCTACACCATGCTACGTCCGCGTTCGAGCTGAAATGTTAGTGAAATTTCTCGTGCCCGACACGGTGTAGCATAATTCATCCCTTATGCTTCGAGATAGAAAATAATAATCCATATTATATCAATATTTTACATCATTCAATATATCAATTCATCTAGTGGCTTTGTAACGCTTCTGCGAATAGATTTATAATTGGAGAGGTGGTTCCGATTTTGAAAAGTTTTAATGATTTATTTAAGTAGTTAATTATTTAACAGGTACCCGTGAATTAACGAGATGTTCTCATATAACTTGCTGACGTTACTAACAACGTAGAGGTTTCTTATTTAACCGTTGTGGGAAAAACATTAATCTTTGCCCTTGTCTGCATGAAAACTTTATCCTTCTCTTACTTAAATTTTCTCTACTATTTTATAATAGCTTATTTTCCTGCATTCTCCACCTTTAAAAATTTTGCTGTCTTGAAAGGGTTAACTAAGAGCATTATAGTTGAAAATCCTTATTGTAAGTAATGAGTGTATAAGGGTAAAGGCAGGATTTCTAAAGAACAAGCCACTTGGGGTTTCCGTGAAGGGTTAAAGGGCTGTAATTTATATTTAGGGGCGTGTAAAGAAAACAGCAAGTAGGAGCACATTCTTAAATGTAAGACACAGTATTAATTTCACCAGGTACAAGTGTAATAATAGATTTACACTATCATTTACGAGCATATTTTTACCTTACGTAAGTACAATATATTTCACGGAGTAATAAAGTAGGATTAGCTATAACTCGAAAGGATATATATTTTTAAATTTAATTATTAGATTTAAGATTGTTGATATGTTAAATGTTAATATACTTATAGGAGTTTTCGAGGACATTTATTTTTTACTTAAGAACATACGCAATAAGAAAGACGTAGTATTGCCACAGGTATTGCGTAGTAAGTTAATATCTACCACTTACTTACTGCGTCATATTCTGAGTGCGACCCTTTTCCGTCATGTTGGTACTCGTAGCTGCTGCTCCGAACTCAATCAAATTGTATCTATCTTGCCATAGTATTTTAACGTTCTTGCTATGCTTATGACGGAATAAATGTTTTTTTCTTTCTTTCTTTCAATACATATCTACTTATATTAATAAAATAATTCCCGATTGTTTTTATCTAGTAAAGTAACAAATTAAACTTTTTATTCCCTTTTTGTTTACATCATTTACGATATTTTAGTGACATATACGACACGGGAAAACCTAATGTGGTATAAATATTCTAGTCTAATACTCAACTAATAACTGATCGCTATGCTGAGGAGTTTCTTTCGCCATTTGTTTTTCTCCATGACAAAGCACCTTACCAAAATGGTGGTAGATAAAAAAATACGTGCATAAGTGTATCAGTGATACCTTTATGGATAGATTCTTTTGAATTTTGATATATAATTGTAATTATCTTGTACTGTATCTTACACTACATAATGATGCCTAGATCGAGGAGAACAGCCGGGCACTAGAGTACCTGGGCGGGTCGCGGTGCGCGTCGGTGATGTCGCAGGAGTCAGGAGCGGCCACGCCCACACACCGCGCCGAGGACCGGTGGAAGCAGGGCGCTAAGAAGACCTTGCTACAATGGGTCGCCAACGCTCTGCCTAAGTGAGTTGTTGACACTGTTCGGTATACGTCCTCAATCACTGTTCAATTCGTTGATCGCCGGCGCTCTGCCTAAGTGAGTTGCCGTCATTGTTAGGTTTACTTCCTCTTGCACTGTTCAATACGTTTGTCGCCAACGCTCTGCCTATTATGAGTTGCTGGCTCTTCAATACGTTTTAGAATATTCCCTGGAGCTTGGTTTCATACGTCGATTGAACCACGATTGTTTCCCACAAGCGTGGTTCAATCATGTACCTTTACGGAATGCAGTAGTCACAACTTTTGAGTGCAAAACAGTGAATAACAACGCAACATCGCCATATCCAGAGATCTTAATTTTGACCCCTTGTTGACTCAACCGTGAATTATTTTGATATGATCCTTTGCAGTGTCGGAGGGCTTCATAAAAGCGGCCTGCGTACTATTTTATGTTTGCAAAATAAATATTTTGAATTTGGATGGGACTAATAACGATTTTTCTATTTTACACCTATATTTTGTCCCAATTGAACAGATCATGGTGTGGCGCATTATTATTAAGTTTGCTCAGACTGTGCATCTTAACCTCATTCTTATGCCGACAGGGATTCAAACATCCAAGTGACAGACTTCGGTCCATCCTGGCGCGACGGCATTGCGTTCCTGGCGATCATCGACGCGATCAAGGCGAACCTGATCAACCTGGCTGAGATGCGGCGGAAGACTAACAGGCAGCGGCTGGAGCACGCCTTCGACGTAGCTGAGAGCGAGCTGGGCATCGCCAGGCTGCTGGATGCTGAGGACGTGGACGTTGACAAACCGGATGAGAGGTCCATCATGACCTATGTCGCGCAGTTCTTACATAAGTACCCCGAACCTAAGGTCAGTGTTATTAACTATGTATTTACTATATTACATCTTGTAATAATTATAGTAGGTCTTTTGATAGCTATGGGTAGGTGAAGTTAGGCTGATTTTGCATGTAAGAGAGTATGTGAAGGAACCAATGAAGAAGAATCTGAACCAAGGGAGTCAATTAATACGTGTTAAAATTAAGCTTAAGCAAAGCAAAAGCAAAAGCAAATTTATTATTATATTTATTATTTTGTTTGCATATACCACATTTCACACAGATCGCAATAATTAACAGTATATTAATTTGTTTGTTGAACAGACTACAGGCCCAGACGCAGTGGCGGCAGTTCAAGAGGAATACGAAACGCTCCGAATGTGGCTGACCGAGCGCGTGACGGTCGTGCAGCGGCAGTACGACGCGCGCACGCTGTCCCGCAGCTATGACGACTATGTGCACGCCGAGCGCGAGCGGCTCGCCCGCGAACCCGTCTACCAGAAGCTGGAGAAGCTCATGTACACCCAGAGCCTGGTCGCCATCGCGCCCAAGTCCTGGCGCGAGCTCGTCTCCCTCTGGATCGAGCTGGAGCGCCTCCACAGGAGGTGGCTCTGGCTCCTGGACTCCGACCTCCCCGGCGACTTCCGTGTCGTCGGCGAGTGGCTCGCCCGCGCCGAGTACCTTCTGTACTTCGACGAAATCCCCACGAACCTCGACGAGCGAACCGCGGCCATCATTAGTGAAAAGTTGGAGGAACATAGCTCGTTCTTCGCCGATCTACCCGATGTTATAGATAGATTCGAGGCGGCGCTCCGGTCCCCCGACGCCTCTCGGATCCCGGCCGAGAGGCTTCAGGACATGAAGGAGCGACTGCAGACCGTCGATCGCAGGGCGCCTCAGAGAAAAGCCAGGTTAAAATACTTGGAGCACAAGTGTTGCATAGTAGCGTTCACCGAGCTGACGAAAGCGAAGCTAGCCACCTGGACCGGCAAGTACGGCCGGGTGGACCACGTCCGTGCCTTATTAGATGATTACGATAATTTTGTAACTAAGAACAAGATTTTCCAGGAGTTTGAAAGAGCGTATGTCGATATTAAGCAGGTAGCCGAAGAGTATAAGAGAGTGTGTGAAGTGGACAGGACCGAAGCGAGAGAAATCGACGCCTTTTTGAGAGACGTCTCGGAAACTTGGAAGAGAGTGGCCTCCGATGTGCGGTGTTCTAGGAGTGTGCTGGAGGAAGTGATCGCGCATTGGGAAAGATGGACAATATTGTCCGAAGAGTTCACTACTTGGTTGGATAAAGCTCAACACATGCTGAGGGTATCAGAAGATGAGAGCTTGGAGTTCTTCCAAGACTTGACAGTTTGGAAGGAGAAGCACCAGCGGCTGGGTGACGCCGCCGGTTTCCTGGCAGCGACGTGCTCCGACGACATCAGCCCAGAAATTAAGAGGAAATATATAGAAATTACTGAAAGATGGGAACGCGTTTGGGAGGAAGCCGAACGGTGAGTATTATTTACGTTAATCAAATTGTTCGTATAAAGAATCAATTTTATTTTAAAAAAATATTTATTTGTCAAATGGATTTCGCCATACTTATCTATCTTTCTTACCCCGACCATTCAACAGCTACGTCCGCGGCGGTGATGCTATCCGTCACCGTCGCGAGTTAGCAGCCGGCATCCAGACCCTGGACGCGTGGCTGGCGCGGGCGGAGTCCCTGCTGGGGCGCCAGCCGCGCGCCGCCACCACCGACATCCAGGCCTACATCGACCAGCTGCTGCAGCTCAACGAGGAGATCGAGCAGCACGAGGAGCTGTTCAAGACTATCAGCAGGTTTGTGCTTGAGTTATGGGTTTTCTTACGAATAATTCAAATTTTGTTATCGTTTACGAGGCATGATTTTAGATCTAGTGTGAATCAATATCCCTTGATATTGAATGGGAAACCGTAAGCTGGTATCGTTTTCAAAACTAAGTAAGTACTTAAGTAAATGTTTGTAAGGTATTTTAGCACATATGTTCATCATATTTATTAATTTTGTCTAAAAATGCATTATACAGACTAAAACACATACACACACTCATACGTTATTGGGATCTGTTATGTCGCGATAACATGGACAGTCATCACAATCACCCACGATCCTGAAATCAAACATTATTTACCTGTCTCATAAATGGCCTACACTACTAACTACGGCTGTCAGAAGACAGAAGAATCCATAGAAGGATCCATATTCATACAAAATAAAACTTGCTCCTTTCCAGAACATTCCAATCAGCGATCGCGGAGCTCCCCCGCGAGGAGGTGGAGGCGCGCATGTCGCAGCTGAAGCAGCAGAAGGAGGGGCTGGTGCGCGTGCGGGCCAGCGTGCCGGCGCAGCTGCACCGCCACCGCCAGCTGCTCGTCCAGCACGAGTCGCTGGAGAGCGGACAGCGGGACCTGGCTGCGTGGCTGGATAAGGCAGAGGAGAATCTGACCAGTCTTACTGATACAAGACGGTGAGGAATTTGCTTACGTTCATTATTATTATTGGAACGAAGTTCCTTATCGTGCGTTGTGAAAGGGGGCTAGACGGAAAAAAATCTTACGACACTTTTTGATTCTTACGACACTTTTTGATTCTTACGAAAAGTCGTGACGACGCTTTTTGCTATTTTACTTATGTTAGGGCCGAAGAATCTCAACAATACTGTTATTGTTTTACGCGCTCAGCAGTGTGATTCAGCAATATGAACTAGATGGCGCTGTACAACTTTCTGAATCACGCTGTTGAGATTCTTTGGCCCTAACATAAGTAAAATAGGAAATATCGAAAGGAACTTCGTTCCATCCGGGTGTCCCTTGACACCTCTCAAGTTTTTTATTATTTGGGATGTCGGGCTTGGCAAAGCTATCCCAAGGGCCACGGTGACCAGGCTTGATCTATTGTAGCCGCACCCGTTTCGGATTTAGATCTGGTCGCTAAGTGCCACTGCTCGGACAAGCCGTAGCATGTTCCTGTTTCTTTGACTTGGTTGGATGAGATAAGGTAACCTGTTAGAATGCTCCTGGAATACTAACGTGTCTATTCATTATATAAATCAATTGTAATTTCGAAAAGTAGGACAAATTAGAGTTAAGTATTAATATTTTACTATTTGGTTAATTAATATCAGTTTCAATTATATTATTGTAATATTCTATAGTATTGTAATTTAGTAAATTGTATCAAATGGATGTAATCGAAAAATTTTAGCATAATATGGTGACAGATAGGGAAAATCAAATTTTATGTATGTACATAGTGAATACTAATAAGAGGTGTAATTTGACATAGATAATATGAAATTTAATAATATCCTAATTGTATGCATGCTGTGTTCACCTATAATTGCGGGAACACGATTTTAGAATTATGTTAAACTGATATGGTGAATGAATTGTGTATCCGGCGTTGGTGAACCTTAATAATAAATAAATAAATAAATAAATAAATAATATAACATGGTAATTAGGATTGCAATAGTAAAGGTTTATTGAACCAGGGTTTAGAAAACTAAAATAACTGGGGTACAGTTTACTTCTAGACGCTGAAAGTTCCACCAATGGGTGGCAGAACTTTAGTTTCGATTGGCTACACTTAATGTAAATGTGTTGCTTTACATTTAATGTAAACGAAAGTTTTTATTTAATGTAAACGAAAATTATAATGTAACCGTTTTCGTTTGACATTGTCATTAAATTTCAGCCAATCGAAACTAAACTGTCACTCAACTTTCAGCGTCTAGGAGTAAATTGTACCCCAGTTACTTTAGTTTTCTAATCCCTGGTTCAATAAACCTTTACTACTGCAATCCTAATTACAATGTTTATGTTATGGATAGAAACATTTTATACCTTCAGCTTCAATCCTGCTACTATAGTGAAAGTTTGTATGGATTTTTGTTACTTTTGTAAAACCTACACAGGTTTACTACAGAACATGATCTGATATAAGACATAGTCTTATTATCTCGGAAATGGCGAGAAAGGTCGCGTACAGAGCACTAGTAATTAAGGGGTATAAGACAGCCTATAGAATCTCTCTGTCCCTCTGTCCAGCGTGGTGATAGAGGAGCGTTACGAGAGCCACCGCACGTTCTTCTCCCGCACCACGTATTACCGCTCCATGCTGGAGAGCAAGAACAAGGTGTTCCAGAACATCGTGAGGGCAGCTGACGCCGACCGCAGTGCTGACGTGTCGGAACAGGTCGCCCTCATGCGAGACCTTAACGAGAGGTGAGATATAACAATACATTGGTAGGACCTGATAGGACTGTAATAATAAACTGATCTCGGCTCAAGAGCACGATTTCAGATCTTACTAATATCACTTTTTTCATACGATTTATTTCGGCATCTCATAAGATTGAGATTACGAAACAGCGTGTGACAATTTAGGTAAAATAATTACATATGTTATACATACGAAGTGTTTACCTAAGTACTCAGTGTCATACTTTACTCTCATTATAAAGACGATAAATCCTATAAATTCAATTAACTCAATGAACTAATATACTAAAGCAAAGCAAAGCAACAACCCATAATTGTCCCAGTGCTGGGCTCGGGGTCTCCTCTCACAATGTGAACCCCTCACATCATAGGCCATAGTCTACCACGCTGGCCAAGTGCGGATTGGTAGACTTCACACACCTTTGAGAACATTATGGAGAACTCTCAGGTGTGCAGATTTCCTCACGATGTTTTCCTTCACCGAAGCAAGTGATAATTAACTTGTAATACGCACATAATATTTGAAAATTAGAGGTACGTGCCGGGATTTGAACCCGGGCCCCCGCGTTCGGGAGACCAACGTTCTAACCACTAGGCTATCACTGCTACTAATATACTAACGTACAATTAACTAATTAGATCTTTCTTTGAACTAACTCTGTTATTCTTATTAAATCGATAGGCCTTCTTTAGACCATATTTGTAAACGATAATAATATATCTGACTAATTTATGAGAATTAATTAATCTGTATTAATGTACCTATTTATTTTCATAAGATTATTCGTAAAAGAAATATTTGACTAATGCCTGATATCGGTCAGGTTCGCTCACGTGTCATCGGAAGCAACCCGCCGCGAGTCAGAGTTGCAGCGTCTGGTGCGCGCGTGGGAGGACTTCGACACCAAGAAGAGAACAGTGGAGGAGTGGGCGTCCAGGGCGGAGGCGCTGCTGGCCGACAGCCGGGTGGACTCCAAGCAGGCCGTGGACTTCCACAAGCGGTTCTTCCAGGGCGCCGATGAGAGGGCAGTCTCCGAGCTCGTACGCTCAGGAAGAGAGCTTGTTGAGGTTTGTACACTTCACCTATAGACCCTGTAGCTCCACAACTATAATAAATGGAACAACTGACCGTATATAATATTTATTTTTAATGTCATTGTCACATACAAGTCACGCCCTCAACTTTGCTAACCAAAAATAGTGGTGAACTTGGTTAAAAAGCTAATATTACTCGTAGTAATGTAATTTTAAGTCGATAAAACATCCTTCCCAATTTGATACGGAGGCTGGAGGGTAGCCAGGCATGTAAGACAGATCCGTCTCGATTGCTTCGTCGATCAACACCATAAGCTCATGAAAGACCTGCATGAAGAGCTGTATAATGCATGTACTTTAGTCCAATAAGGACATATTGTAATTTTTGTGTGGAGATAAATAAAAAGTTATTGTTGTTGTTGTTGTTATAATAACTTCGCATCTTCCCTCAGTTGGTAAACGAACAAGATCGGCCAGGCATCGTCCACTCGGTGGAAGAGCTGCAGCGGCGTTGGCGCGAGCTACTGGACCGCGCGCCGCCGCACCTCATGCGGCTGGAGTTCAGACTGGATGAGGCCGTCTTCCACCACTGCATCAAGGATATTGAGAAGGAGATCGTCTATGAGGAACAGGTGAGGTTTCGTACTATGCCAACAAACTATAAATTCCTGACTTCCTTGTCATCATTTCAGGCGGTCATTCACTGTTCAGCGTTTGATGTCATAATACACATTTAGATACCTACTACTGCCTGTCTTTGAATTGGTTAGCAGCCTAAAGCTAAACGCACATATATCCGCATCGTCCGCCCCGGACGCTGCGTATGCGGATACCCTCGCACTTAGAATAAGGAATAAACCCCTCGCACATATGTCTGGATTCGCCATACGGATTTTTTAGTATTGCCAACAATTATTGCAGTTTCTTCCAACCTCTAGTGAAAAACGGTGAAGACGGTTAAGATTGATACTAGTAGGAAAAAATCCCACTAGTTCTGTGTCAATTTATATCCGTGTATAGGTATAGTTTAGGTATGGTGTACTAAGATACAGGCCAAGGCTTAGTTTAAACATCAGATCTCCCACAGATTACTTAGCACTTACATTATCTTTTCCTTTTATTCATATTTTAACACGTTAAGTGCGAAGCGAGGCCTAAATCACCCCTGATGCAACTTCCCTGTGGTGCGGCAAGCAAAAAAGTGAATTTCTCTGTCGTGCGAATGGCATAGCTTTGGTTTGGTCCAGTGTAGGAAAGAGATAAATATATATTTGAGATCACTAATGGTTCCGGACTCGGTGGTGTACCTACCTTGGTACCGGATGTCTTAGGCCTCGTGCCGCACTGAATTAATATAATTTTAATGCAGTGCCGAACGAGGCTAAAACGTCCCATATCCCCCCTGACCTCGTACCGCACTCAACGCGAGCTTCCCGCGACCAGTGTTGTGCATCACGTCGATTGGAGAGCACGTCCTTTTACAGCGCCGAACATGTCTAAACGATGTCGGAAGAAGTTAATTTTAAAAAGCCCAGAAACAGAGCCAATTAATTCAAGTTCTAATAATTGTATTTTTAAAGCCCGAGGCAGAATAAATAGGACAGTTTCTTTTCTACTTCTGGTTGCCTTTTTTTTCTATTCTGTGAACCGCATTAAGATTTTCATATACAAATAGAAAGATAAACCTTATGCATAAACCGTAATCCATTATTTTCCAATAATAAGTCTGTAATAGGTGCCTCTTAATGGTATAGAATGGAACGCTTCGTGCGCGAGTCCGACTCGCACTTGGCCGGTTTTTTTTTCTTTATGGCGCCTTCAAGCACAATTTAGATTATTTAAAAAAAAATGTATCCTTTGATAGCTTTGTGTTGTTTTGCCAGGTTTTGCCCTTAAAACGATCTAATGAGATATAATTGATCAAAATCGGTCAAGTCGTTGCGTAGTTAAGACAGTTTAAAAACGTCGATATTATTTTTCCCATCACTAATCGTCGCGAAAATTTGCCCTATTTCAGTGCGTTACGAGGTGTATAAGATCCCATATTTTGTTTTGCTAATAATTCCTAAACTAGCCATCAGATCCCGGGGCGACGGTGGATTAGGGTTCATCAATTCACTGTCTATATCAATAAGGACCAAAATTCTCATTTATCTTTGATTTCGCGCCAGAAAATGGATTTTAGTCTGTAAAAGGAGGTGGGGTCTAATAGACCGCGTGTCGCCCTAACGTCTGGTCACGGTACGGGCCGATTATACCTCGTGCCGCAGGAACGGAAAGTATGCAAAAATTGGTGCCGCAGCTAACGTGTTAAAATGTTACCTGAATGTAATTTGAGGATGAGATGAAATAAACATTTTTGTATTGTATTGTATTGTATTGTATAGTTTGCTATCAATCGTCAAGTATTGGCCATTAAATGTATATTATTTCATAGTTATCATAAACTTCAAAATAATATTTTCCTTTATTCAACTGACAGTTGTCAGACTCAGATTGATAGATTGCAAAAGCAAAATATTAAGACTGATGCAGCTATGGAAAAAACTGTTATAATAGCGTGCACATTGAAAGAGGAAGAAGAAAATGAAATTCGAAAACAAGAGATTCTGGGCTCATGACATCAATTTGAAAAGGCATTTAGTTGAACGGCAAATACTATACGTTATTTCCCGGCTTTGTGGATGATGATCAATGAACCTAGATAATTGAGAACTTTAATTTGTAACTTTAATTTGAGGGAAATTAAAACACATTGTACTCATTATTTCTTTTCGTTTTCGACTTTCGTCTCATATTTCAATAGCGTAGTTAGTTATCGCAGTTTGAGGAACACCATTCGGAATCTCGAATGTCCGAAAACAATTATATATAGGCATAAACGAAGGCGACATCTCCTCATAGGATTCGTTTACTATGAAACGTTTCTCCTAATGCGTTGTCAAAAGCATCGTGGCATGGCAACACTATCGGTATTTCGGTACCTTCCGTATTTTCAGAAATGCGTGCGGACGGTGCGGATGACATATACCGACGCATCTGTCATCCGCATCGTCAGCATCGCATTTTTGAAAATGCGGAAGGTATCAAAAATGCGGATGACGTCATACGTAGGGCGTGTGCTGGTACTCAGTGTTGCCATGCCACGATGCTTTTAACAACGCATTAGGAGAAACGTTTCATAGTAAACGAATCCTGTGAGGAGATCTCGCCTTCGTGTTTATACCTATACATCATTGTTTTCGGACATTGGAGATTCCGAATGGTGTTCCTCAAACTGCGATAACTAACTACGTTATTGAAATATGAGACAAAGTCAAAAACTAATAATAAATAATAAGTATCGTGTGTGTGTGTGTGTAGAAATTAAATTTCCCTCAAATTCAAGTTACAAATTAAAGTTTTCAATTATCTAGGTTTATTGACCATCATCCACCAAGCCGGGAAATAACGTATAGAATTTGCCGTTCAACTAACTGCCTTTTCAAATTGATATTATGAACCTAAAATCTTCTTTTTTTTCGAATTTGACTTTCTTCGGCCAATATGCAGGCTACTACAACAATTTTTCCATAGCTGAATCAATCTTAACCGTCTTCAGCGTTTTTCACTAGAGGTTGGAAGAAAATGCAAAAATTGTTGGCAATACTAAAAAATCCGTATGGCGAATCCGTACATATGTGCGAGGGTATCCGCATACGGAGAGTCCGGGGCGGACGATGCGGATATATGTGCGTTCAACATTATAAGTAACTGGCATGTTGACTTTTTGTCAATTGTTAGGTTAGGGACTTTAAAATTATGTATAAATAGAATGTTGAAAACGGTAGTAAACCGATAAACATAATAATTGTTTCCATGTTTGCCAAGATGTTTAAACTTCATAATTATGAGTTCCTCAAGAAAAAGGATGCATCGGACACATGAAAATTTTTTACGAAACCTTTTTAAGAAATTAAAGTCTTACTGTTGTCAGTTGCTACATTTTCATAAGAGATACAAATAACACAACGTCAACTGCATTCTTTACAATAATATTTTACTACCCAGGCCTACAACCAGAGCGACGACGCCGACGGCATCCTCATCCGCAACGAGGAGTACTTCCGGAACCAGGGCAAGGTGATGCAAGTGGAGCACTGTCTCCAGAACCTCAGCAAGATAGCCTCCAGCTACTCCCACCAAACTGGAGACACGGCGCTAGAGGAGGAGTTGCGGAGATGTGAGCAGCAGTGGGAGGGCACTGTGAAGAGAGTGGAACACTTCAGGCAACAGCTGCAACGGATACCGGCGAAATGGGACGCGTACAGACAGAGATTTGCGGAGATGGAGCGCTGGATGAACCACGTAGACAAGACCATGGATAGCATCGTTCGAGAGGTAGACTCGGCTGAAGCATTCGAGAGAGAGAAGACGATATTCCAGGTAGGTGGTCTTTTTTTGTTTTAATTACTACCTACATCATTGTGAACATTTTATTACATTGGTTTTAAAGAAGTCAGTGGTTAATTAAGATTATTTTAATGCTTACATTGGACACAGCTAAGGGAACTAATGGTAAATATTTTCACGCAAAGTAAAATAATAATAAAATTTTGCTTTTTGAAATAAGAAAATGTTTATATAATATCATTGTTTTATAAAAAAAAACTATTAATATTTATTTTGTAAGTACAAGATAAAAATCACCTAATATGTTATTATATGATTTCTTAAATATATTTTATAGAACATCTGTCGTGAAGCCGATAAGAAGCGGGAAGATATGAAGTGGCTCGTCCAAACGCTGGACATGCTGTCCAACCACTGCTCTGACACTGAGGCACAGGAAGAACAAGTTAAACTCGAGAATCTCATTGCTAGATACAAGAACTTAATACCGACTATAGAAATCACCATGATTAAGACAGAAACCTACACGCGCTGCTATACCTACCGACGTGAAGTACATGAAGTTATTTGCATCTTAGAAAGCGCGAAACAACAGGCGAAGGTTGAACCCGAGCCACAGTCGTTGCAACACGTTGAGCAATTAGTGTTAGAACAACAAGTGGCGGTCCAGAAACTCGACCGTCACCGACCTTCAGTCATGTCCATGCTTCAACGAGGAAAGGAGCTCATAAGAGATGCTAACGCACCGGCCTTCGTCCGCGAGGACGTGAGGAATTTAGAAAATGGCTGGACTACAGCATATGATTCCAACACAGAACGACTTCACAAGCTCCGTGACACACAAAAAGTATGGTCCAACTATGAATACCAGAAGGAAGAGCTGCTGTCGAACATTGACAAATTCGAAAGTTATGTCGCTCATCCAGGCTTGGAACTTGGTGTCAGTAATATCAGCCGAGAACTCCAAGAGACCAAAGCGATAAACGCGGAGTTGGAAAAAGCTAAAGCTGAAAGATTACCTCAGTTACAACAAGCCTACGCTGAACTTCAATCGCTTACAGCAAACAAGCCTAAACCAGTAATTGAAAGTGATTTACAGACTATAGAACGTAAACTCGGGAGAGTGCAAGATGAAGTACAACATAAAGTGGAACATTTAGAAAAGTTCAATGAGGAATGGGTAAAGATTGAACACAAACTAGAACATATTCGTGAATGGATTAAGAAAGAAAGCCCTGCTCTAATATCACAAATTCAGTCTGAAAATATTACTCCCGAAGAACGTGTAGAAAAGTCACAGACATTGCAGAAAGTTATAGATGAAAAATTAGAAGTTATTCGAGGCATTGCAGACCAGGGAAGTAAATTAGCGGCTGAGCATCGAGTACACGATGCTAATAGACTTAAAGGAGAAGTGGTTTTGTTAGAGAAAATGATGGCTGATCTTAAACGGTCAACAGAACATACGACTAAAGTAGTCCAGCATGATTTAGCTAGCTGGCAAAAGTATCAAAAAGGTGTAGCTGAAATAAAACCTTGGATTGAGGAAGCCGAAATCAAATTAGGTAATATTCCTAAACCAACGACGTTGTCCGAAGCGCAACAATTACAACAACAATCTAGAGCTCTGATTGCCGACTGTGATAAGCAGCTGATGAACTTACAAATTTTGTCTAGCGTAAGTCACCAGCTTTCTGGTAAAACTAGTGCCCCCGATGAGGTAGACGCCATTCATTCCAGGTGGGCTGTAGTCCATGATTTAGCAGATCAGTGGAACAATAAATTAGATAAACTTGTTGTCAACTGGGACAACTTTGAACGCGAAGCAGAAAAATTAGAAACATGGATTGAAAGTGGAGAAAAATTGCTCAGTAGTAGAGTTATTAACGTTGATACACCACAAGTTGAAAAATTGGATAGAGAACTCAACAAACTGAAATCATTCGGTAACGAAATATCACAACAACAAGCAAGAATAATAAGCTTGTCACAAACTTGTGATAATATTTGTCATAGTATTCAGCCCGAGGGTGCTGCTTTACTGAAGAATAAAGTCGCTGATATTAAGCAAAGAACTAACGCTCTCGCAGAAACTGTCAGGACGAGAGTAAATGAACTATCCAATAACATAATTGTTAAACAGGAGTTCCTGACGAAGTTGCATAACTTTAATAATTGGATAACAGACTTTAGACGAAAAACTGAAAGTTATGATCAAATCGCTGCTGACAAAGTTGAACCAACATTACAGTCTATGCATGTATTACTTCAAGAGCACGCCCAAAAAGCTCCAGAGTTTACAGAAATTTATAATGAAGTCAAGAACATGACCCTTGCTTCTCATCCAGATGAAACTCGTTCTTTAACTGATACATATTCTAATATTGCCGAGCATTACCAGGCTATTGAATCAAATATACAACAAAATAAGAGTGTACTACAAAAGTGGTCTGACCTTCTTAACTGGTATGAAGACAATAAGCAGCAACTCGGTCATATTCAATATCAAATCGAGGGACCAAAATTAACGCCCGAAAGTTATGAAGTTCTAAGGCAAGAGCTGGTAAATATTATAACTAAAATACCTGAATGGAAGAGTAATGTTGTGCTGTTGGATGGACCTTCTCGAGTGAAAGTTACTGATTCTAACACGGGTAGAATGATATCTCCAATGAGTTTAGTGAAAGAAATTGAAATGAAAGCAGATACCTTATTAAATCAAGTAACATCAAAGAGAGATCTAGTACAGAAAGTTGGTGCTAGATGGGACAAGTTCAACATCCAACATAAAGCATTGGCTGATGTGTTACAGACAGTTCAGAAAACACTTAATGATATGGCCCAAAAACCAGTACCTTTAACTGAAGCAACAATACAAGACATGACCGAAAAACTAGATAGCTTAGATGCAGAGTTAAAGGAAAAACAGTCAGTAAGAAAAGAATTAAGAGAAGAAGGTTTACACTTAATGCGAGAAGATCAACCAAATATGGGAACCATACAGAATGCTCTTTCAGCTGCAGATAACAGTTGGGACCAAGTCGTTAATTGCGTTCGTGACACGAAGAACAAGTATATACTACTATCATCCACATTACAGGAATTAAAGAATTTCTCTGTTGCCTTTGATAGGGAAATGAACAGAGCAGAGCAGTTGTATAATGAATGTAAAGATGCTCCTAATGACTATGTACAAACAGCACAATCTCTAGATAAAGCCAAAAAGAGTTACGAAATTTTAAAACGATCTAAGGGATTGTTAGATCAAATGGATGTTATCAAGCAGTCGGTCTTGAAACAAGCTTCAACTTTGGGTGGTTTTGACACAACACCATTAGAGGAATCATTTTTGAACTCTCAAACACATTGGGAAAGAGTGAATGACGCCATTATTAAAAGAATTCAAGATTTAGAATCACAACTTATTGTTTGGCGACAAATCGATGAAACTAAGAATCAAGTAGTGACATGGTTAAGTGAAACAGGCCAAAACTTGGCAAATGCTTGTGATAACTTAGAAATCAGATTTGGTCAAAGCCATCTTACTAAATATAGGGAAGAGTTGCCCTTATATCAAGGATTAAGAAATAGCATAAAAGCAAAATGTGAACAAATTGTTAACTTAAATAAAAATATTCCAGCGGGTCAAGTGACTTCAATTATTGATTACTTAGACAAAGAATTTGAAGCATTGAAATCATTAGCAGAAAATTTGGACAGTGCAGTTTCATCCTTAGAGACAAAAGAAAACAAACTTAAGGACAGTATTAAAAGTTTGTCAGATAACGTAAGCAAAATTCGTGATGATATAATCAAATGTGATGATATGTCGGGTGATAATGCAAAAATTTTAGATCGTCTCAAAAAGTGTCAGTTATGCAAAACTGAATTGCAAAATCTGAGTGATGGTATTGATAATCTGACACAGAATGTATCTGAGATGAATGCAAATTATCCAGGTTTCTATGAGTCACTTGTACCGAAGGAATTAAGTACTTTACAAAAGAGATTTGAAAGTGTGTTGGTACATGCAAACAAAACTGAAACTACGCTTTTAACATTCTTACAAAAACTATTTACTGACAAGTTAAGTATGTTCAATAGAAATTTGAAAATGTTGGATGACAAAACGAGATGGTGTGTCCCTGATGTGACAAGTGATAAGTACAATTTAGAAGTTAAATGTGCAGCCCTTGCGGATGTTGAAAATGGTATTGCGGACTGTAATAAGAAAGTTAAGGAATTGAAAGAAGCATGCGAAATTTTGCGTGTTGTTGCTGAACCAGCATGTGCTCAAGAAGCAGCAGTGCAAACCGAAAAAGCTCAAAAGAATTTGGAGGTGTTAACAGCAAATTATGAAGAGATCAAAAATAGATTACAAGATAATATTAAAGCCTGGCAAGATTATGAAACATTATTGGAAAGCGTGTCAGATTGGTTAAAAGATAAAGAAAATAGGGTAAGGCAAGAAGCAGTAAGTCTTAATGACTTAAAAGAAATTGATGTTAAAATCTCAGAAATTGAGAACTTAAATAGAGAAATAAAGGAACACAACCAAGAAATTAATAGGCTTACAGAAATCGGAGATGACATTTTGTCTCGTAATCCTGATTCTCGTGTTCTACAGTACATAAACCATCTAGTAACTAGATACCAGACTGTTGAGAAGTTTATGGATAGTCATCTTAAACGACTGAAAGAATTAAAAGATAATAAAGTGAAATATGATAAAACAATAGCTGAATTCAAAAATTGGCTACAAGATGCAAACGCTAAGATTGCTGACCTAGCAGCAATGAGTAAACATGCTAAACCTACTGCAGCTGATTTAGACCAAGTAAAGAGATTGAATGAAAATAAGGAATTGGGACAACGATTACTAAATAACGCAGTTGAGTCTGGTGAATCCCTATTTAGTGGTATAACTCCTGAAGGACGTGAACAGATCCGAAATGAATTGCGAACTTTAAGAGATAGCTTTGAAGATTCAGTTGATTCTCTTAACAATGTCATTAAAGATATTGAAACAACTATCAATAAGAGGTCATCGTTTGATGATACGTTTAATCAGGTTCAAAAGTGGATTTCAGACAAGGAAAAAGAACTTGGTGAGTTTAAATTATGTCCGACTTTACCAGAAAAGAAAGCTCAACTTCATTCGAATAAAATTTTACACCAAGAAGTTGATTTACATCAATCTATGCTCTCTCAACTTAACGAAAAAATCAAATTGAT
This sequence comes from Thymelicus lineola, assembly GCA_963932265.1. Classification (NCBI taxonomy): domain Eukaryota; kingdom Metazoa; phylum Arthropoda; class Insecta; order Lepidoptera; family Hesperiidae; genus Thymelicus; species Thymelicus lineola. The sequence continues at coordinate 16,635,532 of OZ010690.1, forward strand.
GCCAGATGAAGAGGCTGAAAAAAGCCTTATGAAAATTGTTGAAAGACACAATAACATGGCTAAAGAACTAGAGCAAAGGATTGCAACATGCGAGGCTCACGTAGCTGATCATGAGAAATATGTCCAAATGTTTGAAGAAACTCGTGATCGTCTTAACCACATTGTGGCCGAAAATAGTATGTTAAACTATGTAGTTGTTACACAAAAAGACGACGTTGATTCTAAAATTAGTGCCATTGAAAAAGTCACATCCAAGGGCAAAGATGTTGATAAGGCCTTGGGCAATTTAAAAATGCAGCTACATTCTGTTTTGGAAACTACTAGTTCTAACGGACATCCAGTTTTAATTAGTGAATTTGAGCAGCTGAAAGGAACTTGGGAGCAATTTGCAAAGCAATGTGAAGAACACGATAAAAAATTAAAAGAGACGTTAAAACAGTGGAACGAGAGTCAAAAAACACTTGATGAACTAGAAGAATGGCTGAAAATTAAAGAAAACCAGCTGAGAGATCAAAGTTTAAAGAGTAATCTCGAAGCAAAAGTAGCTCATTTACAAAAAGTTAAAGAAATTCAGAGTGAGTTAGCATCCAGAAATGCGGAGTTTACTGCGTTAGGAGATACCAAACAAAATGTTTCAAGTGAATCAGAACTGACATCCAAAACATCTAAATTAGCAACGAGATACCACACTTTGAATAACTTGGTCAATGAAATAATATCTAAATATGAGGTATTTGTTGGGGAACATCAAGCCTTTGAAAATGAGTATAATGATATAGAAAGTTGGCTCATGGGCATGCTTGGTGAACTGCAAGATTTAAATGAGATTGTAGGTGATTATGCTGTTTTGCAAGAGAAGCAAAACAAAGCTAAAGAACTTTACGAAACAAGGAATAAGAAAACACCTGTATTTGAAGAATTTTTGAGCTTAGGTGAAAAATTATATGCGCATACTAGTCCAGATGGCAGAGAAGTTATTCGACAGAAAATACGGAAAATAAGAACATTATGGGATAGCTTCGGTGATAGTTTCCAAGAAACTGTAAACAAATTGGATCAGTGTCTTTTGCAATTTTCTGATTTCTCGTTAGCACAAGAACAGCTGACTAAATGGCTTAAAGACGTAGAAAGAGCTATGCAACGTCATACAGAGCTAAAAGCTTCCCTAGAAGAGAAAAAGGCGCAGTTACAAAATCATAAAATAATGCATCAGGAGATAATGACGCATCAACAGTTAGTTGAATCCGTGTGTGACAAGGCACAACAACTAGTTGACCAAACTCATGACGCTTCATTAAACGTCTATTTACAATCAATCAAACAGTTATTCCAAAATATTGTTACTAAGTCACAAAATCTCCAAGATAACTTAGAAGATTGCGTTAAACGACATGAAGACCTTGTTCGCCTAATTCAGCAATATAAAGAATGGCTTGGATCGCAATCAGAAAAACTTCTAGACATAGAAAATGCAACTGGAGAGAAACCAGAAATCATTAGAAAATTGCAATCAGCTTTAGCTATGAAAGACATAGAAAAGGTGGGATCCAGCAAACTAGATGAAATTCGTTCAATATTTGCTGTTGTAAGCAAAAGTACTTCGGAAATTGGTAATGCGGCTATTAAGGCTGAAATTGATAATTTACATGACCAGTTACGTCATGCAGTCGATAGTATTGCTGCATCTGAGCAAAAACTAAATCATACTTTAGAAATTTGGAATAAATTTGATTCTTCTATTGAATCTATATCAGAATGGCTAAAAGACATGGAATCAAAATGCCGCGATCAAATACTTTGTTCAAGTTTACAGGAAAAAGAAGCACAATTGCAGCGATATGTTAGTCTTCGGAACAACATACACGCTAAAGAAAAGGACTTAGACGCATTCGTGGATGAATCTCATGGTCTTATTCAGTTAAGTGGCGTGGAAAGACTTAAACCTCTTGTTACTCAAGTTAGCAGTCGATACCAACAGCTACACTTGATTTCAAAAGATATTGTAAACCATTGGTCCGAACTAGTCACTGATCACAAAAAGTATGTCCAACTTCGGAATGAGTTTGACACATGGTTAAAACCACTAGAAGAGCAGTTGTCTCAAATGATAACTAAGGAAGACAAACTCACTATCGAAAGTAAAGGTAACAAATTGCAAGTCTTTTTATTAGAAAGAGATAACGGTGAACATAAAATGGGTATTTTAACAACTGCTGGTGATAAAGTTCTTCCTGAAACAGCTGCTAATGGTAGAGAAAATATTCGAGCGGAAATCAGAGTTCTAAGAGAAAGATGGGATAAACTCAATGACAGTATTCTACAACAACAAAAAGAATACGAATCTCAAACCCTACAATGGTCAAGTTACCAAGATGTTTTGCAACAAACTTTGTCATGGCTTGACGAAAAAGAAAAGATTGTTGATTCTGAAGAAAAGGTTACCCTCAATTCAGCTCAAGAGATAAAATCGAAACTTTTGAAAAACAAAACCTTACTACAAGAAATATATTCTCATAAAAGAGTGGTTGAAACTGTCACGGAAAAAGCAAAAACTGTAGCTGCTAGTATACATTCTGGTAAATCGGAGAGTGACGAAATGACTTCTATCATACAATCCGTTTGGGATAGGTATAATGCACTTACTAACAGATTATCAGCAATAATAGATAGACATGAAAGTACTTACGAGATATATCAACAATTTGCTGACCAACAAAAGTCTCTTCAAGATTACCAGAAGCACTTGTGGGATCGTCTACATCTTCTTTCCGACTTTACTGGTAATAAAGCCGCACTTCAAAGTAAACTTGTAAAAATACAAGAGTTATTAGATGCCTTACCAACTGGGAACAATAAATTAAAAATTTTGGGAGACCTTATCGATAACAGTGGTTCCAAATTATCGCCTAGAGGAAGAGAGGGCATGTCACGAGAACTGGGACTCCTTAGAGCAGATTTAGAAAAATTCACTGCTACTGTACATGATGTTAAGCGTGGTATTGAAGAGAAAATTCAACAGTGGATTGAATTCGACAGTGCCAGTGACAGATTGCAGCATTGGTTGAGTGACACTGAAATGAGTCTTAAAACTTATACACCAAAAGCAACTTTGGAAGAAAAGGTGGACCAACTTAATAAATATCAGGTACGTAGGTATACATTTTTTATATTTTTATTGTTATGTTTGTATTCGTTAAAGTGACTAAATATTCATACATTTTAAACAGGAGTTAAGTAAAGCGATTGATAATCATGAAAATGATTTGACTGCAGTCAAAAGCTTGGGCGAAACTTTGGACCAAGTAAGATTTTAAAGAAAAAGAAAAATTCTACTTTACCGGCACTGTAGGGTGTAGTCTAATTTTCAGTAGCCAATCTAATTACACGACAATTAATTTTGTAACTGTTTATATCAAATTGTTTACTTGTTTTCTCTAACCAAAGGAACAACAATCTACTGGCATATATGACGTTTTTATCACTGCTCTAATTACTTCTTAAAATTATTTATTTTACTAATTATGTCTTAGAAGCATTGGTTGCGGCATTGTGAATTATCTTTAGTAAAAAAAGGATACAATTTTATGAAAAATAAAACTATCTCAGTGACGATACTAATAGTAGTTGTTGTAGTTTAGTTTTAACGTAATAATAATATACGTAGTGTTGTAATGATTTTTATGTGTGTTTACGACAACTTAATAACGATTACATTTCAGGCAATTTTGGCTAATCTGAAGAAAACTGAAAATGATGTCGATAAATTAACTGATGAATTCAGTGATCTAATTGAAAACTGCAATGATACAAGAATCACTATGAATTTGCAACAAATGACTTCTCGTTTCCAATCTGTCCATTCGACCGCAAAAGAACTAGTAAAGAAATGTCAGCAAGCTGTTAATGATCATAATGCCTATCAAGAAAAGTATAACCAATGTACAGAATGGATTAAAACTGCACAACACAAGTTTGACGAATGCCAAAAGAGCTTATCTAATACTCCAGAGGGTATTAATTCCAAACGAGAAAGTCTCAATGATTTACTATCTCAAAGACGCACTGCCACTCTTTTAGTAAATAATACTTTTGAGTTAGGAGAAAAACTGTATCCTTCTACTTCTCCTGAAGGCAAAGAATTGATTGAACAACAACTGCAAGATATACAGCAAGCATTAGACAACTTGTATGATAACATTACTAAAGCGGAAAGGGATTTGGATTCTGAGATAAATAAATGGTCGTCCTTTGAGGAAAATCTAAAGACAGTTCAGGAATGGTTAGCATTGGCTGATAAAAACCTTCCTAAAGATATTCAGTTAAGAGCAACACTTGACGAAAAACGTAATCAACTAAACGTTTATAGAAATTATCTGCAAGATGCTATTGCTCATCAACAAGATATATCTGACCTTGAAATACGATCACAAAGTTTACCAGATGTCAATAAAGACATTGCTAAAGAGATTAGTAAACTTAAACAAAGACACGATTCAATCCTTACTCGGGCTAAATCATTTGTTGAACAGTATGAAGCTATTGTTAACAATCACCAACAGTACAGCAAGGCTGTTATGGATCTTCAGGAATGGGTAGAAGCAACTCATAATACAGCTCAATTATGGGGCGATGTAAATTTGGAAAGAGTAGCCTTGAGTAGTAACTGCGAAAAGCTTAAGTCATTGCAAGTAAATTTGCCTGAAGAAAAAAGTCGCATTGACAAAATCCGTTCTTTAGGCGAAAAAGTTTTACCTGGTACGGTAAGTAGTGGACAAGCCAACATAAGAAATCAAATAGATGCTTCCCATCAGGAATGGGAAGGATTGGTCTCATTTATTAACAAAACTATCGAGACCTTAGAAAACAAAATACAACAATGGAATGAATATGAGACCATGAAAGATCAGTGTTTGGTATGGATTAGAAATACAGACACACAGATCCATGCGGTTGATTTAAAGGCTACCTTACCGGAAAAACAAGAGCAATTTAATAAATTCCAAGAATTACAAGGTGAAGTACGCGCCAAGGAGTTGGAAATTGATAACATAACTGAAAAGGCCCAATCGTTGTACACTGGTGTTTTGGGGCCTCGTGGTTCTCAAATATCTGATTTAACTGTGAAATACCAGGCTTTGTCTAGTAAAGTAAAAGATCTTACCAATAGATGGCAGCAGTATGTAAAGACTCACCAAGAATTCACAAGCAAGGTTGCTGAATGCTCTCAGTGGATCGAAGAGTTAAGAGATAAATTGGATTTCTGTGCAGATTTAAGTTCGTGCTCTCAGGATGACTTAGAGACGAAATTAGTTTTGATTCAAAACTTATTGCTCACTAAAGATGAAGGTTTCACCAAAGTTCAATCTCTTGTTGAATTGGCGCAAAACGTTATGGCCAACACAGCCCCATCAGGTCATGATGCTATTAACAACTCATTAGTAGCATTGCAAGAACAGTGGTCTGCATTATTATCTAGGATGATTGAAACAAAGAATATGTTAGATGACTCAGTGACGAAATGGGCAGGATTCTTAGAACAAATACAGCTCATTGAAAAAAGTAACACTTGGCTCGAAAACATGCTCTCAGAGCTATCTCCATTTGAAACATCTATGTCGGACAAACGAGCTCAACTTGAGAAACTTAAAGAAGTCGAAGAAAAAGCACGTTGCGACCGCATTGATGTGGATACTTTGAAATCTAAAGCAGCTGAAATGCTCGCAAGTGGTCAGCAAAATCAAGTAGCGTCTAAAGCACAAGAAACTTTAAACAAATTTGACTCTCTATATGATAAGACCAAAAAGCTTTTGGCGGATCGTGAAGAGCAATATAAAGATCATAGATTATATAAGGAAGCGCATGATGAACTAATCCAGTGGCTTACTAGAGCAAGAGAAAAGGTTCCGTCTCTGAAGTCTAAACCACTAAGTGACAAATTAGCTATAGAAAATTCTGTTGCTCCCCTTGACGCTCTTATAAATAAACAAGCTCAAGGAGAATTATTATTGGAACACCTACAGCATACTGGAGAGGTTGTACTTGCTAGTACCTCACCTGAAGGTCAGGCCATAATTAAGAATGAGATGAAAGCATTAAAAGAGAGCTTTGATGACTTATTTAACGAGATAAAACAACAAAAGAGTCAGTTGGAGCATACAGTCAACCAATGGCGTGAATATAAGGATGAATACGAAAGATTGTCTGATTGGCTACAGCAGAAAGAAATTCACATCAAAAATCATAAGTTAGCGTTACTTGGGACTGCGAAAGAAAAGGGTGCTCAAGTTAATGAAGTGAAGGAAATTGTTGACCAATTGAACAAAGGAAAAATAGATATCGATAATTTCAATGCATCTGCTTCCGGGCTTCTTTCTTCTCACCTCGATACCTATGTAAACAACCAACTGAGACATCTAAATTCTAGGTACCAAGTCTTAGTCAACATGGCAAACGACGTTCTCAAGAAGGTGGAGACGAATTATGAGCAACACCAAAACTATGATGATAATTACGTAAAAACCAAAAAATGGATTGACGATGCATGGGAAATCACTCGAACGGGCAGTGATACTGGGAGCAACAGCAGCAAGGAAGCTTTACAAAAACGTTTAGAGCAGATCGAAGATCTCTTAAAACGGCGCGAAGAAGGCCAGAACCTCGTTCATGCTACTGTTAACAGCGGAGAAAAAGTCCTTAGAAATACGAGGTCAGATGGTAAAGATAAAATTAATACCGAATTAAAAGAATTACAAAATGAGTGGGATCGTTTGGTCAAGAAGATGACAACAGCAAAGGTGCATCTCGAAACTGCATTACTCCAATGGGCTGACTACAGTTCTAGTTATTCGCAGCTACAACAATGGATTTCTGACAGAGAAGCAAAACTTCAAGAAGTGTGTGAGCAAAAAGTCGCTAAGTCTAAAAAAGGCCAAGATCGCCTAGCTGGCCTCACTACTGGCCTTAGTCTCGGCGAACGCAAAGCCACACTCCGTCAAACAAACAATATTGTGCAAGATATCGTTTCGTTTGAACCCATGATTCAGTCTGTAACTTCTAAGGCTTCGGAACTTATGCAACAGGCTCCGGCGTCTGAAATTACCAGCAAATACGAAACGCTTTCTAAGCAGGCCAAAGATTTGTATGAAAAACAGAAGGAAACAGTTGAACAACACCAGGCATTCATCGATGCTGGTTCAGATTTTGTCCAATGGATAAGAGCTGCTAAAGAAAAGTTAGGAAAATGCTCAGATGCGACTGGAGATAAAGAATCTCTGAGCAGCAAGATATCTCAACTAAAGGTTTTGGAAAGTGAACTGCCGGAAGGACAAGCGAAACTTCAAAAGGCACTCGAACAGGGTGAGATATCTTGTAGTTTAGCTGATGAGGAAGATAGAGAAGATATTGAAGAAGAAGTAGCTCTTATGCAAGAGGAATATGATACCTACGTGTAAGTATTATTTTTAATAGATTTTTTTATTGGGGCTATAATTAAATTACACCCATCTTTATAAACTTTATTTAATTTTTAGAGAACAACTGAATAGCACAAAAGCCCTCATAGAAGGAGGTATTGTAAAGTGGACAGAATACGAAGAGCAATACAAGGAAGCCTTGGATTGGTTGTCTAAGACTGAGAAACTAGTTCAATCATTCAATAAGCTGCAGAATAACTTAGAACAGAAGAAAGTAGTCCTTGAAGAGTTCCAGGTTTGTATAATTATGTATTTATTCATCTTTTCTTTATATATTTTATTCTTTTCTATAGCTTCATGTTCTAGAGTTATGCAAAGCATATTTTTATGAACCCACATCCAAAATTTCAGCTTCGTTAATACTTACTTTGCTCTAATAACACAATCAGTTTTCGATATGGACTTGTAAGTGCAGAAGGCGTCTATAAAAATTACAAATTTTATACAGGGCCACCTCCAAACGCTGTTTGACTGGCAAGCGGAACTGGACAAGCTAAACGTGCGTGCGCAGACGCTGCTGGAGACGTGTGCGGACACGCGCGTTTCCAACGGCATCACGCAGCTCACCACCAAATACAATGCGCTCCTGTCACTCGCCAAGGAGGTGATGAAGAGGCTCGAGCTTCACTACCAGGTGGGTGATTGCTATCGTTGAATTTATTTTTCAAGCCATTTTCTGGACCTAAATGTAAAGTGTAAGTTAGATTTTAAGTTGTAACTTTTATCATTTAGTTAGTTTATTTTTGTTTTGTTTATTGTTACATCATAAATTATTACTCATTCGTTGTTTTTCTCACAGGAACATCAACAACACAACGCCTTATACGGAGAATGCCAGGATTGGCTTGATAGGACCCGTGAAAAACTGAACCAATGCGCTGAAATACCCAACACCTTACAAGAAGTGAACGGTAAACTAAACACCGTGAAACTCCTTCGTCAGTCCCTTGAGCAAGGTCAGAATAAGTTGAGATACCTACTAGAACTGAAAGAGAAGGTCATAATGAACACGGAGCAAGCCGGTGCAGCTAAGATACAAGAGGACACGGATAATCTGAAACAAGAATTCGATAAGTTGATAGCTGACTTGCAAGACGTGAGGAACAAGCTTACGAATAGAGCTGCGCAGTTTGATGATATATCCAAGGTAAGTTTTATGATTAAATTTGAATTTTTGGATATTTGTGTTTAGGAACGATTGTAAATTTTGCAAACTAGTAATTGTTCTTATTTCCATCTTCATCACTTATCTTTAAACTTAATACTATTTGTTATTTTTATTTATTCCTGTTCAATTTGTTAATAGATCCAGAAGCTTCTAGTAGAATGGCTGGATGATATTGACCAAAAAATCAAATCAGATGACTCGCTACTCAACGATCTCTCAGAGAAAAAGGCTAAATTAGAGAAATTTAAGACTTTCAACCGTGACATCGACTCCCACAAGGATCTGGTCAACAAATTGAATGAAAAACTTAAAGAGGATTCCTCGTTGAAGTCTAAAGATATAGAAGACACTCTAAAACGCTACGATGATATCAAGACGACTGTTAATGACATGATTGTGGTAAGTTTAATTATGGAAATATTTCATTCATTGATAACTAAAATTATTTACAATAATAAAAGAAGGATTTCTCATTTCATTAAACAAAGTTTTTAAGAATGTCCTTAGTCATACTTTATATATGCACTAACAGTTTATTTACAGTACAAAAACTGTAGTACACTCATTTATCTTTGAGAAGTATTAAACAAAACTTATGGATTACAGAAACTAGAGGATTACGTCAACTCTCACATCCAATACAAGGAGTCCTACGATAGTTTCTACGACTGGATCCGTAACTGCAAGATGGAGATTCAGCAGTGTTCCGACTCTCACGGTGAGAAGGAGGAAGTACAGAAGAAACTCAAGAATGTCAATAAAATCATATCCTCCCTTCCTAAAGGAGAGGCCCTTCTTCAAAAGGCGATTAAATTGAGTGAAGCTGTCCTAAAAACGACAGGTAACGAAGGCAAGGACAACATTAATCAAGAAATAAAGCAACTGAAGATTGAATGGGAGAACTTGCAACAAATCTGCAAGGATACCAAGAAACTCTTGGAGAAATGTCTATCGGCTTGGTCTGACTTCATAGAGACCTCGGAGAAGATGAGTAAATGGGTGAAGGAGTTTGACGGAAAGTTAAACACGGTGCAAAAGGTCGACAAAATTACACCTGAGTACTTAGAAAAATGTCGCGTAAGTGGTATTTTTGCTTTCATCTTGAAGTTGATCTCTCTGCATTAAAAGTGAAGAAATTATACCATAATGCTTTCTTACGATGTAGATCTTGCTGATTTCACTTTATTTGTTTAAATTATTGTAATAATATGGAAAACATTTATGTTACAGGATCTATTAGCCCAGGCATTAGCCAACAAACATGTTTTAGAAGAGCTCAACGACAGATGTGAAAATCTTATGGAACTCTGCGCGTGTGCGTGGGTCCGTGATAAGACAGTTAATTTGCAAACCGAGTACACGTCTCTATTAACAAAGATCCAGGGTCTAGTTTCGAATGGAGAAAAGAATTTGTCAGATCACACGGAATTCATAAAAGCAAAAGAAGAGCTACAGCAATGGTTGGAGACCGCACATGGTACTGTGCAAGATTCAATTGGTGTTGGTGATATTGATACCACCAAAGACAAACTGGAAACAGTCAAGCTTGTTAGCAACCGCATGACCGAAGGACATCATTTGTTAGTCGTTTTGCAGGAAGCTTTCAAAAAGGCTCTTAATAATACACCACCTGAAGAACAGGATGGTCTACGTAATGACGTAAAAGTACTACAAGAAAGCTGGGATCAACTGAAGATAGATCTCAATTCGATAACCGCTCAACTCAAGGCCGCAATTGGCAAATGGGAGGACTTTGAAGACTCTAAGAACAAGATAAATCAATGGATCAAGGATACCGAACAAAATCTCGATAAGGTCCCACCTACGGGCGGGGAATTGGGTGAAATGAAGACGCTTTTAGAAAAATACAAGCACATTGAAGACGAAATCGACAACAAACAGCCAGAATTAGACCGACTGAAGAGCGAGGCGGCCGATCTCAGCTCCTGGGCTAGGAAGCCCGCCGTCAGGGAATCTGTGCTTGAAATTGAGCGAAAATGCAAAGCTTTGAGAGCCAAATGCACCGCTAAGAAGGCCGAACTGGAATCGGAGATCAAAGATTACAACCAATACCACCAGTCGCTTCAGGACACTGAAAAGTGGCTTCTGCAGATTTCATTCCAGTTAATGGCGCACAACTCCTTATACATTGCCAATCGGGAACAAACTGAGGAGCAATTAGCTCAACACGCTGTTCTGTTGGACGACATCCAGAAATATAGATCGACGCTCGATGACTTGGAGGCGAAGGGAAGAGCTCAGATCGAACGTTACGAAGCTACGACGCCGGCAATCCGCGACACAGTCGGCAAACAACTAAAGAACGTGAACGACAGTCACAAGAGTCTCTTAGCCACTGCCCTACAAATTGAGCGTCGCTTACGAGAAGGATTGGCGAAGTTCAAGGAGTACGAAGACACCCTAGAGAGTATATTGAACAACCTCGACGAGTGTGAACCGGCCATCACTGAGCTGGATGTACCCGTGGACGGATTATCGCATGGACGTGATTTGCTTGACAAAGCCAGGGTGAGTTGATAATTTTATATTTTTCAAACTATGAAGTTCAGAAAAATATTATATATTAACTATTGAAAGAAACAAATTTCAAAATCTCAGTGATTCTTAAGCAATATAAAATATCAACGCAATCTGAATAATATTAGAACGTTTAGTTAGACTGAGCTGAGTTACAGCTGGTACAAACAATAACAAGTTTAGTAAAAGTGAAGTCCACAGTAAAGAAGAATCTGTTTACAGTAGTCATGTCAGTAAACTCGTAGTTGGAAAACTCATGATACGTGGCTTAACTTACTCACATGATTATGTATCTACAAATTTAAAGTTGCCGTGTTGGATATCAAGCGAAAGGGGTCATTTCAAATAGGTACTAAGTAGTTTTTTCACAACGTGATTTTCGCTGAGGTTTAGTTTTTCATACGTCTCCTTACTTCATAGACTCTCCACAACCGCCTCCAAACCGAGAAATCTCGTCTCTCCGCGGCGGTGGCAGCGTGCTCAGCGGCGGCGGCGTCAGTGTCGCGCCCCTCCTCCCCCGCGGACTCCGCCCCGCTGCCCATCCCCCCGCGGGAGCTCCACGTGCGCGCGCGACTCGAGGACCTCATCGACCAGGTACTACGCGCCTCAGGTTCCGTACTCGCGTCTGATGCCATCACCTCTATTGGAGACTGATGGTGTTTGGTTCTTTGCTGCTCTGATGTTAGCAAGGATGAAGTTTGTGGAGAATTAAACTTCATGTTTGAGATTTGAGACATTTTCACCCACTTCAGGTCTCCTAATTCAGGTGGCCTGTGGAATGTACGGGACTAGAGGCTAATCCAAATTTCAGATTTTTACGAAACCCTAAACTTAGCATATAACTTTATCGTACTCGTACAATTCCATTAATAGTCAAAAAAGCAAATGATGTGACGTCACTTTATGCATATCAGAGCAGCTAAGATATATTACTAATGTATGGATTTTGAGTGTTTCTGAATGTTGTCTTTATTGCGCTAATATTCTATTGAATGCATTTATGTGTCATTATTGTTGTTCTTCGTGTCTTCATTAGGGTGGGATGTTAGGATTTAACGAAAAATGGTCGTTCCATAATAGCAGTTCATATTTATTTTATTTCAGTTCGATAAACGTGACCGTCAATTATCTCGATTTGAAATAACATTATGGGGTTTGATAAAAAATAAGAGCTTTTTATCATATAGATATTTTTAAACTTGATTTTTTTAGTATATTCAATAGTGAACTTGACCCTAGGACTAATTTTATAAATATTGATAAAAGACAAACTATTAGCGTATGATTTTATATAACAATTATTACATACTAATTTTAAGTGTTGTTTGCTATCTAATTGAATTTTAAGTTTGCCAGGTCCGAAAAAGAACAGAACCAACGAGTTTTTATTATCTGTGTAACGTAAGATTACTTGTTAAGATTATACCGTAGTTAAAGGCGGTGGTAGAATAGATAATGTAGTTAGTTCAATGAAACTTGTACAGGCTTTCGTTGGCAATGTATTTTTTGCACCTGGTATCACTCAAGAGGCGGGCATACAGTCATAGTGTGAATTGGAACCATTTTATTGCAAACATTTTGTGTCGGTTTTCATTTATGAATAAGAGTATCTCAGATTATAGCTGGGTATAGATATTTTAATTTATAATATTTTCATCACGCTGGGAATTTTTAGTTCTATCACAGTGTGATTGATGTGTTACCGCCTGTGTTGAATCACGACGATTTCATCAAAAGATTAAAAGTTCAAATAAGTTCACAAAAATATAAGTTTTTTTACTAGGTTACGTATTTATTTACTTCATTACAATAGTGTAATGAGCTCGAAAAATATGCTACTATCCTATTTAAAACTGATTCACAGATTTTCCTAAAGGTGATTGAATTAAATCGTCCTGATTCACAATGTACATACATTGTTTAGTTAAGTGTTGTGTGATATTTACTAGCACTGTTTTATGATGTGTGATTCACATGTGTCCTATCTGTACATACATGCACGGTGTGATTGCCGCTTACCATACATACACACGACAAACACAAATTATACATTTTATTGTCCATTCGTATTTAGGATTAAAACAAAAAACTAATTAATACGTCCATGGAAATGAAATATTGACGACTGGGAGTTATAGAATACAATTTATTTAACTACATACTTCGAATTATGACATTATTGTTTGTTTAAAGTCAACTTATACTTTGTCCATCAAAACTTTCAAAAAAGGTTAAAGTCTTAAAATATAAAAAAAAATTATGAGGCTTATTTTTATCTAATCATTATTTTAAGGTAACTAATTATATTATGCAATGATAATTCTAGTGCGTATGTATTTAATTTTAATGTTCTAGTCAATTTTAGTCTGATTAATTATTGTAATCGAAAATACAAAATAGCATAGGATATCGAATAACGTAACACAAATAAATAAACAACACAGTGCCTTAGTAAGAAACAAAAAGTTATTCTATTTTAAAAACAAAATAAAAAAAACTAATGTTTATTATATTAGTTTAGTTAAAAAATTAATTATGTATGAATCTGCTATCGCAACTTAATTCTATATGAGCATCCTTATCAGCACCAGTAATTCTGAAGTGTTTATCAAAACCGTCTCTAGAGTAGGACTACCATATTTGCTTCTTTACGGCTCACAGACACACACAAACGCAATCACGCACACTATCATTATAACACGCAACTAACTCGCACTCGCACGTCAGAGCACAGCGAGCCCCCTGGGGGCTGCGCCCGGGGCGTCCGCGCCCCACGGTCCCCTGCCTCGCGTCGACGCGCTGATACGAGCGCTCGAGAAGCCAGAGTTTACCAGGAAACTGGGAAACCTCGAGGCCAAGGTAAGGCTTTGCATGGATTGGTTTCTTGCTGTTTTGGTCAATTTGTTTCAGTTTTTTTACTAAGCCAATGGGTAATCTTTATCCAAAACACCTTTTGTATTAAAAGTTAAGGCTGTCCAATATAATTGATTATTGTAGTTATTTCCGAATTATAATATCTCGTATGTTGTTGGCCGTTAAACACGAACAATAATTGTTGCCTGTACGTGACTTCGTTCGCTTCGTAATAAACTCCAGCTGAGGTGATGTCAGGGCATTGCCATTTTTGTTATGAACCGGAGTGTTTGAATTATCGCCTCCTTTGCGTTCTCTACTTTGACATTGCGCGCAGAACCATTTAGCTTTTAACTCGATGGACATCGCCTTATTCTCAGACAATGAATAGTTTATGCAGGAGTGATGGTGACCCGCCTTACAGCGTGTGCAGTATATTGAGGGAATGTTTGTTAATTCATTCAAACGATTATAATCAAAAAAATATTACTCTTTACTTGATTTCTTTGTATTAAATTGTTATCGTGTATATAATATATAATAATAGGATGTGTACATAATCTCTACGTGCATAAAGAGTATCATTTGTTAGGATGCATTATTACATTACAGCAAACCACGTCATTGCTAACTTTTCAAACCAATTTCCTAGGTCCAAAGCCACCTAGAAACGCTGGGAGATGCAGTCCAAGGCATGGAAGAAGCCATGAAGCAAGTACTAGAAATCCAAGAATGGATCTCGGTCCACAACGCGCTGGCTAAGGACTGGCTGTCTAATCCCTCGAAGTTAAGACCCGAAGCAGCTAAGCAGGACATGGCTGCTATGAGCGACGCCCTAGTGTCGCTTGGCGAGAAACGAAATAGGATTCTTACCGAAATACCAACTGAAGGTATGTTCTTAATATTCACTCACAGTAGTTAACAGTAAAACATTACAAGCTTTACTATTACTATTATTTTACTTATGTTGAACACTCAGAAGTTATAATCAATTTTGTGCTTAAGTAGTTTTTTTTAGGAAATATTGAAAAAAATTTGCCATATTCAATATATTCTGCGTATTTCATGTTGGTAAAAATGGACTTTGTGTTTTAGTACAAGATGATAAATGGATTTATTGTGATACGATTTTTTTTTCATGTGTAGGCCTTGAGGATGAAATCAACCTAGAGGAAGAACTCGACGACTTAGAACAGGCTATTATCAAAGCCATGGAGAGAGAAAAGGGCAACCAGGCCATCATTGATGACTTCCGCCACAGATGTCAGGAAATACATGATTGGTTCGATACCGTACTCAAGAAGATGTGCCTCGCTGATAAAGGATCTGGTCTACCATGCCCGCAGAAACTAAATGCCCTTAAAGAACTTTCATCAGAGTTTGGACAAGCCGGAAAGGAAAAGGTTGATAGCATAAAGGAAGTCGGCACCAAGGTTATTAATATTGTCAGTAATTTGGAATCTCAGCAGGTGGAGGAACAAGTGAGTATTATTTTGAATAGCGTTACGGAAGGTCTAGAAACCTTTGTAATTTTAACTATGTCATATTATTACGTATTATCTTTCAGATGAAATCCGTTGAAAGAAGATATAATGACATCGCTAAAAGGATTCAACGTAAGCTACAGATGCTTGAAATTACTTACAAGGCTATTGATGGTACCAAGAGTGAAGTAACTGCTCAAAATGAATGGCTACAAAAAGAAATTAATAATATGATGCACCCAGAACCTCTCGGTTATGACAGCAAATCTGTTAAAGAAAGGCAGAAGAAAGCCGCCAATCTGCTCAAGGAAACTGATGGTAAGAAAACTGTTATAGACTCTCTTGAGAAGAAGGTGAGTAACATCCAAGCAGAACTTGAACCATCCGAACAAATGCAACTTGAATCTGAATTATCTGAACTATCATCCAAACAGAAACAACTAGCTTCACTCATAAAACAAGAGATTGAAAGGTTAGGAGGTTGTACAGACGTCAGGAAAAAATTGGAGAATGATATAGAGAAGGCTAAAAACTGGCTTAAAGCTAAGGTAGCAGAGATCAAAAAACTTGGTGGTCCAATACCATTAGAAGTAGCTAAAGTGGACAAAGAAATTGCAATTCATAAAAAGCACCAAACTGAACTCTCCGATTTTAATAACGATACTCTTGCTGAAGTTATACGTCAAGGCAATGCTGTATCAAAGGACTGTTCTAGTGAAAACCGTGCAAAGTTACAGGCTATTTTAGATGATTTAAATAAAACTTACACATCTGCAAAAGTTGAAATTGATGACAAGCTTGCAGCTCTAAACCAACTTTTGCAAGGAAGAACTGAATTCGAAGCAGACGTTGCCAAGTGTCAAAGCTGGCTGAACGAAGCTGAAGTAGCAGCCACTCCTGAACTTCGCACAACAAGTCTTCAGCTACTAGAAGAACAGTTAGCTAAATTTGAAAAACTCAGCAAAGAAGCTGTAGATGTTGAAAAGAATATCAAGAAAATCAAAGATAAATCAATGAATATTCTTGATAGTTTATCAGATTCTAACAAATTACAGCTTAAAGAGCAAGTTAATATACTATCTGATAGATTTGCTAGAATAAACGCTATAATCAATGATAAGAAAAATATTCTTTTAAAACATATCAAAGAATATAAAGATGCCGCAGCTAAAATCGCTGCTGCCCTAGAGTTCTTGAATGAAATTCAGAATAAACTAAAAGCGCTTAATAAACCTATTGGAAGTAAAGTTGAAGACGTACAGCCAATTATTCAGGCTTATGAATCGATTCTTGCTGACCTAAAGAAGAACAAGGGAATGTTAAATGAATTGCAAGGCGGCAACTTGCACGACTTGCAAGATATCCTTACGAAGCAAGATGACTTAATGAGTACGATAGAAGATCAAATATCTAAGCTCAAACAGTTGTTGTTATTGCGCGAACAGTTCTTCGCACTTGTGAAAGAAATAGAAGAATTTATTTCTAAATACACAGATTTGACATCAGAGATCGAAAAGTCCAATGACTCGCTAGAAGATAAAATTAAACGTTACGATGACATTATTGTTAAAATTCAGGGATGCGAAGCCTTACTGGCAACTGCTACCGACAAAGGTCAACAGATCGCTGCGGAAGGCACTGTCATTGATAGGAATAATATCACTGAATTGCTTCAGTCACTTAAACAACAACTGCTTACACTAAGAAGAACAGTAGAATCCAAACGCCAAGAACACGAAAGAGCGGCAGCAGAGCATAAGAAACTTGCATCAGATTTATCTGAAATTCTACAATGGCTTCACGACAATGAAGCTGCTGTCCATTCACGTCCACTTCTCAACCGAGATGTTGCAAGTGTAGATAAAAAGCTTATTGAGCATGCGACCCTAGCTAAAAATGTTCAAACGTATTTGACTAAGTTGACAAAGATTACTGACATAATAAAGAGCGACGATGGAGTTCCGGGTACTCTATTAGAAATGGTCTCAGAAGCTAACTCTTTAAATACCTCGTTGCCAGCCGAGTTAGCTAATAGGGAGAAACATCTACAAGACAACAAGAAGTATCGACAGCAATATTTACAAATGGTGGAGAAATTGAATATCTGGGTAAACGAAGCCGGTATAAGACTCGGAATGGGTAAAAATGGTACTGATTTCGAGAACATCGAAGCAGATTTAGAAGAACACAAATCATTCTTTAACACTTCAGAGCCAGAAATGAAGGATCTCGTTGGAAAGCGAATGCAGGACATTGTTGACAAGATCTGGCCGTCGTTGACTGCGTCGGAGCAAGAGGAGCTGTCTAAGGATCATCAGAAACACAACCAACTATTGAAAAACACTCTCAACTCGGCGAAGTCACGTCAAGCTCAATTGGAACAAGACTTGGAGATCTGGAAGGACTTCTGCCAGTTGGTGGACAAGATCAAGGTGATCCTGGACAAGAACGACATCCAAGACGATCCAGTGACGTCAGTCGACGCGCTGAGACTTCACCTGGAGAAACTTAACCACGCCAAGAACGATCTAGAGGTGAGTGAGCAATTTTTTTTCGCTTTTAAATTTACATATACTTGTATAAATTGTTCTAACTAATCCATTATTACTCGGGTTTGTATGTGAAAATCTTACGAACTAAAGCATTTTTCATGATTTTCACATTAGATATTGATATTTTTCTATATGCTTCAAAATCTTTTTCATGTCGAATTATTTCTCCGTTTATAACGTTGTTTTTTCTATTGTAATTGATTAGAATATACTCATTTGTTATTTTCATATGACATTGCAACAGTAAAGCTAAAGGATAAAAGTTGAAATGAACGGAAATGTATTGCGGTCCCAGGGAATGTAATACATTTACAAGGGAAAGGTAATTTTCGTATTTCCGTGCGGGGATGTATAATTCAAGTTAGGTATTCTATTTGCATTTGTTACATAGTCTCGACTCACATTCTTAGTTAAAATACAATTTCACATTAACGTCGATGCAATCTTCTTTATCTATTGGCTCTGTAGGTCACTAGATGTCGCCTCAAGGAACTAAAAATGATTTATTCCTGTCTAATCTTATTAAAACATATAATTTAGTCCTAGTTAATATAATAAATGTGAAAGTTTGTGAAGATGTTTTGTTTGGATGTTTGTTTCTCAATCACGCCATAACTACTTAATCGATTTGGCTGAAATTTGGAATGGAGATAGCCTATACCCTGGATTAACACATAAGCTACTTTTTATCTCAATAAATATCAGGGTTCCCGCGGGATTTGTAAAAAATCAATATGCACGCGCGCGGAGCCACTGGCATCATCTAATATCTAATATTATGTATCCTAATCTATCTATCTACCTAATCTATCAATCTACTTATAGGTACACTTTATTTTTATGTGGTTCTATAAATGTAAAGTAATTAATTAAAAAAATTCGTTTGGAAAGCACTCTGTCGCAGGCTAAGCCGCGGACAAAAGCTAGTGTCTACTAAATAGGATATAGGTAATGCGAAAATAATAAAATAATATTACTTAATGCGATTAAGAAAAGGTTTAAAAATTGAAAAAAACACTTCTCTGTTTTATTTAACGTTTGAAACAATGTTATCGAGGTCAAATTGTATGACCATTTACCAGAAATGGTGAAGTTTGTAGTATTTTCGTGCTCAAGGTTGTTTTAGTTAGCAGGTGAGCTCCATTTGACCGTGAAATTTCAGAGGGTTAGCGACCTCCCCGTTTGTTTAGATACACAATACTCGCCTTCTTTTTACTTTTTATTTGTGGTTTTTTCCTATCGTAAACAAGAAACAAATTTCTCGAAAGTACTAAGAAATCACAAATGCCTTAAAGCTTTGTTAGTAGAGTCAATAAAACATACGAGTATTATTAGGTAGTTACAGGTGCATTAGGGTTGCCAGATACAATACAATACAATACAATATTCTTTATTGTGCACACTAGAAGTACATAAAATATTACAATTAGATAGAGATAGATTAGATTAGATAGTCGGGATTCGACTAGATTGTCCCGAAATTTTACTTGATGTCCAGATTTCCGACAAAATACGAAATGCCCTAACAATTCACTGGATTCAAGAGAACGCGTGTACCGCAGCGCCGTTTTTTTGATCGTCAGCTCGTTAGCCGGCTATTTCGAAAAAAAATTTGTCCCGACAAATCCCGACTTTTAGAAGTTTTCTCCAGATCTTTCAGTCTTGCCATCAAGCAAGCAAGCAAGGTTCATAAAGAATTACTTTGTTTCGAATATAAATTATTACTAAAAAAAGGGAGTTCATTTATTAGCTGACTTTTTTCTAATAGGTATCTACGTTAAGATAAGTTATGGTGACAAAGTTGTAGTCCAGGTATTTATGATCGGGGGATTCCCAAGTATAAAATATAAATCTCAATATCTACCTACGGTACAAAGCGAGGAAGTAAATTGTGTAGCGATTTCCAGTTACAACTTATTTGTTTTGTAACACTGAATGGAATCTGAATTTACGTGCAATTGTTGGACAATATTGTCCTTTTCTGCCTTGTCCTGATGTAAAATTGGGAGAGAAAAATAAAACATAAACGTTATTTAAATTCGTAACGTATTCACACAAGCGCTCTGTTATTACAGGAACTAAAAGGTAGTTGCCATAACTACCTATTGTAGTTAAAATGGGAAGTGAAGCGTGATTCATAAAGCCGTATAAATAGAAGTGCGCTGACGATATAACGTTTGCTTAGCTTAGGTTGCGTCATGCACACCACGTGGAGTCCCATGTGTGGACGAGGGTTTATGTAAACAATACTTACAATATTTTTGTTATTACTCGTGCTGGGTTCAAACCTTGCTAGAACATTAATTTTTGCTGATATTCCTTGTATTCTTCCTTCGCTTCGTTTCGTGAAACAATCGATGGCTGGTGATTAAAAAAACGTCAATCATTTGGAAGAATATTTGACAGTAATCTTTTATTATTTATTATAGCAGTGTTGCCCTCTCTGAATTTTAATGTTTTTTAAAAATTGACATGGAGTCACATTTATCTGACAAACTGTAGTCGGATGTTGATATGATATCGTTAGATAGAAAGTGGGATAATGTAGTTAGTTGTTTAGTAAAGTCAAATAAGGGTCCTGTATATTGATGAATGAAAGGGTAATATTTGAAAAATGTTATATGATTTCATCATGCAAATCAGCTGATGGTATGTGGTCATCGCCGCCTCTATAGGCGGTGTTTTACGTCTATACGTAAAACTCTGAGTAGCGGCAACATCAGACCATTACCGACTCTTGCTTTTAAAGAAATGCAATCTTAATAAAAAAAAACCATTGTCGCCTGTGAGTCACCAGAAGGGCCCACTGAAAATCAGCGCCGTTGCAAACGCTGCGGCAATACGCTGAGTGGGTACCATTCTCTGGCACAACACACGCGAACATTGTAACATAGTCATAATTAAGTTAAATAAGTTACCTACCTGAATAACGTTGTGTGTGTCAGAAATAAATATTTTCTTTCTTTCTTTCTTTCTTTCTTTCTAATGGATGGAACTTTTGGAAGTAAAAAGACAGAGGTAGAGCTAAGTGATTCAGTTGCGGACGTCGTGTTAAGGACTTTAAGAAGAACTTTAGATTAGATTGAACAAATGGTAGACTCTTTCTTATAAGTATATCACCAATGACCAAGGTGTTGTATAACGATGATCTATCAAACAAATTAATTTGCTAACATCCGTCACAGCCTGTGGACGCACCGTGGGCGATCAGTAATTGAGGCAATAAATGTCCCAGCGGGTATCTCAGCGAGCGTTGAGTGGTGTTAATGCACCCATTGAATCATTGTGGAGCGATCCTAGTGAAATGCGATCGGACGACCGACCGACAACTGAGACTGACCCGAGTCTATTCTTCTCTAAAATGATATCCTCCGATATTGTCATCGACTGACCCGAGTGAGTCGAAGATGATTTTCATCGATAGTGTCGTGAAATACGATTTTATTTATTGTAGTTCTACAGACTGTTGATTTTGTATGCGATTGTAATTGGAGAGGGATATCCATGTGTTTCTTTCTTTCTTCTCTTTTATATCTTGGTGGTGCCTTGGTGTTTACTAATGTCCATGAGCGACGCAGATTACTCGCCATCCGAAGTTCGTCTCCTCGACGCTTGTATACCGGCTTGTATACATACAAAGTTGTGCGACATAGGTACGTTCTAGTTGTCGAAGAGACAATTATTTAATTGAATAAAAAAAATCTCATAAAACCGCGTACCTATTGCTCTTTACCTTACAATCACGGTATAAAAAATAGGTGCATAGTAAAATTGTAAATATAAATATATTCATAATTTTTTATTGCAATTTTATACAATGGGCGGACTTAATGGCTAATAGCATTCTCTACCAGTCAACCCTTGGTTATGATGAGATTATTCCTACATTCCTACTATCAACAATCAATATAAGTAAAATTTAATCATCTGAAAGTAAAATTGCTAAGCAGAAAGTTGATTTACATGTCCTTTGAACTCTCTTAAGGCGACGCATTTATTTCACTCAATTTGCATAGAGCGTTGTCATAATATTAATGTGAGCGTTGTCATATTATTCCTTCAGGAATTCAGATCAAGCAAACAAAATTGAATAAACATGTAATTTAATAGTCAAAGCGCAAAACGGCTCATGTTAGAAA
This sequence comes from Thymelicus lineola, assembly GCA_963932265.1. NCBI lineage: Eukaryota > Metazoa > Arthropoda > Insecta > Lepidoptera > Hesperiidae > Thymelicus > Thymelicus lineola. Next base: position 16,657,738 of record OZ010690.1, read on the forward strand.
TAAAGTGATAAAATAAAAAACCTATAGGTGTTTTATGCTCAGTATCTACTTCATTATTATATTATTAATCAGGGACGTCCACTATTTTTCTTTAGATGACAGGTAGGGAAGGGAAGATTTATTTATTTTATTTAAATTTTGAACCTTAAAACAATGTAAAAGGTACAAAGGCGTAATTAATGCTAATAGCATGCCCTACCAGACAACTAAAGATTATGAGCGGCGAATAGTTACTTTTTAATCTCCAGTTGATGCACAATGCTACAGGTTTGCTTAAAATAACTCTTCCCATACGATCATCATCTAAATATTGTATCGGTAATATGCAATAATAATATCATGATTACAAAATATTGCGTTAACATAATATTGTATGCGTTTAAACTGAATCAAATCAATCGATACTCGTCAGTAACCGATATTCCTGATTCTAATTAGCGTACTGTTACGCCAGTTTATTTTTAAACTGGTGTTCAGTGAAACGTTAAAACAGTGGAACAGTTACGCCTCGGATAACTGTAGCATGATAAACGATACGCTTCTAAGATTATGAGCACAGTGTGAGCGGCGCGAGGAGCGGATTCCGCTGCCAGAATATTTTTTATTTACTTAAAAGTAAGTTAATCCTTGACCACAACCACCTGATGGTAAGTGTGGTTTTGATCCAAGATGTTAAGAGTACTAACTTTATAAAAGCCTATTCACTGTTTTCTTGAAAACATCCACGTACAATACTAGTTTAGTGTCATTGTATAAATGTAATAAAATGCCAACTGCCTTGTATTTACTGCTTGGTTTAGTATTTTTTTTTAATTTTTACACGGAAACTAATTAAACTTCGACTACTTGCGTCCAAATTTTTGATACCTAAATAGGTTTATATGTATGGATAGTTTGTTCCCCAAGTTATTTTGTTCAAAAAATTTTATCCATCCTGGAAGTACTGAGTGCATTCCTTTCTTCAATCGGTCAGGTTTCGACTAGGGTCTGTGGGGAAAACGTACACGATCAAAAACCTTCACAGGTATGTTTAGGTATGCTTAGTGCCCTTATCCTACTTTTTACTAAATTAATTATTTTTCAACTAAGATTCCAGTTTAATTAAGATTAAGTCTACGCCCAAAATCTGCTCAACAACTATGTTCACGAGCAGAAAACGTTTTGTATCCTTCCCGCTGTCCGCTCTGCTCCAGTTTAACAATAATGGTACCCAAAAGAACGGAGAAAGATACATTTTATGGAAATACAAACGTGTGGTCAAGCTACTCGTACAGTAGCCATAAATTTAATAGATGTACATACAGTACGTCCTGTGGTTTTATTAGATCTGGATTTGAACGTGGGATCGATTGAACCGCAATGTGAAAGTTACAGGGAGAAAATTAGAAAGTAACCGAACTGAAGTTTTACAGATAGAAGGTTAGTTTTCCGAAGTGACAAAATCATAAATCCCTCCTAAAAATTGTAATCTTCTATAATAGTTTCCCACATTGTCAACATTAAGAAAGTTAATAAGAAGATGAATGACCCGATTAATCTTATATTTAGTTAGATGACCTAGCCCGGCAATTAATGGCAGTGTCAGTTCACATTGCACCATTGAGTCTATTGCCATAATACATGTCCGAAGGGCTGAAGCAGTCTGAGCACGCCGGCCGGTTACTTCCGCGTTTTGTGTATTTTCACTGACCCACTTTAAACCATTACTGGATTTACTGGACCTGACTTCCACGAAACATATTTGGAATTTGTATCCATTCCTGTGACTTATCTTAAGATATGAAATAAATTATTAGATTGATATACAATTCCCTTTAGCATTCATCTTAAATTTAATACCGAAAAAAAGGGACCGTAAAGTTTATTTCAACGTTAAATTATAGCTTACATAAGATATTGATATGATCAAAATCTTTAAGCCACAAAATAAATTGTTCTATATAAATGAATGCAGCACATTACCCAGTGTTGTCTCTACATGTACGGTGAAACCTACTAGAACGTTTCTTTACATTTAATGGTCGAAATAAAAAATCAATTCACTAGTAACTGTTCCTTCATGAATGATTTTTGTAATGGGCGTTCCAAGTGCGGACCGTCAAAACAAAATTAGCACACAAAAGTGAAGTAAGTTGACTCTCCGCACATAATAATTGCACAATTAACTGGCGGGCATGCTCGCCTTAACGGATGATGTCATGCAACGGCGAAGCAAGGCTCGTTCGGGCCTCGTGCTGCGTTGAGCCGGCCGGCAGTCGGCGCTAGTACACACAGCAATGAGAACGCAACGCACAAGAAAATATCACTATTCCACTGCGTTTTTATTGTGCAAGTGCATTCACGTGCCTACATAGGATAGCTCACAGTTTTTGTTTTTTTTGCTAACTTATCGTCAATTGTTTTTTTTTATTTATTTAGTTATAAGTGTCAAACATTCCGCGAAAAAGGAAGGTGAGTTTGTGAAATCGGCTGATGGACACGAATCGTTGTTTTCGGACGATCTTCCGGTTTCGGAAGTAAGAAAGTAAATTCTGGAGTCGGTTTGTTTTAAATGAGTTTACGGAAGTTATAATTAAAATGGTTTAAATGTTTCGGTACACCTTATCACCTTTTTATAATCGCGGAAAATGTTTAAAACATATCCGGCCACTGTAAAAATAACTTGTTTTAAATATGAGAAATTATCATCGACAGCCATCGGGCTTATTATGAGGAGAGCTACACATTATGAGGAGACTCCTATATCTATATAGAACACACTGGCGCATGTTAAAATAAACATTTGTTGTGATTGTTGCCGGTATTCTTATCGCCGCCGGTTTCGTTTTTGTCACGTATTTTTTCATTTTCCAGTGTACTGATTCTCTTTAAATGAATACCTCTTAATTTATCATTAACAATATTATAATTGTAACAGCGTAGTAATGTGGATTCCAGGAAAACAACAAAACATCGTTATAGCATGCTCAGTGAGCAAATCTAAGCCAATTTATCTAATCTGTTTAAAATACATCATGGTTACACAAGCACCCGGCTTCCTTACAAAGGTAATGCAAGTGCAGCATACAGTTTTACAAGACGATATCATAAATAACATTTGTAAATTACAGTGAACAAGCGAGAATATTCCTCAACTGAGAATATTCCTCAGTTTATGTTTTCAATACTTAAGTCGTTATCGAGTTCAAGGACGAAATGTTTTCATTTATTATTCAATTTGATCATTACTAATGAAATGATTCACAACCGTCGGACATAGGTACAATCATTTCCTTAATTTATTTATGTCGTTAGCTACTGGAGTCATACAGACCCGTGGGACTTTGCGTCAGATGAAAACAGTTTGAAATGTTATATTCAGATCGACTTCCTTAAAATGATATATAAACCAAGAATATCTACCTAATTCTTTAGACTCACAGCCTACTGTGAGATTATTATTAGATTCAGTTTTATGGTTAGCCAAAGTAAACGGGCTAAACGTAATCAACGCTAATTATTAGGGTAAATTAATCATATTATGTGGTAGGATTTGTTTGATATTATAATGATCTCATACCGGATAAACCTGTGAATTTGTTACGTGAGAATTGCCGCGCTGGCTCGCGCTTCCTGGTAAGTAAGACCCTCAGTTGTCCTCAGATATATGTAGCTATATAAGTACATATTTTCATTTTGGGCTGGGCTGTTAGGTATAGGGGCAAATTATCGACTTTTTGTCGATAATAAAAATTTTCTCTTTAATATGAGTGTAGGCAAACTTGTATCAAGAAGTACTCATAGCTTATAACAAACATTGAATTACAAAACTTACTTGCCAACGATGGTGTTGCACTTATCGATTTAAAAATAAGCCTTCCTAAATAGAAAAAGTGATAGAATAAAAGCAGCAACTCCAAAATATCAAACAAGTATTGTCAGGCTAGTTCGTTCCATGTGTAAAGTACAATAAAAGGAGAGTTTTGTAAACCAAGACTGTTATTATAACTAACGCAGAGTTTATGGTTGAAGTTATTATAACATTACTACTGTTGCTTCAGAATATGCTTTATTTTAATTAAATACATATATCTAATTACTAGTTGTTGCCCGCAGCTTCGCACGCGGAAAATATGCTTATCATATAAAGGGTGCTTTTCCACCAGAGATGTGTTATGTAGCTATGCTGCGAAGATAGAGAAGATCCAATGAATATGATTGGCTCAATAAATTGATTGATTTCCACCAATGAATATGATTGGTGGATATCAAACGCATCCATAGCAACGTAACATAGCACATCTCTGGTGGAAAAGCAGCCTTATCCCCTATTACAACTGAATCTTAAAGAGGAATACGTGTGTGAAATAAATTTCTAGCCCTAAGGGTTTGGCTTGTGCGTTGATATATAATTCAATCACTTTTGCCTTAATAGGTAGATTAAGTTGGTATTATTTATTTGGTAGTCGAAATCAGAGGATTTTCGGTAAGAGTAAAATACTTAAAATACTTTACGCATTGCATAACGCCATCCAAAAATGTTAAATGTTAAAGCAAAGAATAAATTAAATATACTATATTTATAACACGTTAAAGAATTGCTTTTTGCATATTTGTTAATAACCATCGATTTTTAAAGTAAGTAAATACTCTTTATAGAAACACGGGCTAGAATTTATTTGGTAGTCGACAAAGTAAGCAATGGAATTTAACGATTGGGCCATAGTGGGCGGCAGTGAAGCGTGGATCAGCGTTTTGGATGTTCTTTTGTTTTATATTGTTATTCAATTTTGTATTCTTGGAAGTAGGCGCTGTATTGAAACATGAAGGTGTAAGAGATTGTGATGTTATGACTGTTTTATCGATATTTTACATTGTTGTTTCATGTAGGTAATTGATGAACCTGTAGCCTGGTTGGTAGGGATCTAGCGAAACGATGAGTCTTGTGTTTGTTTTTTTCTTTATTTGTGTGTCCATGTTACATTTGACTCTACGCCTAGGCAGGATAGCTTGGACCCTTCATGCTCATATGATATAGTAGGGTAGTTGAGTTCAAATCCTAATTTACGAGGTCTGTCGCTTGTTTGGAACCTAAAGACCAAAAAAAGACCTAAAGTGCCAGTTGTTCTATCATGAGATAATTCTCTACGACCACAATGAGATACCCTTTTATCTATGTACAGTTGTACACCCTTCATTAAGCTGCTTATGGTTTGAGTCAACGTCCTTGCGTACTGATTAACCCTTGACCGTGAGTACCGTGACTTACAAAATCAGATGAACATGTTCGCGCGCACGTAACGTAAATTGTGACACAGTGAAGCGCCGCGCCGTAATCGGCTGAGTCCAAACCGAGCCTAGCTATACCTAATAATATAGAATGGCGCAATGTGTCCAAAGGCTCTCAAGGTCAATGTCGGCATGAATCGCACTTTGTTTTCCTGAGGAACTATATTCGCATCCGTCAACAAAATTATACACTCAAAAGTGAAACTAATAGCATTTTTTGGTTTCTATTTTAATGTCCATCGTTAAAGGGACTGGAGTAGAGGAGGAGTCTTCTCCGAGAACTGACACTTTCTGGCTTTCTTACTTAATAATGAAGTTCTCAGTATTTCACATGTGCGTCTAATTGAACAACATTGAAGATCGGCATTTCCTGTGTTTGTCTGTTTGTTTGTCCTTCAGTTCAGAACAATAACTTACGATTCTTCGAATTTGTCCGCTTTTGTCGAAGTGGGCGTTTGTACTAACTACTAAGTAAGGATTTGTAAATATGGTTACTGTATGTGACCTCCCTGCACTTATAGTAAATATATCTCTACTATTATCAGTATTAATAGTATCAATATCAATATTAAATATGACATCACAAATTATTCAACAGTTTAAAGAAACTGCGTTCTATGCTGAAGAACTGAAATAAAGACTTTGTTTAAAACACTTTATGAATTTTTGTTTTTGGAATCTGATGCATTGTTGTACTGACTTGAACCAAGTTATTATGGAATAAGGTTAGTTTAGTTCACCGAAGTATAATGTCATAGAACAGACATGTCATCTCGAACAAAATGCGTGTCCCGCTGGGAGATTCTATTTTCAAAATCGAGCCCCAGTTCCCCTTTCAAAATCGAACAAATCCAATTAAAAATGAAGCCCATTGGCGCCAATTGGTTGGGCCATACGTCGTGTTCGCGGTGTCGGTTCTATACAGTAGTAATAATACTTCAATGGGTTAGTTAGGTTATTAATTAGGGCATTACTTCGCTTGGTTTGGTTGTTACTTTGTGGAAGCCATCGGAATAGCAGTTGAAACAGAAACTAAATATTCAACACAGTTAAGTAATAGTACCTACTACCTATCAGTATGATCCTGACTGATAAAATTATATTGATTTGATGAAATGAAATTATATTCAGATATGGAATGATAAGAATGTAGAGATAATACAAGTATAACGAAATACTTACGTTTTCTTTTTTACTCCCCTTACGTCATCTAGTTTGTTGTCATGGATATATTATACTCGTACTATAACTGTTGTATCATAATTATAATCGAATCAATGCAACCTATTGGCCCGAAGGATCTTAAAAGATTCCTGATTGGCCCTTATCCAAACATAAATGACCCAATGGTTTTCTTTTGTAAAACGGAAGTAAAGTTACTTATTAATTTCAGAAAATTATTCCCAATAAGGATTTTTTAGGAAATAGGGTAAAATACTTGAAATATTTTATTTAAATTTTTTGTCCAAAAATCATTGTGACACAATTATCTATTTTAAGAGTACTGGCTATGGGCATTCTCCTTTATATTAATTTACAATTAGTGTCAGCATCCTTAATGTGATTTATTTTGTATACAACTACATGCGAATTATAGAGTTCTCTGAAAGCAGGTCGTTATCAGCGATAACAGTGAGTGATAACACTCAGCCGCAGCCGGTGATAACATTGTAAACACGACGCGGTATGTAACTGTCGAGTCTCGGTGTCGATACTAAACTTGTTATACCAGTTTAGATGTGGATGTTATGGTTTTAGATGCTGGAATCGGAGCATATTATGTCGTCTTTATTCTGTAGTAATGATAAGAGTATGGGGTCAAATCTGAAAACGACAACAATTTTCTTAACCTTTTTCTTTTGTAGGAGAAAATAAGAATTGGTTTTCGTATCGATTACGGTACCATACAAGCCCGAGTAAAGCACTCAACACTATCTTTGCATGTAAATTGTAAGCAGTTGCAGAAATTTTGATGGTGATTATTTTGTCAACTAACGACCATTCTCTTTTCTATCTATTTATCTGTAATCCACATGTAACTTTCCCAGAAACTTTAAAAAAGTTACAAACATTGTGTATCGATTATTATAGATAGACAAATTAATGAAAATGGCCGTTAGGCGAGACAAAAGATTTTGAACAGGTTGTTGCAACTTATGACTTGAATTGTGAATACATGTTAAATTTTGATAAACTTTAAAAAATCTGGTAAGGTAACACTCTTATCTGTAATAGAGTAACTTTTAGGTTATACATATTATTATGTTAGACATATGTTACATATTACATGTGTTATATGTTACATTTGCAGCAGTATTTTGTATTTGTTTTGTCTTTCATGTTTTACCCCAACACCTTACTTCAGATAAGAACGTTGCCCTATGAGATTTTTTTGTATTTATTAAATTTTGACATGTACGTCTATGACTTTTTGTACATATAAGTAATATCTATCATTGAGTTAAACCACATGTTGTGTGTTGTGTACCAGAACCAGCAGCCGCTCCTCGACGTGGTCCGGGAGCGGGCGCGCGAGCTGTGCGCGGGCGCGGACGCGGCGAGCGGCGAGCGCGTGGAACAGCGCGCGCGCGACCTGGCCGACCGCTGGGGCGTGGCTTGCGAAGGTAAGGGACAGCAACACTAAGTATAGCTAAAGTCAAAGTCACAACCCTTGTCCCACTGCAGAGCTCGGGTCTCCTCTCACAATGTGAAGGTGAGTGAAGGACAGCAACACTAAGTATAGCTAAAGTAAAAGTCACAACCCATATTGTCCCACTGAGGAGCTCGGGTCTCCGTATGTGAACGGTACAGGCCTTAGTCTACCAGGTGCGTGTCAGGTTTTGAAGTTTTGAACTCGGGAACTTTGTGTTCGTGAGACCAACGTTCAAACCGCTAGGCTATCGTTGCCCATTTATAAAAACAAGCAATTCTTAAATCTACACGCTACGTTTAATTTTTTTTTGTTTTATTTATTTTATATTTGCTTTCTATAAATTAATTTTGCAATACGTCAAAAAATTCAAAATAATCCTGAAACTTTCCAAACCGTGATAGCATACAACCCATCCTAACCCATACCATTATCTCATCCAGGTGTAGCAAAACGCGCGGCGACTGCCGACAGCCAGTTGCACCGCTGGAACCAGCTCGTGGACACCCAGCGCAGCCTGGCCGCCGCCGTCACCGCCGCCAGCGACCGCCTGCGACAGCTGGACGCCAGCCCCGCCACCAGGCGGCGCGCGCTTGACACCAGGCATGCCTTGCAGGTGAGGGTCACGTCTGACTTCAGAACTACAGGTGCCCATATAGACGTAGATGTGTAGCGTAGAAGTTTTAGTTTAGGCTGGAAAAAATATTTTTGGACATACGAGTATCTTTTAATTTCATGGTCAAATGGCTTCCTCCTCTTGCACAGGTCTCTCCTTTTGATGAGGCCTGGAGCTTACTCCACCAAGCCGGTCAAATGGTGACAAATAAAATTCTAATACATAATAGTTTTCCACACGCAAACTGAGTAACAAATTGCACTTTCAATTTGAAAAGGAGAAAGTTGTACAATACTTAATCTAAAAGTAGTTTACTTAGTTTAGTTACATATTATTCATCGTGAATGTAAATCAAAACATCGTTGAATAAATATCGATAACGAGCCCCCATGTAAACCATGACTCGGTTATTCAAACGCCCGGAACTTTTGTATTGATTTTCAGTTCGCAACGAAAACATGACTCGTTACTTTTACTAGTTTTCAAAGTATCATTACGATGATGAAGCCATCTACTTGAAACTCGATTATCTGAATAGCTCTGTACATCATTTCTTCTCGAAAGTCGAGTTTAACTATTTTTAGCTTCATTTCAAAAAGATCTCTAGTTGAAACAGCATTAGAAAGTGTCAATATAAATTTGGAATCTGTATTTCACCTGATGCTACTTTTGCATCGAGTTGAATAAAAACTTTCGATTTCTTTTATACTGATTTTAAACTTAACTCTGATCGAGATCTTAATATATTTTACTATACAGGGACTCACTTCTCCTAACTATATTACTTCATCACGAAACGAAACCAGGCAAATTTCCACGTTGGTCCTTCGAGCCAGAACTGCTCTAATTAATTATGTACTCAAATAGTTGCTCTCCCCATGAACCATAGACTTCCATATTAAACTAGATGAATCAAATTTTAAAACCCAAAAATTTTCTAAATGCCTTCTCTTCTTCCCCCAGGAACTCCAAAGCGAGGTGTCCGGCCTGGAGGAGAGTCGAGACGACCTGTTGGAGCACGCTGACTTCGTCGTGAGCCTGCTGAAGCCGCACTCGCTGGACGCCGCCAAGGACACGGACAAAACTGTCAAGGAACTGGTCGAGACGTATGAGAAGTAAGTTGTGTGCGGTGTGAGTAGACCCGCATGCTGTCTACGTTTGATGTGCCCTTAAATATACCGAAGAAGAGATATTGTCGCCTAAACGTGGAGTGTAGAACTCAGTCCTCAGGAGTTAAGATTTTTTGGGAAATACTCTCACATATTCAAAATCTCCTGGCGTGATTATGGACATCAAAAATATTTTTTATTTGTCACATAAATGTCTACTCCGGCCGAGAATCGAACCAGGGATCCCACGCTTCACAGACAGGGTCTCTTCCAACCAGGCTACTAGGGGTCGTCAAATTAAATCAAATCAAATTGGCAGATCTAAGATCGGTTAAAGGTTGTATCTTGTTAGAACAGTGATCAAAGTCATCATCATTTTATTTTAGTAATGGGAAGTATTAAATATTCAACGTTGTCAAATTGTATTCCAGATTTTTGTTACGCAACAGGTGGATTGTGCCTTTTAGCAATTTACGTTACATGTTGCCCCTTTGACATTGAGGATTGAGTTCAAGCGCTCTTTACATACACGTTTCGATTATTTCAATGTGAAAGAGCTTGTGGAATTGCTGGAATAATATTAGTTTCAGATACCTGGATGTAAAGGTCAGTTATAGCTTATTGTGATGCGTTTAATTCTGTTGAAGTACTATGAACTGAATCCTTTGAGACTCTGCGACCTTTCGTGACGATTTCGAATAATATTTGTGTAATGAACGAAAACTATGTAGAAGTATAGTGGACACTTATCTCTCCTCATTTGAGGCAAAGTGTTTGCCCCAACGATGCTTCACGCGGACTGGAGTGTCTACAAATATGAACTCAAGACATACTCGTAAAATATGAACATTTCGGCAGCTCAGCTAAAATTATTCGACGCAATGACAACGTCAAATTTCACGGTTTTGTGATGCGAAACTTTTCCAATTCATTTCATTCTTCCAATTCATTTCATTCTTCAATATTATATTTTTCAACAAATTTACAGAATCTTTTAACTAAAAAAGTTATTTATAATACTTAGGTATGTAGATTACAATCACATGTTTTTCCTGTAATTGCTGTATCCTCCCCTTACATATTGGATGGCAACGCGTTGGTGCAGCTTTTAACTTTGCTCACATCTATAAAGCGTTGGTTAGGTACTACCTTTCGCAGTTTAACAACAATATATATAAATTGTAGGCGACGAGCGAGAAACCGCAAAGTGCAGTTTGTTTATAGCTCAGCGACCATTTTGATCGACCCTGCGCTTGAATCAGAGAATACACTTTGTACAGTACAGCACGGACACTCAACTGCAGTAAAACTACGCACCCATAGAGCTGGTGATGGATAGAAAAGTTTTGTTAAAATTGTTTATTCACATAATCTTTACCTATATGAAAAAAAAAATCTTAAAAATATCTTCCGTGAATGCATTTTAAACATTTAGGAAGATAAGTTCTGGTCGTTATACTTAGCACCTATATAATTATGTATTAAATCTTTAATCTTATTAATAAATGTTATAAATGTGAAAGTTGGTGAAGATGTTTGGATGTTTGTTTCACAATCACGCCACAACTACTTAATCGATTTGGCTGAGGAATGGAGATAGCCTATAACACATGGCCTACTTTTTTCCCGGAAAATACAGGGTTCCCGAGGAATTTGTAAAAAATCGATATCTACACGCGCGAAGCCACGGGCATCATCTAATATCTAATAGTAAAAATCGATATCCACGCGCGTGAAGCCACGTGCATCATCTAATACTTACCTATTATGTATCTTTATTGATCATTCTACATATAAGTGCACTTTATTTTTATGTGGATCTATAAATCTAAATTAATTAAAAATTTCGTTTAAAAACCACTACCGCAGGCGAAGCCGCGAGCAAAGTCTGGTATAACAATATATGGGACGTTTTAATTTGGAAGTTAGTTTAAGAGGAGTATCCAAATTATTCTGTGAACAAATGAATAATGCAAACGAGTCTGTCACATTAATATTCTAACATAATCTGTTGGTTTTAATACTCTGTGACTACGATACATTGAACTCGGTTTGAATAAAATATATTGTCGGAGATAGGGAATGTAATGTTGTCGCTGAAACAAGTTCATATCGCAAACTTCACTTGCACATCCTTTGCAATTCAGTTTCGTTTAAATACAAGTTTTTATTGCGATAGACTATACTATGCACGATTTATCTTCAAGGCTCTTCACAATGTTTCATGTAAGCAGCCCGGTACTTACTGGGGTACAATAAGGTTGTGGTGACATAACTTTATTGTTTTATTATTGTGTTTTGTTCCTTAAAAAACGATCACCTAGTTCCGTACTTTATCAGATTCTGTAATTTACCATTATTTATCGCATTTTTCTCTTTACTTATCCTATCTATGCTTATCTTACCTATGCTGTGAGACTGCCAGCGAAGTAATCCTATAAGAGACCATGAAAAAAGTTATTAATCAATATTAATTACTTATATAACAGTCATTTTTGCGTACAATATCATTGAATAGTTGTAGGTACATGAGTAGTTTTTATTTAGAATTTGTTATAAAGTACCTAAGTAAGTACCTATCGAAGACTTAGCGTGACTTTCATGTCTTGCGCTTCGACATGAAATCCCTTAGCGATGAACATGGCCTCGAGACAGGAGGCTATGTTTTTACATTTATACCACTAGCCACTACAACCAGTGTTCGGTCGGTAGCAATGGTAGGCTTGCGATGTTAAACAAAGTCTCGCCGTATCATAATCTCTGCCGACTACTTGTTATGGCTTCATGTATGTTATTATGAGATTTTTATGAACATGTTATCTTTCAGTAACGTTGGTGAGAGCTAAGTTTATGAATTCTATTATATTAAGTTGGTAAAATAATAAATGTTTAAAAGAAATAAATTGGGTAAAACTTTATTATACATAGTTGAAAAACTTAGAAACACTTTCATAATCTCGTATTCCGATGACATGTACCTAACCTATTTTTAAAAAATAAGAAAAAAATGCGTTGTGTGTGGTAATGCATTGCAAGCAAGGCCGAATGAGTGTAAGTTTTCGCTCTACTTTTCATCGATTTTTTACCGGAAGTTGGTTTTTGGCGCGCTGTCAACTAGTTGACAGCTCGACGCCTTTGCCTCCACACACTTTAAAACATGTTTAAAACACATTAATATTTCATTAACTACATCCAATTATTACGTTTTCCAGAGCAGTAAAGTTCAGTTTTGAACGGTTTAAATTTAAATACTGTTGAGGTTAATGTTGTCAAAAAAATGGCGTCTAGCATTCTGGTTCCTCCTTGCGTGCTAATTGATGTATCTGTGGTATTTTCGTTTTTTTATTCGTCATAATTATGATTCGCGTCCGCGCTTCGAGCTCGTAATGTGAATTGGCGTAAAATTTTATCGTACCGAGGTAATGAATTTTTAAACATTTAAAAAAATTATACGGTTTTTTGTGTTATTATTGCCAGTATCAATTACTTACGTAATGTGACTTCCCGTCAAACGAAGGTATTTCAATATTAGATTACCGTAACGCGAAATAGCATTATATTCAATGATGATCTTAGAAGAATACAGTAGGTACTCAGCTCGTGGGAATTAAGATATTATAGACAATTTGTGTCATTTGAATTGGCATATTTAATCTTGAGGGGTCTTGAGGAATCTCATCACCTTCTCAACATAGCATTCTTCTCGAAACCCTGATGTTTTCCCTGTCTGCTTTTATTAAGTATTGATCATCGAATTTGCGACAAATTTCCTCTACTGTGTAGATATCGCGTTTCAGTTTAGGCGCCGGCCTCGCAATTAGTTATCGGATGTCCATTAGCTTGCAGTCGAGCGCTATCCAAACATTTATTTTCCAAACATTGCATCACATGTGCCAAAAATCATGTGTTTTTATGACTCGCAAATAGCAGTTAGATGTTCAGTTTTCTTTGAATTTGTACATTTTTTCTGTAGATATTTTATACTTTTTGTTGTCTATCGTGTTCGCCATAAATAAAAGTAATATTAGTGAATCGCAAAGTCTCACCACTTGTTTCTTGACAACATGCTGGTCTCGATAATGTTATTGTCCATGCCCGTTCAGCACCGCACCGTAGCCATATTGGATCATTTACTAATTTTTGACCTTTACACATAAAACAATATAAATTTTATGTCTGTTTCCTACTTGTATGTATTTTGAAATGATCAGTTACGCGTGCTTTACTACAATTAGTACAATATTTATACGGTGTTACGTAGTCAGCATTAGAAGCCCGTCTGGTAGTTCGATCACAATATTGTAATTATCGTGTTGATGTGATTAACACGTATAAAGAATGTCGCTAGATAAAGTTCACTCATTGACGAACAGTTAAAGTATTTATAGAAAATAAAAATATTAAGGCAAATTGATTTTCTTGGGAGAATTAATGGCGACTCTGGATGCCCAGTACTATGGGCTACATATCTACCTATAAACTTTTAATTCAGTGTGAAATTCGTCCGGTAAAGGGCAAATGAAATTTGGCACGACTAATGCAGAATGTCGAATCGAACATGCTGTCTCGACGATTATGGAGATACCGAACGGCAATATCGTAGATCTCCCCTCGAATTGGCACAGGATGTGGGACCGAGGCTCGAGGGTGCAAGCGACATGCGCAGTGCACCCGTGCAACTCACCTGCATGATTCACCAACTTTAATAATACGTTTTGAGGGAATACCCTCGTTACCTTCCCCTGACCGTCGTTCGTTTTTGCACATGTAAAACTCTACAGTAGCAGCCCGCTATAATTTTAAACTTATCATCGCGCATATTAAACATTTAAAACTAGGATTCAAAATTCTTATAATATAGTATGCTTTTGAAGTTTTGATGTCTACTTGAGTAGTAAGGGATTCAGTCATCATTGCAAGGGATTTTTCGTTGATCAAAGAGAAAATTTACCCAATGCAAATATAAACGTTCCAATATCCAAATCTGCAAGTGTCCATGACCTTGGACCCTCTATTATTATTGAAAGAAGCTGTCTTGATAATTCTTGTCGAATTGAATACCTCCTCCTTTTTTGAAATCGGTTAAAAAACTCAAAAAGGTCTGGTCTGTTGAATAAAAGTAAATAACTTGCGATTTGTTTAAGAGAATTTTATGGCAAAAGTTCGCCGGCGACTCATTTAAAATTCTATAAGCATTGTCGTGCGCCTTGACCAGTTCCATGCTCCGAGAACATGTACTTGATCATTCAATTTAAACTTTATTACAAAGCAAGGAGTCAACTTCTCCTTTAAAAGGCGCCCAGAAAAGCATACGCGCCGTGTTCGCCAAACTCATTAAAGAAAATCGCGCTACTTGAATTTCAACTGTTTTCCCAGGCGCGTAAGTTTGGATTTGGTTGTTTGATGAGAGTTACAGGTCGTTCGGTTATAGTGATGTAGTCAGAATCCACACATGGAACGGTCAAGGGCGATTCGCCGCGAGCTGTAGGGTGACGTCATGAAAACACGTTACAAAATAAATGCGTTTAAATTAGGAACATGGGAATAATGGTAAACTCGGTAACGTTATGTATGGCTGGAAGTAATGGTTTGCTTGGCACATACTTTCATGCAGTTTTTGAAGGTCGAGAGAAAATTGTAGTAGGTAATATAAATGCCGCCGGTTAGAGCGCTAATTTCTTAGGAGGGGTAGGTTACTTCTAAAGGCTCTTTTATGCTCTACTAAACTAAACTATTCTTCGTCCCTACATGAACAACCTTCTGAAGTCCACACTGTTCGATTCTGCGCCTTCAGAATCCTCTCAAAGCTTCTTTACGCGTTTTTCTCTTATCCCCTAAAGGTTACCTACAAAAGATTACGCATATTTAATTTGAGTTGAATTTTGACTATCGCTAGTTACGAGTATTATAAGTTTTAAGATATTGTAGACTCAAGGGTTTTTATTTTAGGTATCGCACCACTTAATCATGTCTCATAAAAGTTGTGGAACGACAAATTTATTTCGAGGCTAAAGATTAGTCAGTCTTCCATCCCTGACTCATTATATTATTACTAATAATAAAACAGTAGTGGGGCAATGAAAAATTTTGCGAAATTTAGTTTTTTTATTATCTGTCTGTATGAAACTATTCGGAAACCATCTGTTGGATTTTTATGTGAGTGAAAATATACACGATACAGGGAATCCTAATGTGGGACTGTGAGAGTGTGTAGAGTTTCTACAGTTTCTAGGTGATTAGTGATTAGAGGGAAATTAAATTGGCGTTAAATATTCATTTTAGCTTTATCCGTTTTTTTAATTTTTTCCCCTTTGTATGTAAAATATTTGAATGGCCATCTTTTCAAAACTAAAAATAATGATGATCCG
The DNA here is from genome assembly GCA_963932265.1 of Thymelicus lineola. Taxonomy (NCBI): domain Eukaryota; kingdom Metazoa; phylum Arthropoda; class Insecta; order Lepidoptera; family Hesperiidae; genus Thymelicus; species Thymelicus lineola. Next base: position 16,673,749 of record OZ010690.1, read on the forward strand.
GTAAATTAAATAAAACTTTAAGATTACTGGCTAACCCTCTAAATTACTTCGCTCGCTTTGAATATTGCTGAAATAATGTTAAGTCTTATTTTGGTTATTTTTTGGTTAAATCATAATGTATGTAACGAGGAAATATTCAAATTCGTCAATTGCTACGTGTCAAGGCTTGTCGTGCTGCGAGCTGCGAGCTGCGATCCTAGTATAAGTGACATCATCACGCTGGATTTATCACTGATGACATTAGATGTCATACCGAGTACGTCACTGCTTCGGTTAGCGCACAGTTACCGTATCCGTGTTGTTGCTAGAGTTTAAACGAATTATATAATTACATTTGGCCGCTAATTGTGGGAGTATACTAAGTTAGTGCGCTCGCCATCTTGGAATTCATATCCACTTCAGCTATCCTGATGGTCAAGCATTAACTTATAGTAAGTAAAAAAAGTAATTATACGCATCTATACTAAACTTGTTCATTGTATCATTTACCGGATTTTGTCAATATTCTAGCGATCCATTATTTTTAAGATGCCTAGCAAAATAAACCAATTTCACGATAAACTTTAAAAATTCAATACAAGGAAGAACATTATTTTGTTATGAAAAATATAAATGAATCCCGAACAACTTTTTTGCACACAGAAAAATGCCGTGGAATTTGCTTCGATGAGTGACTAATCTCCTCAAAATGAACACGTCATGTAAATCGAATACAAAAATATAGTTACATGTCCAGTAAATAAATAGAGTCCAAATGGTTGATCAAATTAATTATGGATCCAGCTCAAATACGATTTAATAATTATTATTATATTATATTTTACCTTTTTGATTCAATGTTAGTATCTGCTGCATACTGCATACAGTCATGTGCATATTATTTTGATGTGATTTAAAAACTAGCGTGAAAATGATGTCATTTAGTGAGATATTAAGTCTATCCTTATTAAATTCAATTACATTTATTACGTAAGTAAATAAAGTTTTAACCGGTAGTCAATATGTCGACATAAATCCTCTTATTTTACCTTGTTGGCATGCAATCTGTTGTTATCGTAAAAAATATGTTCCTCTATTTTATTGAACATTAATTCTTCTACCACCACACTAAACGTGGTTACTCAGTTTGCGTAACCATGGCAACGAGACGTCGCTCCCGGACGAAAAACATGAAACCGTAATGGCGCAGACCTATCGATTGTAAGATTGTAGCACGTGGCAAGTCTCACTCGGTGGCAATGGGGATTCAATCGATGACATACACTCCCCCTACTGTAAAAACCAAGATTTAGTCACTGTCGTGTTATAGACTGGAATAGGATCAATCAACCAGCTGGCTTTTGTAATGTAAACCGTAAATCGCTCGCTCATGCACGTGAAAATGTATTTCACCCGTCGCACATAGAGCTCATTCTCGGATCGATCGACGTTCCAGACGCGGGCACGGGGGACGTCTGTATAATCGTTACGTATTCAAACTGGCAGACTACTATTTCCGAACGAACCGCGCATGCGTGATGCGCATTTAATGGGTCAGGGCCTCTCAGTGTGAACTGGAACCCAACCGAGGGATAAACTTAGAACACGCTATCCCTCAACGCGATATAGATTTTCGAGAAAGCAAAGTACTTGCGATGCGTCGAATCCTACCGAGCCACTTCCCTCGGCCTGAAAACAATACTCGACTAACCGGTCGCGGAAGAAGCCACGTGGAAACATAGACATTTTAGTGTAGAGACAGCCGAGCCGACCAGTGTGCGCAACAGTGTTAAATTCCTATGTTGAGATACAAACCGCATGTTACCAGTAACTATAACTTCTGGTGAGTTATACTCGATGGTTGTTTTCACATGGAAGTGCTGAATGATTCGTATTCTACCAAAATTAGGACTCGAGTAGTCGCTGCATAAATGTTTATTTCGTTCGATTCGGCACGCCGCCGCTGTCTTGCCGGCCGGCTCCTCTGTCATATTGCGCATCTAGATAATTTGGCATTTAGACCTTTATTGTGCAACACGCACGGGCATCGAATAAACTGTCAGTCAAGCGACAAGGTCGCGAGCTTCGTCATCGTAAAACCACATAGATATGCCGGTGCGGAACGTAAACATCGGTGCACCGAAAACTCGCATGATGTCATTAGCGTCGAATAAAATTAGCATCGCGGAGCCAAACTATCGGTCGGTTCATTGAGCGAGTGGCTGGCGGAGCGAGCAGAGCGCCGCGGGCCGCTGCCGACGAACGACGAGGTAGGGCCCCGGTGCGCCGTTGCGGTGTGACCTTGCGGCGTCACGCCGCGTCACGCGTCTCGACATTAGATTATTTCCGTCGCAATTTGGCAGGCGCCCGCCACGAGCTGCACTCGCCGCTCTTCGTAGACGCTATCTAAACGTGTTCATTCTTTTCAGATTGCGACAGACTCTAGCGGCGAGGCTCGCAGAGATTGACGAAATCGTTTCCGAATTCGACCGCGTGTCGGAGAAGATCAACGAGCTCCGACAGCAAATCGAAGTATACATCGCTAAAGTCGGGACCTTCTACGTGTTCGGAGAGGACGACTCGGACGCGGTGCGAACATTATCTGCGCAAGTTTCTGATTTGGTTCAGCGCACGAAGAACTTCACCGAGGAGAGCAGGAGGCGCTACGGTGGCTCGGCGCCGGCGGACGTCGCGCAGGAGTTGTCGGCCTTAGAGCTATCGTCGGAAGCATTAGCGGCAGCGATGGAGGAGAAGGAGAGGGAGTGGAAACGCGCACGTACCGCCCGCACTGAATACGCGGCTGACGTCGAGAGCGTCCAGGAATGGATCCGCGCAGCAGAAGTAACAGCTCGGGATCGTACTCTTCCGCCCGAACCGTACAGGGAACGACTGGTCGCCAAAAGGTCCGAAGTGCCCAACGTGGCGGACCGCCTCGAGCGGCTGACGCGAAATGCTCGTGCGATCGTCGAGGGCAGCCGCGACGCAGGCGAGCGCCAACTCATCCAATCCACTGTGGCCGCACTCTCGGAGCAGTTTGCGGCGGTTTGCAGCGAGCTTGAAGCCCGGCAAGCGGCTGTAGAGGACGCCTGCGACGCTGTGGCCAGATTCCTGGCTCTGTTGGAGAAGGTCCTGCTTTGGGTGGAGACACAGCGCGCCTTCCTAGCTCGGCCACTTCCGCTGGCCGATCTGCAGGAGGCACAACAGAAACAGACTGAATACGGGGTGTGTTTACAAACACAGCAACTGATAAACTAAATACCGAGCGCGTACTTGTTGATAACCGCATTAATATGTTAATTTTTATTTTTACAGAACGCACTTAAGAGCTGTAAGCAACAAGCGAAGAATTTAGCAGATATGGCGAAAGAGATAGAGGCAATAGAAAGAGTCACGAGTCCAGGGGACTTACCTTCAAGATTAGAGGCGGCAGAGAATGCGACCGTTGACGTAGAGAAGAAATTAGCGAAAACAGTTCGTTATTTATTTTTATCTTACGTGTAGATATAAAACATTGTGTGGATTTTAATCATCCTTTTATTTTTCAGAACGGTTTACTTATTGAGCTCGCGGAAGAATGGGAGAGATGCGAAAAGAAGTTAAAGGATGTCGGACACTGGTTAGAGGCTACTGCAAGAACATTAGAAGCCCCGCAGAATGCGAAAAAGCCTCTCAGAGACAGGCTAGCCCACAGGGAAAAATTAATAAACGACATCTCAACACAAAAAACAAAGATCTCTTATGCAGTGGAGAAACTCAACGTTAGTATAATTTTACCACGATGCTGGTGTCCTATTTTAGTCGTCATGTTTTAAATGATTATATTTTGTTTGTATGGTTTTATAGGTGTATAAATTGGTCAGTTCTTCCCAGTGATAATAATACCTTAGGTACTTTGAGAAACACTGAGCATTACAGAGAACGACAGCGATCCATGTGTGCTATGTAACAGGTGCATTTCGGTCCGGACGGGGTTGCGTCGACGTCGCATGCCCCCGAGGGGGTGCAGCGGGGGGCGCACGATCTGTGCGGCTCGCTCGACGCGCTGGCGGCGCAGACCAGTGCACAGGTGGCGCAACTCGCCGCGGCGCTCGCGCAAGTTGAGGCGTACTGCGCCGACGTGGCGCAGCTGCGCGCACAACTGCTCGAGGCCGAACAGCGCCTGCGCCACGCCGCGCAGCCTAACTACAGTCCTCGGGATCCAGACACCGCACTCAGGCACCAACAGGTTAGTCCCCTGCCCACCTTCACCCGCACAGATCTAGTAGGTGGCTAGCGAATTCTAGTTTTGTTTATCTACAACGGTACCCGACATTATCACTGGCTCGGCATTCATTTTTTATTTTTTTTTCTGTTGCCTCCTCCCCACCTTACTAACTTGCAAACCGATGTCCGACGTAGGAATGTCGCGAGAGAGTAAAGTCGTTTCAAAGCAAGATTCAGGCGCGCAACGAACGCATCAAGCTGCTAGTGCAGCGTGGTGCGCCCGACGCCGACCCGCTCCGGGATGCGTAGGCGTTAGATCGGTCGCCGTTATTCCCGAATCACTATTATTATTATATTTTTAATCGCTAAATAGTCACAATAAACGATCGAGATCGCAGCCACCGTCGTTTCCTTTCATGAACCTCAGCTTCCATCGCTCGCTCTAGTAGCGAACACCCTCGTAAATGATGTCCGTACTTGCGTATCAGGAGGTCTCCCGGCGAATCGAAGAGCTGACGCGGGCCGTGTTCGAGCTCGACCCCTACCACGCGCCGGGCGAGGAGGAAGCGGCCGCCACGCTGGCCATGCTTGTGTCGCAGGCCAACGCCGCGCGCGCACACCGCGCCCGCTCGCCCGAGCGCCGTGCGCGCGGTCCCTCCGCGCTCACCGTGCCCCACAAACCCCCCGCCCGCGGCCGAAGCCCCGCCTGGGTCCTGGGGGGGACCACCTATGCCGAGATTGTCAAGGGTTGCTCCCGCTCCAACTCTGCGGCTGGCTCCAGGCAGCCCAGCGCCCAGCGATCCACGCAAAGACCGCTAGATCCTAGAAATCGAGACGATTCGCCAGATGAAGATGTAATTGAAAGTGTAGTCGCACCTAGTGTTCGAATCGATGACGCGATAGAGCCGGGTGACGCGCCGGTGTACAGTGAAACCGTGTATAGTGAAAGTGCTGTGTTTACCGGTGAAAGTAACGTGTATGACGTTCTTAGGGATACGCCCGACTGTAGAGGTTCGGTGCCTATAGACTTTGAGAATGAAACAGACATTGAAATTGTACACAAATTAAATGAATTGGAATCGGTCTCTATCGAATCTGCTTATCGAGCTCCAACACCGACTAGTTCAGTCCCTGTTCTGCAGACAGATTTTCGACCCTCTGAAGATCACGATAGATCTGTGAGTCCAACTACGCGCTGTCGCTCTCAAGAACTGTCTTATGCAGAGATTTTAGCACTTGGATTGCGCAAGCAAGCGAGTTCCCAGAATATTACATCTTTACCGAAAGCTCAGGTGGCGCAAGTAGAAATGGTCAAGGAAATTTTAGTAGAAGTGGAGAAGGCTCCGCTAGTACAGTATGAAACTAAAATCCATTCAAGAGATCCGTCAACATTAAAGTCAGAAAGAATCGACAAACCTGAACGCCCTTCGCAACGTAGTCGATCTAGAGATATGCCACGGCAGAGACGGGCTCCTGAAAAGCGCCCTACGCGAGCACACGATGTACAAACAATGAAGAAAAAGAAAACACCAAAAAGAGTTATTGAGGTTCAAGATTTTGAGGAAACTGAACCTCATCAAGTTGAAGATGCTCCTCTTGTCTCAATTCCATCTCGAATAAATAAAAATACAGAATCGTCCAAAAAAATACAACACAGTGCTACAGTTATTGAAACAGTAGCTGAAACGACGGTAAAGGAAGAACCATCAATAGAAAGACTGACAACAGTAGATCAGAAAAAAAGTAAAAAGAAACACAAGGCCAAAAAAAAAGTGGAGAGTGAAGATGAGATAGAAAAGGCTCTAAAAGAAATAGAAGAATCTGATAAACAAAAGAAAAGAAAAATCAAAGATACGCGTGATAGTAGTAAAGATCGTATTGCAGATACTGTTGACATTGATAGTTCCCATAGTTCCCAACAAACTGAAATAAAGATAGTCGAAAAAGACCTTCCAAGTAAACAGAAGAAAAAGAAAGCTTCCAAGGAATTAAAACAAGACGTATCAGAAAAATTAGATAGTATTTCACTTTGTATGCAATCCTCTGTAATAGAAGACAAACAAGAAGTTCCATTGAAACACCATAAAGAAATACAAGAATCACCACCGGATGAAATGAGAGAATTAAATTTATTAGAAACCAGTATCAATAAAAATATTTCAGACAGTGCGGCTGAGACGTCTTCTATTATTGAGTTTTCACCAAAAGAAACTTGGTCAATAGAACAGGAGAATAAAATTATATCAAGCACATCACAAGATGAAAACGTCAAAATTTCATTCAAAGTTTCATTGGATGACACTATAAGAGAACATGAAGATATCTTGGATCCTGTATATCAAAAACCACCTTCCGATCCCTCGGTATATTCTATGGAAGCTAGTGATGCGCCGAAATCACTTCTTGAGTCTGAGAACGTTCTTAGTCAAGAGTTACAAATCAAAGAAGCAAATACTGAAGATGAGTCTATACTGACAAAAAACAAGAAAAAAAAGAAAAAAAAACACGACAAAATACCTGCGAATATTATTTTTAATTCCAACAAGATACAAAGTATCGAAAAAGATACTAAACATATTGATTTGTCATCAACTAATCAATCAGAAGTGGATACCGAAGTACCTCAGGATATTGTGACGAGTACAAGCTCAAAAGATACGACCTCTAAACTGTCTGACACAATTAAACCTCCCGTTATAGAGGATAGCAATATATCTAAAATTGACAAAAATATAGCAGAAACCGCAAATATCGTTGAAGCTAAAGGGGTAAATGAAAGTAAAGAAAATAAGAAAAAGCGGAAACAAAAGAAATCAGAACGCGAGGAAAGTAGTCAAGTCCAAGAAAAAGGGACCATGGAAATAAGTGGATCTAGAGAGCAAACTAATGCTACAGAAATTGAATCTGAAGACAATTATATAAAAATGAAAAAGAAATCTAAAAATAGGAAAAAGAAGGTTGAGAGTGATGAAACAGAAATATCTACTAAGGATGTTACACTAGTATGTGAACAGAGAGAAGATGTAAAATACTTAGATATGAAGAAGGAATTGAAACAATTTACAAAGGTGACTGATAATGAAGGTAAAGAAACTATTTCCAAACCTCAAGAACAACAAGATGTTGGTCAGAATTTAATTACAATGGATTGGAATACCCTTATGGCTGAGGAGGAAGGATTACCCGAATCAACAGTTGAGTCTATCGATAGACCTAGTTTGCATGAAGCATTGATTAGTTCGGGACAAATTGCTACTGAAGTAACAATTCTTGATGTGACTTTAAATTTAAATCAAGATGAAAGTAACGATGTTATGCTAGAAAAAACTGGTGTGATTACAGAAAAAGCTCAATGCGTCGCAAATGTAGACAAATCAAGTATCGAAAAATCAGATTTCTATGATGAATCGGTTCCATCTTCGGAACAAAATAATAATGACAAATTTTTTGCCAATGAACCATGTAGAGATAATATTTGTTCTACTGAAGAAATTACAACACTTGCACCAATACATACCAATATTGAAACGAGGACCATATACTTAATTACACACGAAGAAAAGAAATTACCTGCTATAAGAACTGTAAAAGTATTTCGCAGCAAAAGTAATTCCTTAGAGGAAACTGTTCCGAGTGGAAATGAATCAGTCGGAAATGAAATCAAGGCGAACGATAAAATCGAACACAAATTAGTGCATGACTGTGCCGAAGAACAGCCATTGCAATCATTACAAACTCAAACTTCAGGAGAAGTTTTAAACAAAATTGGGTCTTTACTTGATGTATCAACAAAAGCACAAGATATTTCCACTCTTGAAGAAAATGATGATATATTACACGAAGTAAAACAAGAAGCTGATTCAATCGCATGTAACAAAACGATGGTTGCTGATGAATGTGAAAAAAACCAAGAAGAATATCTTGAAGATATTTTAGAACAAGCTATCTTTGGTTCTGTTCAAGAACGTAAACGGGGAGCTATACAGAAACCAGTGTCTATTCCATATAAAGAACTCGAGGAGGAATTTAAAATTTATTCGGTAAACTTAGATTTACATCAGTTAGATTACGATTATTATAAATTCATCATCAACGAACGTCTTAAATCTTCATCAGCAAAACGAGTAGAGGATGTAAAATTGGAACAAGCGGAAAGAACTTGTTTTAAAACTAAAGATATTAAGGAAGAAGTAGAAGAAAACATTAAATTGGAACACGAATATACACATAGGGGGCAAAAAGAGATATTTGAAGAAAATATGGGAAACATTTTAGAATCGGAAAAAACGTCTTTGACGAAAGAGGTCATTGAAGAAGAAAAAGTGACTCTGAAATCGGATCAAATAGATAAAACTACTGCTGGAACCGAGGAGGAAATGACTGTCAATTTGGAAGAAACAGAAACATGTATCACTTCTCCTAAGGTGGTAATCAAAGACGATAAATCTATTAATTCGGAACGAATAGAAATAATCGACCTGAAAATTAGTAATGAAAATTGCAAATCTGCAAAACAAGAAACAGAATCATTTAGTGGCCTCACTGAGGGTATTGTTGAACAAAAACGACATCAGATTGAAAATGCACCCCACTTTACTTATCATGAGTTATATGATGCAGAAACAATACTAGCTTCCGTTATATCTAATGTGTCTGAAATAAAGAATTTGCCACAGCCTGATAAAGACAATTCTGAGCAAGAAAACGTTGATATATCTCAAGTTCCGTCTAATTTGGCCCCGACCCATGATACTGTGAAAGACGAAGCCGTATCGACATATGAGCTTAGCCATGTGTCTACAGATCCTGGCCCCACTACTTACTTAGAGATAGTCATAAATACAGGATCGACCATTTCTGACACAGAAATTATCAAACCTGAAGGTAGACAAGTGCCAGATAATAATACTTTAGCTGAAGAATTACCACAACATACTTACAGTGAAGAGACAGTTCTTTCTAACAATGTTTTGTCAAACTTGAAGTCTAATAACGAAAATCTAGACCCCATTTCAGGTAGCAGTGATACCGTAGATGCTGAATTAAAATGTAATAAAGCTGAACTAGCTAAACCTGATAACCTATTGCAGGAACATTTTATAGAGCCAACAGACTATCACTTTATTAGAGATGCTGAAACTTTATTAGCGTCTGCTAAAACTAAGTCTAGAGAACAGAACAATGAACCTTTACCTGTTAATGAGGGATCGATAGAAAATATTACTGAAGATTCTCCATATTCTGCCAATGAAGAAAATAGTTATTTAGAAATCAGTGATGCAGCAGACACTAAATTAAAAAATATTGAAGTGAGTGAATCTTTAGATGTGAGCCTTGAACAGCCGTTTATAATTTTAGAAGAACCTAGACAAAGCTATCATATTATTAAGGATGCAGAGTCTTTGTTAGCATGTATTAAAACAAACTTGGGAAAACTTGATAAGGAATCCCTCTCTGGCAAAGAAGCAAGCACAGAAGTTGACACTGGTGAAACCAAATTGATCAGTGATGCCGATCATGTCAGTTTTGTACAAATAACGGAGGAAACTCAAAAAATTCATAAGCAACTGCTTGACGTGGCAGTGCCAAATGAACATAAATCAGAATATGCAAACTCAGTTAAAGCGACTCACTTTAATTACCATGAATTACGTGACGCTGAATATCTACTAGCCTCTTCACAATCACGAGAGCAGGATATCAAGGAAAAGAAAGCGGAGATTACAGATCTTACATCAATTGATAAAACTAATACTTTACCAAATACTTTAGATTTCATTGAAGCTGAAAAAATAACTTTTGATTCTGATGCTAATCTGGAATTAAACAAAGCAATATTTAGGTCTTATCTTGCAGCTCCGCGTTACAGCTATCATGAATTAAAAGATGCTGAACAAATACTTGCTAGTGTTTTAACTATTAATAGATCAAAAGATAAGAAAAGAGAACTTGATGAAATATTTAACAAAATTGAAAAAGAGGATAATGATTCAATTAATGATGAAAAGTCTTATGTGATCATAAAAAGTAATAAACCTTCAAAGAAAGATGTGATAGTTTCTACCACTACTTTTAGTGAGGAGATTAAGCCGGAAACTCCTGAAATCACTCATGACGTTACTTCTCCTTTACTTTCCGAAATATCTGAAAGTAATAAAATTAGTCATCCTGTTAGATCTGAACCTCTCGAAGAAACATGTGAGATGAAAGAAAACACAAAAGAAGTTCCTGATACTGATTCTATGATCACTGACTCCAGTATTATAGTTATCAAACCAAATAAACTCTTGGTTGAAGAAATTACTATTGAACCAAATTCTTCTTTAGCAGATATAGAACCTGTTTATAACAAAATACCTTATATTCCTGAAGATGAATCAAAGATAGGTTACTTTGATTCTGTAATAATTGACGACAGTGATGTGTCATTCGTGCCTGTTGTTTTTGGTGATATTAAAGATATGGAAAATAAAACTGAAGAAAACAAATCAATTGATACTGAACAACTTCAACAAGTCTCCTGTGATGACATTAATGAATATGTTGTTGTTGAAAACATTATATGTGACACCGAGGCTTTTGAAGATGTTTGTAAAGAATTGGTAACAGATATTGAAAGTAAAGACACGAAAATGAACTTAAATGAATGTAGCACATTTGAGCTTGTAGAAGATGCGATAAAATTAATCGAGGATACTATAGAAGGAGTTTCAATTTCGGACAAAATTAATAAACAGGATACTGAAAATCAGAAGTTAGAAACTTCTTCAGAAATAACACTGCAAACAGAATCTGCTCCAACTCAGTCTTCATTAGATTTTATTGAAAATATTGGAGAGCCTGAAAATATTAACTCGCAAATCGAACAGCTGCTGCAGTCGCCAAGAAACATAAATCCTGAATGTTCGTCCAATCAAATTGATACTCACGACGAATGCCGGGCTGTTTCGGAAAAGCCGCAAGAGCAGGGACATATCTCGGTATCGTCATCGAAAATAGAATCAAAAATAAACGTTTCTGAAATATTCGATACGCCTGACCTTCCTATTGACAACACAAGTACGGAACAATCTTCTTTACCCCTTGAGAAATCAAATAACTTGAAACATATTATTTCGATTACGCCTGAAATCCCTGAAACCGAAATAACCCTTACACGATCGGAAAAGTCTCCTATACATAGTTTGCATGATCTTCTTCCCGAAATAGATTCCATTCCTGAATTCAAACCTTCTTTCACAAACACTGTTTTATATTCTAAATTGTCAGCTGATGCACCTGAATTCACACCATCTTATATGTATCAAATTGTCGAGAGCAACAAGTGTGACACCCAACTCACAAACACAGCCACAGAGCATTCTGTAATTAATGCTAAAACAATGCAAAGCACACAAGACATTAAAAATGTAGAAGATGTCATTGCTGAAAGTCTATCTTTATCACAACCAAATTTACCACCAATTCTATCCCCCCAAATAGAAACTACGCAGGATACGTATGATAATACATTATCGAAACCTGAAGAGCCTATCGTTGAGGAACAAGTTGAGACAAAATCTAAAAAAAATAAGAAAAAGAAAAAGAAGGAAGATAAGAAAGACTTACATGAAAAACATGTATCCGATACAATCAAATTGACTAATGAAACCGCAGTCGTTTCTGAAACAAGTAATATTTGGGTGAAAATAGCAGAAGAAGGCAAATCATATGCAGAAGTCTTGGCTGAAGGTCTAAGTGAACACATGGAAGAACCACTCTCATTAGAGTTACAAGCAAGCAAACCTATTCTAGATCAAAGAGTTGAAAGTATTGAAGAATTATCAACAAATACACTAGAGACCACAGAACACGAGGAACGTGAACAAAATCACTCATGGGCTAAAATTGTGGCAACTAATAGACCTTCGCCTGACAGAGCGCAAAAAATAGAAGAACGCTGCGTGGAAAATATCACAACTCAAAGTAGACTACCAGCTATTTTAGTTGATGAATCAGATAGTGATCATCACAAACCTACAGTTGAAATGGATTCAGAAGGTTTCATTACAGTTGAAAAAAGCAGAAGATCTAGATCTAGGTCCAGAGATAATCGTTCAGTTTCACTTTCGAAGTTACCGCAAAAAAGTGACGCACGTGATAGGTCACAAAATAGATTTGATGCTCTTATAGGAACGTTAAAACCAGATGATGCAATGTCGATAAACAGTAGTCCTTCAGATGAAGAAAGCCAAACAACAAAAGTGGCCCGAAAAAGTCGCTCTTCAAAATCTAAAGAAAAGGTTACATCTAAGGTAATACAAGTGGCTCCAAGTACGTCTGACGAAGATAAAACACCTATAAAGAAAGACAAAAGAAAACGATCATCGAAATCAAAAGAATCTTCTAAGATTCCACAACCAACAGAAATTAAACCGGAAATTATTAAGGAAGTCACGGAAAATATTGAAATCGAAGTGACACAAACTGAACCTATCGAGAATAGAAAGAAAAGCAAAAAGAAAAGAAAAGAAAAAAAAGTTGACTCTCAAATTGACACAACAGATACATGTTCTCCTGTAGAGGTCACTTCTTCTGAACAAGAAGTATTGACCAACAAGGACGAGATCAGATTCACGAAATGTATCGACACTCCAATATCGACACCAGAATCACTACAAACTCCTGTTAAAGATAGATTTTATTCGGAAGCTCAGTATTGGAAAATTGACCCTAACGCAGTCGATGATCTATGCAACCTATCTGAAATCATCTCAGTAGAAGTAAAACAACAATCTGAAGATGAAACTAAAATTGATACTGCTGACGTCAACCAACATAAGAGTATTATGGAATGTCATTCTACATCTATTTTGGACTCAAGTTACTCTAAAACTGATGAGAAAATTACAATGGAAGAATTTTTAAGTGAAGAAATCATGTCACTTGAGACACAGCATTTAGAGGACCAGATAACAGATGAGCAATCCCTAGAAAACAAAATGGCAGATTTACAGAGAGAAATAGAAGAAATGTTATTACCTGAAAATGATAACTCTGCTATGAGTGATGACCTACCTATAGAATTAATAGACATTAATGCTTCTATCGATGAACACAATGAAGAAGTTTTAGATAGTGTTACTCCTTCATTTGCTTCTCCTGAACCTGATCTACTCATAGAACCAAAACCTCATTTGGTTCAACAACAAGGTCAAGAGGACAAAAAAATGTTTATGAAAGTCAATGATAATATCAATGTAAGCGTAATCGATTCTGAACCAAGTGAAAATAAAAATGAAGGAGATAGAAATGTTTCTAATGAAGTTGTTGTTCCTACAAACGCAACTATTCCAACACTAGACACACTTGCCTCACATATTGAAAACGTTAATTCTTATCATTCTAACAGTGCTTCCTCTACTAACCTCATTTCTAACTTAAAAGCTGAAAACTTTTGGACTGAAAAGTTTATTACGGATGATGCAGAAATGATATTGATCGAAAAAACCTGTAACTTAAATAAATCGTTCGAATCCGGATGTAGTAGCAAAAATATCGAAACTTTTGTTGATATAAAACCTGTAACTAACGTTCAAACAAAACATCCTATGTTAAATGACGTTGCTGTAGAGGAAAATATTTTTAAAGACTCGTCATTTTGGCCTGAAAAGTATTTGTACCACGATGCAGAGTGTCAATACTTCCTCCTTTTGGCCAAAAAATCAAAAACTCCGAATATTATTAACACTAGCATTGAAATAAAAGACAAAAATGATAAGGACAAGGATCCGAATGGTGGTTCCGGCCATTCTTCCGAAACTGATGAAAACGCGCCCAGGGGACCTTGCGACTCTCCTTTCGATTCTAACTATATTTCTATGGATTTGCCTGGCGGAATTTGTAGCTGGAAAGATCAAAGCTCCTACTTGAGTTTCGACACGCCAACAGATTCTATAACGGGTATTTCAATCGAAGATACACCGCGGTTAGGTACTGACATCGAAGAGGATATACTAACCGCCCCACCCTCAGAACCAGTCACCCTACCCCACCCCACACAGGAGCCGCCCGCAGAAGATGGAACCAGGTCGACAGCCAAGGTGACTGTGCTACCGTCGTATCGTACAATTTTACAATTTATATTTTATGTTTGGCATGATATTTTCACAAATTTTTTAATTACACTGATTACAAACCTGTGTATAGTAAGTTGTCGTCTGCCAAATTTGCCGATCGTCTTGTAGTTGCCACTTGTTGGCATGCACGAGCCGCCGCATTAGTGTTTATGCATTTTAAATTAGTTTGTGTAGTGTTTGTATAGCGTGTCAACAAATCTAGTCATGTCTAGTCGCCCGTAACAGAAAGAGGCTTATTTTGAATCTGAATATAATTTTTTTACAATAAAATAAATATTTGTGCAATTCTTGTTTTATTTAAAACATTTTTGCTCGTCAGTTTATTTTACCCTTACTTTTATTTAAATTAAAATGCCAAAATTTGACTGCTACAAGACGAATGACATTAATGACGCTTTAATTGGAGTTTTAGGCGCTTTAGTTGGGCTTGAAATTAATGACCAAAGAAGAATATGGTTAACATAATGTCTGCTACAATATATTTTCTCAGGTCAGTCGTGTACTTTTATTGTTGAGTATGAATGTTTTGCATCCTTTTGTAGAAACTTGTAGGAAGAAGAACGCAGAAATATACTACATAATAAATTCTTTTAGAATGACACTCCTACAGTGTGGTAACTATTTTTAAATCCTGTATTGTTAAAATAGCGTGAAGTTCTTTATTTTGGTATTCCGTATCAAAAGCAATCAAGGAGGAATAACAATTTCATTAGAATTTAATCGCAAGCACGCAATCACGCGATTAATTTCACTCTGTTAGACGTAGAGTTCATTGTCAATTTATTTGCAAAAAATCTTCTAAATTCAAAATTGAAATTTGTTTATTAAGTATTTAAAATAAACTTAAACAAATCTCCGAAAGATAGATTGTATTACAATATAACAATGATTTAATACAACACGATACATGTGCATATTGTAATGCTTTTCTCACGCTTACGTGCCTCCCTATTAACGTGATTGCGTCTTGATACGGAATTTGTGTTTAGATAGTCTAGAGTCCCCATAGCTCGCCATAACGATATGTAACAGACTGATCGTAACCAAAGCCCGTTTTCTCTCCACTCGCATGTCATGCCAACATAATCTAGTGGATGTGTATGCGTTTTTTCGTTGTTGTTTATTGTGTTGCTAACTTACGGCCGAAATTATAAACGAAAATTAGTCATATCTTTTCTTTGTTGGAAATATTTAAATGCTAAATCAATTCACTCAATTATTTTTAAATTTTCAATTTATTTATATTTTCGGCCAACAGTCCATGCATCTGGAATGCTAAATTGGACTATTCCTTGAATGACTCAAGCGACGTGGAATTCAGAGACTGCGAAATAGATGATAAAAAGGCGAGGAGACCTCGAAACTAAGTCGAGTTATTATTAGAAGTCAATTTGTCAATCTCCGCAGATGTGACTTTAAATTTTGTTCATATTCACATTGTTTTTATTAACTCCGCAAGGTTGATTTTATATAATATTTTCCTTAGAAAAGATTTTATCGAATTAGCTTGAAAAGAAAATTGTTTTATTTAATTTTGCATTGCATAGTATTTATCGATGATCACTGTATATTGATGATCTTCGTATATCGAATGAAATCTATGTGAGGCTATTTTCGTATCTCGCAGTTCCACGTCTCGACACGACGTAGCGTGTGGCTAATAAAGAAATGTGTTCTCAGGATGATTTGTCTAACGATATTGAAACACTGCTCGAGGAGATCAGGATCGTTCAAGGGAATCTCTCAGATCTGCCAAATGAGAGCCTGGAAGCAATGGAGGATGGCTTACGGGTGAGTTCCATTGTAAATATTCCGTCTTTTTCAGTGTCTGATTTAGGTTTCCAAAGTGCGATGCTCTTGTAAATGTCCTACTTCCAAAAGATGACGTAGCTCCTTGTTTTAAAATAGAACAATGTATTTAGCCTTCTAATACGTTCGATATCCAGCTGTCCCTATTCTCGGATCACTACTTGAGTTCGCAATCATATGTTGCTTTCATTCTCGAACACTGATATAATTATTTCAGACAACAAATTGGACCGTTTAACGATTGAATATCGAGGATAGGGAGTTACAGTTACAATTACAGCAGTCATAAATGAAACCCTTTCTGTCGATGAGTTTTGTGCTAACTTAGAACTAGTTTTTTTCCTCCTGCAGTTCATTTTAATACTTCATTTAACTGTGTCCATTATCCACATACTCAATGTAAACAAAACTAGAATCCATAATTGATCTTATGTCAGATATACATAGCATATCTATACGTATTATGTTTGTACAATGTCAACAAATAGTGATTACAAAAGGTAAGCATAGATCATCGCTTAATATAAAAATGTTAAATATAAGTATTTGCGTTTCTGGTCCCGACTTCGTGCTAAAATATGTTGGTGCTGTAACGGCATGACATCCTATTTTGTTTTAGATTCTTTATTAGTATCAGATGCCCTTCAGATTATATTGTGTTTATGAGAAGTAATTGGAATATTTAAGGTACGCAGAGCAAATAAAAAATATTTTTATTTTATTTTAATTTTCACAAACTTTAAACCTTGACCGTGGGATAAACTACATAAATTTTGTTATTAATAATGATGTCATTGTACCTAAACTTACGAGTTACGACATTGTGCGTTAATAATACACTAGGGTTTTGTGTTTGGCATCGCTCAGTAGGGCAGTAGTTCGCGAAACTATGAACGTATAGCGCGCTGAACGAATTTAGCCGACGACGATTACGAACTAAATCGATTTCGAAAATCGATTAATCAATAATCGACAAATTTGTAATAGATTTGATATTGGTAAGTGCGTTGTGTTAAAATAGTGACGATATTGTATCGTTTACAATATAAGATATAAAATTTAAAGTGATTTAAATAACTAAAGTTTTAATGTGAAATGTGTATACCTCTTCTACCTATTAGAGTGAAAACTGTTAAATGGAATAGAACAAGGTAAATAAAAAGGTGGACTTTAACAAATGCTGACAAATTATATTTAATCAAAAAGGAATATTTACGGAAATAACATTTAAGTATAAGTTGATAAGTTAAATGGTTAATAATAATTATACATAATTAACTGTTCAGTCTCATTAATTTTCTTAAATGTGTTCAGAATTACGACGATAGGAAACATTTAATTGTCATCTTTTATCTATTAGTAGTAAGTAATTAAATTAAAATCTTACTTATTGAAAATGCACTAATAGGTGAAGTACAAACTTTGGTAATTATTATTGCTAATTATTGAATCGGAACCTATGAACCTATTGAAGATGATTTAAAAGGAAACAACTAAAAGGAAAACGAGCCATTTATTTTGTCTAAGTATATTTAATAAATTTCTGCGATAAGAGAATATAAATTCTGTTGTTTACGTTTAAAATTTCAGAATGTTGTGAAGCGAATAGCCGCACGTAACTCATGTAAACATAACGTCATTATTATCTTTACCCTCTTTAAAGCTTTGTTTATGAGATTGTTTCTTGTTTTAAATACATTATCCGTAATGGATTAGACTATAGCAAGTCCTACAATTACAACAGTCGAGTTTAGTACAATATAAGCATAAGAAAAAAAGGCCATTTGAATTAAAACATATTTTGATAAAAAAATCTAAAAGCCCATGAAATGCATTTATTTTTCTATGATTAAATAGATAGAATTGTCGATGACATGATTAGTGATAACGATGTTTTTTGCAATCGTTGCATCCTTAAAAGCATTTCAATAGGTATGTATGTATATAAGCATATAGATATATACCCAGAACTTTTAACAATATTATCTAAATAATATAATTATCATTTTACTACTAGTGATAATAATATAATTAAATTATTACATGACTCACATGACGAATAATGATGTTAATTGACTGTTTAAGGAACTTAAATGATGTCATAATAATGATGTCATCTACTTAAAAAGAGATAAAATCATATTTATGTTGGATTACTCATGTGTTGGCTAGGTAAATAAGATTCTCTGTTGCAAGTAAGTATGTCATATACCAACTTGCAACATACAGGTACGGGCAAATGATTCATGTGTGCATAATAAAATAAGTAAGCAGGGGCTTTTAGCATCTTATTTGGTTTTCTGAATTCTTTTTATTTAATCTTTAATCAACAATATTGCATAGTTGTTCTTGCATGATTGATAAGGTCAACATATTTTATTCTTAAAAAAGAATTTGAATTGATCATATAAAAATTTTTTTGAAACAAATGATCATGTAAAATTTATCACTAGTGTTGAAATCATAAATAAAGAACAAAAAGTTACTATTTAGGTACTTGAATCACTATTATTTGTCAGTGATAATATTCATAGCATTAATAGAAAAAAAAAAAAATTGCGTAGTTTTTTACTTTTTGATTTATACATTTACTTCGCAACATATCTTCCTCTTTTATTTACATTACATATTTACCAAAACAATTTAGACTGCCGAATTGATATAAAATTAACGAAATTAAAAAAAGTTAAAACTAAAAATCAGAATTATAACCATTCTCCTTTATTTTGGAATTTCAGGAAGGAATAGATGTTCTAGTCAAGTGTGAGGAAGCGGCGAATCTCGTTGAAACAAGGATCATGGAGCACCGGCAGGAGGCAGAGGTCCAAGGGCTACTGAAGGAGGTTGTTATGATGAAGGGCAGAATATCCAAGCTTCTTACCCAGGCTCGGCAAGGCCTTATCACCATCCAGGTAAGAAAGGTAACGAGCTTTATTTATTATTTTTTTAAAATTTTAATAGTTTTATTTGCACTGAAACTGGAATTTAATTCTCGCATAGTTGAGTTTAGTCATCCCTTATTAACGCATTGTTTTGCTTATTTCCAGGACGCCAAAAAGGAACTGGCTAAACAAGCCCAGGAAATCGGAGAACAAAGAGAGAAAATAAATAAACTCGATCACTGGCTCGATACAATTAATGGTGACCTTAAAGAATCAATAAAACAATCAGATGTCCTGACTGAAGAGGACATCATAAGATATATAGAAATCTACGAACGGTACATAAGAGAGTATGAAGAGTATGAAGTTATTTTAAATTCTATTACTGTGATAAGTCGTGATGAATCTAGTCAGTCAATTTTGGAAAAAATAAATAGGACAAGGAAAACATTGGTTGAAACAAAAAATCTAGTCATTGTAGAAATAGAAAGATTGAGAAGTATATTGTTACACATGAGAACTGTCCCTGAAGTGGCTGAAGATGATGCTGATATCTCACAGACTGATAGGACTATTGACTCTACGTCAATGCCAGAAGAAATTTTTACCCCGAGAGAAAATGAGTTAGTAAAGAAAGAAGTTACACAAGAAAAAGTTCCTACAGAAAGTGAACCAAGTGCAAAGGAGACTAAGTCGAAAGACGTTAAAGAGCCAGTAGTAATAGAGGAACTAAGAACTACTGTTGAAACTCAAACTGGTAAAAGTTTAGTTTCTGAACCACCTTCTGTGGCTGATAAATCTGTGACATGTCAACCTGAAATCAAAACTACTCACGATGTTTCTATAACTTGTGCGCCTCCTCAAGAAGTTGAAATACAGACTAGTGAACCAATATCTCATGAAGGGGAAGTTTTAGAAAATATCCAAGTAAGAAATATAATATCAGATGGACATGAAACAATAGAAATTGCTAGTCGTCCTGTCATGAGAAACCAGACAGTGGATGAGCAATCGCTCTTAGTAGATGCTAGGTACCAAGATGATAATTTATATAAGGACTCACAGCTTAATATTACACATAGTTTCCCACAATCATTCGAAACTGTGATGGTAGAACCTGATGAAACTACTACTGAGGTCGTCGTTGATGCTGATGGTACAAAGAGAATTATTGTTAAGAAAATAAGAAAAACATTGATTACAAGACAACAAATGTTGCAAACGGAACAAGAACGACCACAAATATTATCTAGCGATATACAACCAGAACAATCCTTTTCTAAAATTACTTTAAAGGAAGATAAAGGTGCAGCTTCAACTACGTTGGACGACGGTGCTGTACAACATATCCAGTATCAAAGTTACGGAAGTCAAGTAATATCAGGTCTTCCAGGAAGTGAAGTTACAATCCAGGAATTTACTTCAACACCAGACATGGTTATAACAATGACTAAAGATATGAAACCAGATGAAATCTTGCAATTAGCCAAAGGTGAAATACAGCCCCAAATTCAAACTTCGTCATCAAGTGTTACAGCGGTTGTTCAACAAGTGACTAAAAGAATAGTAAAAACCAGGCGGCGCATCATTCGGAGGGTAGTCATCGTTGATGGAAAGGAACATGTTACAGAGGAAATTGTTGAGGAACCGGATAGCATGGAAGTAACTGAGGAACAAATTCCACGTGTGTCAATAAATGTTAAAGAAGGTGGAGTACAATTTAAAGAGGTTGATGACCCTGATGAACCCGGTGACCCTGATAAAGGTGAAAAGCCACGAAGCACAGAGTCTGAATCTGATAAAGAGCATGACCGACACGGACATGATGATTCGAATATCTCTAAAGATACACCACTACTAGATAATACATCGAATAAGTATACACTAGAAGATCTCGCATCTGGAACAGTAACTAAGGAGATGCCAGAATTGGTAAAAGAATTTTTACTAAAAGAAAGTGTAAGTAAATCACATGAATTGCCAAAAGAAAAATCCCCTGATACTACTATTAAAACATCTGAAACAGTCGAGGAACTACCATCTGAATCGCAAGAGATCGTTTTTGAACCTGAATATCAAGTACAAGAACCCCAAGAAGGTCAAATCACTTTCAACAGCGGTGGGTTTTCAACTATAGAGTCAACGTCATCATCAATACAATATGCTACGGTGGTACAAAAAATGACAAGAAAAATAACAAAAACGAGGAAACGCATCATAAAACACATACAGATCATTGATGGCAAAGAACACGTTACAGAAGAAGTAATAGAAGAACCCGATGATGTGGAAATTATAGAAGAAGAGCCAGAAATATCGCATTCACTTCAACAACATGCAACGAAAACAAAACGTCTTAAAATCATACGTCGTGTACAAATAATTGATGGACAAGAACACGTTACAGAACAAATAATAGAAGAGCCAGACGAAGACATAAAAATTCATGACAACGAAGACATATTGTTGGAAGACTACCAAAAACAGAGTGCCTCTCCAGTTACACCCACAACTAGTGAAATGATCCAAACAAAAGACAACAATATACAATTGATAACACAGAAAGTTGATTCACTGAAAACTGACACAGTACCTGAAGAAATTTTAACAGATAGAGGTAGTAAGACAGAATTTGTGTCTGTAATTCCTGTTGAGGAATCTGAAAGAGAAATACCAGTTAAAGATAAAACAATAACAAGGGAAATAGAAAAAATTGGACGGAAATTAGATGATACTAAAAAAGAGAGTGTTATTGACATGACTAAGAATTTGATTGGTACAGAAACTATCCATTCCAGCATCTCCGAAATTCCTGTAGCAATGACAACTCAAGACAAGCCTACAGAAAAATACGACTTTAAACCAACCATACAAGTTCCTTCAAAAACACCAATAGATGTATCGGAAACTCCTAGAAGTAAAGAAAAAATGTCAGATGTTTCAACAATCATAGAAGAAAAAATGTCTCAAAAACTCGGTGATATAGCAACGATAGTCAAGGAAATGCCCGAAGTTTATGAAGAAACATGTGTTTCTACAGAAAGACTAGTTACAGATCCTTCAAGTGGATTGGTTACGTCTGTAAAAATATTGCAATCCGATTCGCCTGTAATTATTGAACCGAAAATTTTACAGCGAGATGATTCAGGGCCCATAAATGATGAATCGTTGATTGAAATTACTAAAAAGTTGATTGGAAGTGAAGTAGACCACTCTAGGGAAGTCAGTTCAGCTCCCTTAACGGCCACTGCTTTAAAATATAGGCAATCAATAGAAAGAGATACATGTGTTGAATCTAAAGAAGCAGTTTTGTCTTCTAGCAAGGAGAAAATGTTACCAGGTGTTAAAGATGACACAGACGTAAATAAACAGTCTCTCACCAACAAACCTGAAGAGCAAATCGTGAAAAAATCTATCCAAGATCCAGTTTCGATTAATATGGAGACTGTACTCACACCTGTCAAGAAAGGAAAAATAGATCAAAAAATTGGAAGCACACCTAACTTATTTGAAAAAGATGGCGTCATTTTTGAAGACTTGAGTCAAAATAGAAATGTAGAAAAGAACATTATTATCGAAACTAAGGAAGATGAATTAGTAGATCAAAAAGATCTCAGTACAAACATATGTGATTCAGCGGTAGGTATGTTCTCTCAAGAATCTATCGAAAACGAACAGGAACCTATTCAAGAGACGATTGAGACTCATGAACCTGAAGAAAGAATCATTGTTATAACTGAAGACCTACCCGCTACTGAATTATTATTAGCTGAGATGAATTCAGGTATGAAACAAAAAGTAACAAAAACAATTACAAGAATAAGAAGACGAATTATAAAACATATACAAATAATTGATGGGAAAGAACACATAACTGAAGAAGTTATTGAAGAACCAGAGGAAGTAGAAGTGTTTGAAAATGAGCCTATGACGCAAGTACTTCAAGAACAAGGGGTGAAAACGAAACGTATAAAAATAGTGCGACAAGTTCAGATAATTAATGGAAAGGAGCATGTTACTGAGCAAATAGTAGAAGAACCAGGAGATGAATTTGTTCCTGATTCAACCGTATCAGCTGAAGTTTGTGTTCAGTTATCAAAACCAGAAAAAGTCGATGAATCTGAAATTTCAGATATTAAAAAAGGAAATCGTCTCGTTGATATAAATAAAATGATGATAGAACAGGAAAGTTCACATGGTGTTCAGACCCAAATACTTACTAGTACGATGAGACCGGTGCCGGAAGATTTAAATTTGGCACAGGTAACAAATATCGAAGAAATAATGTATGCACCTACATCTGCTACGTCAGAAATTCCAATGGGAAAACATGATGAATCCAAAATTATACAGGAATTTTCTGACTACAACCAAAAATCACAACCTGTGATCGATGATCTGAAGAAAACCGATAAAGATCCAAGTATAACAGAAGAAGAAAAGCACATGGACGCCAAGATATTGGATAAACAAGAGTTTAAAGACGTTAGAAATGAAGAGATAAGTGAATATAAGATTCTAGATAAATCGTTAGACCACCTAAAATCTCAATCTTATCCGATTCCATCAAAAACAGAGCCAGAAGCAGAAGTGATTCAGAAATGTAAGGAATTTGTAACTCAAGAAGGTATACAAATCCAAAAATCTGTATCTGAATCAGTAACTGAATTTCAAGTTGTAGACCCTACGAAACAAACAGAGTCACCAGTTACTCCAAAAACTCCAGCCATAATGCCTGAAGAAAGTGGTCCAATTGAATTTGTAAATGACGTGCAGCTTACTACAAAACAATTATTGGATAGTGATCCGACTTCCAAGCCAATGCCTTTGTTAGTAAATCCGGAAAAAACGGACACAATACAGACGGAACCAGTTCCGACTGAAAGTCCCAAAGTAGCTGAAAATTTGTATATAGAACTGTTTCAACAAAATTTGCCTAGTTCTGTTGATAATATAAAACAATTAGATGAGGAAGCAGTGTCAGTGACAAAACATATGCCATCAGAAGCTTCACGGGTTATTGAAGATGAATCAAAACATCAAGATTTAGACGAGATTAATGTGTATATTACTACAAAGCAAAATAATACTGACTTACGCAAGCCTCAACAAGACCAATATACAGATAATAACAAACCAGTTCAAACATCAGATGTAAAAGAAATCGAAATAGAAAAACCAAATAAGACTGTGGATATTTCCTTATCTCTCACTCAAACTGATAAAAGCCAAAAAATTGATCCAAGAGTTACAATGGACATTACAATTAAAGAAGCTGAACCTAATAGACCGTATCTTAGCAAAAAAGATATTGAAATGGACTTGCCAGCTAAAGTTACTATCACTAAAGAAGAAGTTCAGACAACCAAAGACTTTCCAATAGGAGATGAATCTGTTATTGAAATAAGTGACAGAAAAGGGTTAACTAGTAACTCAAAACAAATGTCACCTGAAGTCGTCGAATGTATTGAAACAATTCCCATCCTTCAAAAACAAAAACCTGAATGCGACCTGAATTTGTTTATAGAATCAGAGCGTATGGATACATTATTGCGTACAAGTGAACAAACAGATGGCTTTGAAAACAAACAAGTAGATAATTCTAATTTGAAAGAATTTTCAGCAGATACAGTGACGCAAAATGTAGACATTTCCTTATCGCTTACTAAAATAGATCACAGTGACAAACCAGAACCGAAGGTTCACTTGGATATAACTATTGAAGAAGGTAAGTTTAAGGAACCATCTCTACTTAAGAAAGACGTTATTGTAGAGCTACCTGCTAAAGTAACTATTACGAAAGAAAACACTGAAGTACCTGCAGAACAAGTTACGAAACCAATTATAGAGGTAGATGAATTCGTCAAAGATAAACGGCATAAAAAACGCAGGAGGCACAAACGTCCTTCTGTTGGCAGTGACTCGATAGAAGCAGAATCCCGCTCTGAAACAGAAAAAAGTGTCATAAATACAGACAGCTCCTCTTTAAGTCATTACATGGAGTTGCCGACATCACCCCCAGTTGAATCACCAAAACCGTCAAGTGATCTTTTACAATCTCCAGTTGAAGAGAGAGTCATTGAAACGACTTCATCTCTTGTTGATTCTGAACAACTTGTTGAAGAGCAAGGATATGAACCTGAAGATGTATCTTTAGGTCCTATACCTACTCCCGACAAAAAGAAAAAACAAAAGAAACGTAAACAACATGGAGTAAGCGAGGAGACATTATATCCAAAACCTACCACAACTGAAGATGAAACATCTGTTACATCTCCCGTTGAGTTCAAAGAACAGGTTCAAGAGCATAAGAAAGTTAAGGGTAAAAAAGGAAAGAAAAAAATACCAACAGTTGAGTGTGAAACTGTTACTCCATCTGAAGAACAAATCAAGCCTGAGAGTTCAATAATGGGCCATGAAATAGTGGAAATGTCACCTCGAGATGAGTCGTACCGTACTATAAGTGAAACATCGGATATTAACACTGTGAGGATAGTAGAAGAATGCATTGGAAGTAGTCCTGAAATTATTCAAAAGGAAATTTCTACAACTGTTACATTCCCGGTACATGTAGTTGAAGAAATCCCCACCCAGGAATACTCTGTTCAAACGTCACCAGAATTGACAGAGGTTGGTAAAGAGGAAAAGCTTGAAAGTCCTAAACCGGAACTGACTGATACTGAATTACAGACAACTCCCACTCCTGTAAGTGAAATAACGATTCAAACTTCACCAGTAGATGACAAAGAAGCCCAAACACAGACATCCGAAGAACTTACAATTGTGGACAAAGTGGAAGTATCTGACTCTCAAATGCAAACTAGTAGGACAGAATCTCCTGAGCAAATCAAACAAACCGAAGCTACTACCCAAGTAATTCCTAGGGATATTGTCGTACCCGATGAAAAGTTCTCTCAAACTTCGACGCCTGATGATGATTTCATGAAAAAAGCACCTGAAGTTGTTACAGAGTCTCGTGAAATGCAAACTTCACCATTACCACTAACACAAAGTGTAGAAAAGAGCATCGAAGCTATTATTGAAATGACTGACTCTGATATTCAAACCATTAAACACGAGATAGTCGACCAAGAAACATCCACGTCACCAATTAAGGAAAAAGAAATGTTGGAAATTAGTATCCAAACTCCAGAAGTTCCTCTCGTGAGTACATTTACACAATCAGATGAGCCAGAACTAGCTGAGCCACAGCAACGAGGAGATACTATCATGGAATCCAAATTACCTCTAGAACTAGATCTTGTCAAGAGGGAAGTGGTAACAAGTGATTACACCCAGCAAACATCACCAAGACTTATGATCGAAGGTGTCACACCAGTATTAATAAAGGAATCTAAAATAGAAATGACTACTGTCGATAGCACTCAACAAACTTCTCCAAGGGAGGAAGTACATTCATACGTACCGACATCAGAAATAGAGCAAATACGTAAAACTGTTGATGGATCACAGCAAACAACCCCAAGAGTATATTTAGAAGAACCTGTTTTTATTAGCAAGCCTATCGATACTACTGAGAAAACGCAACAAACCTCTCCCAGATTTTATTCTGAGGATTCTATATCGACGTCAACCGACGAGCCATATGAAGTACATTTACGAGCACAAATTTCCATCCCTCAAGCTACTACAGATTTTATTGACAATGAACGTCAAGCATTAGAGTCGCCACAATCCATATTAGGTGATAAGTATAAACAAAAGAAGAGAAAACACAAAAAGAAGACAGAGTCACCTATACAATCCCCCGGGAGTCTTTCAGATCCTATTAATGCTGAGCTATCCATTTCAGTTACGCCAACAAGTGAGGATATGTCCCTTAAGGATTCTTCTTCAATAGATGAAGGTATATCGCACTTGCCTAGTCCTGTCTATTCAAGCAGACAAGAAAAAGAAAGCATCCAGCATAGACCAACTTATTCCGATGTTGTTCAACGATCTAAATCGAAATCACCATCACCAAGTAAAACGGTAATACCTAAAACAGGTAAAGCAAGATTGCTGGATACTCTAGAAAAGCGAACTCAATCAACTGTTGATTCTCCAAAACTTAGCCCCGAAGATGCCATGACTGTAGCTCTCATAGAACCTTCAGTAGAAAAATCTTATGATCTCGTCGTTAATAAAGAGTTAGATGAAGTCAAGAATGCTCTTGCTAACAATGATCCACAACAAGTGGAAAAAAGTATAATTATTGTTGTTGAAACAATTTCAATATGGTTGGAAGAAATTCAATACAAAATACAAAGAGATGTAGTTTCAGGTGGTAAACCAACGGACGAGACAATGAGGCTTAAGGCCTTAGAAAGCTATGTTCGTAATCTAAAAGAAATACTTTATGTCACAGAAGTAAATGAAGAAATAATTACTTTAATTGAAACATTAACGCGGCAAGTGACTGCAGTTAATACTTTGAGTAATCAAAGCTCAGTGAAAGTGATGGAAGTTGAATCTGACTGGAATAAATTTTTGGAAGATACTGATACTCTATTCCAATCAGTGGAAAGCGTTAAAGCAAAATTGGATGATGTAATTCTTTTAGAAATGCCCACACAACATAAACTGGATGTTCTCGATCAAATCGAATCTGAAAATGTAGATAATTCTGACAAAGTAAAGAAACTTTTCAGAAGATTTAGGTCCCTTGTTGAATCAAATCCAAAGAAAGAATGCCCTAAAAAGTTATATTATGGTGATGATGACATAAGGCAAATTGAAAACTCTATTAACCTTGAAAGAGACCGTCTTATGCAATTAAGTTCATTAGCTGAAGAGTATGAACAAACGCTCCAAGACTTTGGGCAGATTACTGAAGTAGCTGAGGCATTACTTGATGGAAAAATAATAGTGTCTAATTTGGACCATCTCCACGAAGAAATTCAGAAACACAGGAAATTCTTTGTAAACTTAAGTCATTGTCGAGCGATCTTAGAATCATTGGAGGATAATTTAGACAGTGAGACGAGAGCCAAATATTCAGGATTGCATAATTCGCTCCATGATAGAGCCACAACGATTATAGATAGAGCTGCTGGTCGAGCCCAACAAATGACTTTAGCTGCATCAAGATGGGGAATACTGGATCAAGGCATGAAGGAAGAACAACAATGGCTAAGTGTTGCCCAACAAAGAATACCGGATCTGACTAATGTAACTTCCATCGATCATGAACAGTACATTAATCTTTATCAATCAATCAGTCTCGATGTTTCACATCACTATGCAAAAATGCTCCGCTTATTATCTATAACAGAAGGTCTTCAAAATCTTATTGTATGTTCAGGACTTGAATCGGAGTGTTCAAATGCTCTTGAAACACTTTTAAAACTTCAGGAAGACGTTGATACAAGACTAACGCGTCTGACAGCATTCAGAGAGAATTGGATGACATATGATCATTTAATCGACCGAATTGAAGGTTGGATGAAGACAGCCAACAGGGAATTAGAACATATCACCCCCGAAAATATTACAACTACTAGTAATTTACGACGCTTCTGGGAACTGAAAGCTCAACATGAAGTACATAATAACCTTAAGAATGAATCTGGAGTTCAGTTTGAAAAAGCTTTAGAAATTCTGCCTATATCGGACGAAATGGTCCAACGTGAATTCTTTTCCAAAATCGAAGACAAGTGGCGAGACCTTTCTGACAGAATTGGCAACATACACTCTACAGCGATTCAAAACATATCGGATCGTGACGTATCTTCAGGTGAAAAATTAAACATATTGGAGGAAGAATTAAGAGAACTTCGTGCTGCTCTCGATGGTCTTAAAGGAGTAATTAAAAATGAAGACGAACTCAATCTCTACATCGAACGGCTACAAGTAATGACGGGACGAATAGACAGAATTCAAAATGAACTAGGGCGTCTTAGCTTACTGCCTACTGCAGAATCCGAGCGCCTAGGGACTCTTTTGACGCAGTCTGGTATGATAGATGACCTTTTAGCGGAAGAGTTGGAACGAAGTCTTCTATTGAAGGAGAAAATAGTGCAAGTGCAAGCGGGGATAGTGAGATGTCAGAAGAGTCAGCGCCGTGCACGACTCACCTTAGAAGAATGCGAAGCGGCCGAGCGTCTCGGCAGTGATGTCGTAGAAAGGGCTTCGGAAACCTGTCTCAGGTTGCTCGAAGATCTAGGATCTCAATGGCGAGACATTCTCGCCCTGAGACAAGCACTGCACACTCTGCCGATAAGTCTTCGTGTCTGCGTCTCACCTACCGGCGTGGAGCGGGACATATCAGCTTTGCAGGTGAGATTCTGCTCATTATTTTAAAGTCACACCATGACCGTAATTTATTATTGATCGAGGAGAAGCAAGCCTATCTGTAAAGATGTTATCGATGGGCCGTATTAAACTCGCAACAGTAGAGGTTGCTCAATTTCTTATTAATTCTGTTGGTTCTCAGGAAACCCACGCTGAGTTAGAGAGCGCCTGCAACGAGCTGAGCGTGAGGCTGCGGAGCAAGCTGCAGCTGTGGCGGCGGTTCGAGCGGCAGCTGGAGCTGGTGCAAGGCGCGGTGCGCGAGGCCGACTACATGGTGGAGCTGCTCACCGTACAGGGACAGGTGGACTACGACCGCCTGCTGAAAGCCACCGAGAAACTTGAGGTGAGCGGTTGCAGCACTTGCAGCTGTGGTTGTGTGGTTTGCGTGTGTTCTGTTCAGCGTGAGGAGCCTATAGTTCTAAAGTTAGTCATATATGATAAGAGCTATCTGTAACTGTGAGTTAAAAATATTAGCCTCTTCGGGATTGCTGTTAGTAAGTGCTTTACAGTAGTAACAGCGTACGTAGTCTTCTGGAAAGCGTTTGAAAAAAACGGTTAATTGTGAATGACCATGCTACTTCCGATACAGGAAGTCCTAGCGCAAAAAACGCGAAGGTATGTAAACGTTTTAAACTTACCTGTGTATTCGACAGACATTGAGCGAGTCGCTAGCGCGGCGCAGTGGTGAGCTGGTGGGCTCGCTGCAGGAGGCCGCAGCGCCGCTGGAGGCGTCCACGGAGCCCGGCGTAGCCGCAGCTCTGCGCCGCGACCTGGACTCTGCCGCCGCCGCCTACCACCACACCTGCGGAAACCTCGCGCAGCTCTGTGATAAGTAAGTTTCATTATACTTTTAATGCATTTTTTGATGCACGACAAAGCCCTTTATTTTGACCAATATTTTTATAGTCAGGCCATGTAGAGGGTTTTGGCTCTTGAGATGATTCATGAGATCTATATTTTTTCTAACAGCGATCTTTCGTTGAGCAGCGTTTTAAGCATGTGTCTTGCCAGCCTATTTACTTGATTTTTTTGGATTAATATCTTTGTCTGTTACAAACATAACTTTCTTTCTCGAAAACTGAACAGAGCAGTGAACAAATATGAACAGAAAGATTAAATAAATTATTACAGAAAGGACAACTGGCAACAACTTTTATTTAAAATTCATTACGCCCAGTAACGCCATCTACATTTGTGACCACAAATGTAAATAACTAAAAAATAGTAATTACAGATTACGATAAACAGACCCTGTGAAATTGTTTACCAAATAGGACTCATCTAGAAAAATGGGCTATATGTGTACTGTGTACTTGTGTAGTGCCGTATAATATTAATGACGTATCGACCAGGTACAACAAGGCGGTGGAGCTATGGAAGCGGTACCGCGACGCGGCGGCCGCCGTGCGCGCCTTCGCTGAAGCACAGGAAGCTGGCCTGCATCTGCTGCGGCCCACAGACGCGCCCGCCACGGCACAGGTCAGTACGAGAGAAAGAGAGAGAGAGAGAGAGAGAGAGAGAGATACGTGTTTAATTAAATATTGTGTTCATTATATTGAAGCTACATTAGCGAGATTCGACGAAGATTTTGTGACAGGAAAATCCTACACAAGTATAACTAGTGCCAAGCTCACAACGCTGAATACTCAGTAGGACTATAATTTTCCTAGATAACAAATTAGCAACACTAGTTTGAAGTACCGCCTAATATCGGGCGGAAAGTGTTCTGTTATATGATCGAAGCGGAAAGTCCATAAAACCGTCCGCTGCAATGTGTATGCAGTAGTTTGGGTGGCTCTTTATTGCAAAAAGTCAATGAGTCACATTCATGTGTCAACGCCTTATCCTGCCCGGGTCAGTAACCCCATTTGGCGCGTTTAATCCCGCTAATTGAAAAAATGTATTAAGTTGTATGTACGTCCCCGTTACATAGGTATACGTTTATTGCACTGAAGGTTTGCGTGGTGAAAAAAGGAGTGGTAACACGCCTACCAATTTCGTGAAGTTATTTTAAAATATTTTCTGGAACATAGATCTAGTAGCTGGAGGTATCTAAGTATACCTATTTAATTAAAATAGACATTAGTTGAACAGTAGGACATACAGAATGCATTTACAATGCTTGTATGATTGTTCTTTTAATTCTGTCCGCGTGAAGCTGTAAAGGCCAAAACAGCTGTTAGGGCCAAAAACAATTTAACTGTCCATTAAAAAAAATCATTCGGTATCTAATTAGAATACATGTTGGGGAAGGGGGGGCATGACGGGGTCACGGGGCACGACGGGGCCACCCAAAAAAAACAAGTAACGATGTACACTAGTAGTCCAGTCAAGGAATGACTCAAAAGAGGGTATAGAGTGCGTGAGCGGGAACCTAAGCGATTTCTTCAGAAACTTGTTCAGGGTGCTTAGGGTGATAAAATACTAAAAGTCCCCGCGTCTAGGAGGTGAGCCGGAGGGAGGGGGGGGTTACAAAGGTTTCAATTTTAGGTTTTTCGCCAATATCTCAAAAACGGTGCGTTATAGCGAAAAATGTTCTATGATGAAATGAAAGCTTATAAAATTCTCTATAACTTTAATTCTTTACACTTTTTCCGTATCTCCGACCGTTTTTGAACTATACGCTCCAGAAATGTAGCAATTTAAGTTATTCAGCGTGATAATAGCGTGATTCACATCAGCTGTCGTAAAAATTACACCTGAACTGATACCATTAAAAAGATGTTAGGCAGGCATCTTTATATAACGAAGAGGCAGTTCCGTTGCAGCTCATATTTTCTGCTGCACCAATTGACTTCAAGAATCATTGTTTTTATGTACATATTGCCTCAATGAAGATATAAAAAAACCTTTGAACAAAAGGCGGGTTGTACATTCAGTTGAGACTCTAGCTGTTAAATATTGTATCAAGCAGGTATGTTCTTCGAGAAATGATGCCTGGGGTAACGAAGTTCTTGATATTTTTTCCTGCATTACCGATATTGTTGCTGAAGAAGCAAAATATCACGAAGACACTATTACTCACTTGTGAAGCCTGTCAGTTACCCAAAACTCTACAAAACTGAGATCTCTAGAGATACCCATGTCATAGAGGCTATGGAAGAAATATTTGCTTACATTGATTACTTTCCCACGATGAGATACTCGTTTTTTTGTTTGTTTTTGTTAAAAGGCTTTTTTATATCTTCATTAAG
Organism: Thymelicus lineola; assembly: GCA_963932265.1. NCBI lineage: Eukaryota > Metazoa > Arthropoda > Insecta > Lepidoptera > Hesperiidae > Thymelicus > Thymelicus lineola. The sequence continues at coordinate 16,706,227 of OZ010690.1, forward strand.
GCAACATGCACATAAAAAACAATTATTCTTGAAGGCAAATGGTGGAGCAGAAGGTCTGAGCTGTGACTGCCCTGCCTCTTCATTAGATAAAGATGCCTGTCTAACGTCTTTTTTAATGGTATCAATTCTGGTGTCATTTTTACGACAGCTGATGTAAATCAAAAGGGATGTCAAGTCAAGGAAACTTCGATATTTGGCGTCTTTCCTTTCCTTACTAGCTTTAATACGACCAGGTATTCTCTTTCCTTTCCCTCAGAGACATCGTTACTTCCTTCAACGACATTCTCGTCGCACAAAATGCATACAGGACTCTTATTAGTACTCATGTTGGATAACTATTTAATATTTATAATATTTTGTGGCTGCCCCCTGCGTTACCGGCTAGGCTACCGTGCCAGACAAACTAAAATTGCAAAAACCTATAATAACATAAGCCCGAAGGCAAGTATACAATATCAATAGGAGTTTTAGCCAATAAGGTCGCGTTTCCTACAGCGAGCATTAGAGATATTGAGCGAAAAGAAATCTTCATCAATATCATGATTGTTTTCCCGCCTCTGCTCAGTTATCCGCTGTTATAAAAAACGCGATTTCTTACTGTTACTACCTTTACTACGTGGAGGTACTCCCAGCTTAGGTTACTATAAATTTTAAGATAATTTTCGCATCAGGTAATGGTTATCACGCTGAATTACTTTAATGTCGACATTTCTGGAGCGTGTAGTTCAAAAACGGTTGGAGATATAGAAAAAGTGTACAGAATTAAAGTTATAGAGAATTTTATAAGCTTTCATTTCATCTTAGAACATTTTTCGCTACAACGCACCGTTTTTGAGATATTGGCGAAAAACCTAAAATTGAGACCTTTGTAACCCCCCCCTCCCTCCGGCTCACCTCCTAGACGCGGGGACTTTTAGTATGTTATCCCCCTAAGCACCCTGAATAAGTTTCTGAAGAAATCGCTTAGGTTCCCGCTCACGCACTCTACAACTACTTTATTGACTGTACTATAGACGTTTGTTGTTTTCACTAATAAATTACCATTTTGTATCAGTATTTAATCCGACAGTGACCGGCGACTAGTCTGCAGTCGTTTGGTTTTTTCGAAAATAAATAATTTTTGATGTGATTTATGTGATTGATTGATTAATTTAATCTCAAATTCTTTAGAATAAGAAGTATGAATGAGAACGTCAATTAATAGTTAATTGGTGAGAAAATGTCTTAGTTAATTTCTGAATAAAATATCAATAAAACATTCGTTTAAATATACGACATAGTGAGATTAGCGAGTTAAAAATTGTTCCTCATTTTAACAAATTCACTTAACAAAGCTGATACTGATAGGCGTATTCATTGTATTTCTTATTTCTATAATTAGAAGATCATTTATAAATGTTGACGACCCGTGTGGCGCAACGGTTACCATGCCGGATCGCCGCGCCAAGGGTCCTGGGTTCGATTCCCAGCGAGGCAGAAATTTGAATGATGAGTTTGAATTTCTGTTCTCGGTCTGTGTGTGAATGTCCTTGTCTTGTGTGTTGTCCATGGCACCCACGACACAGGGAATCCTAGTGTGGGGCTATGAGTGTGAAGCGTTATGAAGCGTTATCATTTATTAAATAAGTATCGTTATTGAGTGTGAGAGGGGCTCCAAAAATGAAAATAAAATAAAGTACCTTATTGAGTCAGCGGCACCTCCCTAAGTGACAGCTTTATATCTGACCTAAATATAACGACAGCTCAGGCTCAGCGCACTTGCGTTAGTATCACTATTTTAACTTGAAAGCAATATGTTGAATCTGGAACGACATTTTTTCGTCGAGTTCAACGATTGTGTTGAATTTGAGATCGATGTGAACGTGTCGTGGGCAGTTTTTACTGTGTGGTTGTGGGGAAAAAGTGGTGTTTGATGTTCAATAACAAGAATAAAGAATTACCAGTGTCGTTGTTCTTCATCGTTTCATTTGCTTACTAGGTAATAACGTACATTTGTTTTCATGGAATTTGTTTCCTAAGACAATTTAAATATTTTCCCTAGTTACAAAAGTAAATGTTCTAAGCCTAAGCTTTTTTGTCTTCGTTTTATTGGTTTTTTATTGTTTGATTTCCAAAAATAAGTTAATTTTTATTTGGTTTTACGAAATTTAAATAAATAAAATATTCCTAATGTTTGCCAATATCCGTCCCAACTAAGTTTTCACCGCAGCTCTTATCCATTTTCGCAAGGTCAGTCATTAGCACGATAGATAGATACGTTAGGTAGGTAGACATGAATAGTGAATATCTCAAGGTGTCTAACCAAACATAGTGTACCTTTAGGGCTGTCAAATGTCAATGTACAGTTCTGAGGACACTGTTTTATTGGGAGATCCGGGATTAGCTCCCACTAATAGCCCAGATTTAAAATGATTTACCTAATTGTTTAAAATTGAAATCTCAAATACGTTTTTTTTGGGAAAGCGGAATCCTGCTTTGTTAACGCAGTTAGTTGCCGATAGAACAAAGAAAATAAGTCGTGAAAATAACTATCCAAATAAATATGTAGTTAGTACTTGTCTTCCGTCCAACCCTGATAAGTGACTCGTCCTGCCAAATACGCTCGTAGGTCTGTAGCAAGCTGATGTCATGCGCCGGTTAACAACATTTTTCGTCTCGTTATTGATATAGTACGTGTGCAAATTTAATATTGCATACTTACTTAAAAGTGCGCTAAGTTACCGGACGGGTTGAATTGTCGGTTTATAGATCGGTCGGGTCCATCGGAACCAGCAAAATTTTGAAAGTGATCTATAAGAAAAAACAATCTGGGAACCTCTACTCTAGAGTGTAGACTGTAGACAATTAAGTAGCAAACATTTACTTATTCATTTGTACTCTTCAAACTTACATACAGTACATTACTAGAGATGTATCATGTAACGGTGTATAAAACCGTAATTCAACGAATCCTCAATCATCTCAAGTAGGATGTTATTGGCAAGCAGCACCGGTGTGCCCTGGTGGTATTTAGCGGCGCGCACCGGCCAGTCCGTTGTGTAAGCAAGGAGCCATTAGAACGTTTGGTAAACTTCACACATTACCACAATCATGCCTTTGTCTACGGTACAAGTACATGTTGTTGTGTGAATTCATCGAATGAATAGCTTTAGATTTGACTCTATACTGGGTCCTTGAAGATGTTGTCGAAATAAATGTAATGAATAAAAATTGTTTTTAATGAATAAAAAGAGAGAAAGTCAACCATGGTTTTACAATTTTTCGTCAAAATTAAGTCACGTTTGAAGGTTACAAAAAGTCGTGCTCATATCATTCTGCGGAATGAAACAAATAACCCAAAATAAAACGCATAATGTTAAAACCAAGTGATAACGTGCTGATAACGCGATCAGCCAACCACAAGCCAGTCGCTCCCCGGACGTCCGCCTCGAAGGACGTCTTAACGAGCCGAAACAAAACCCGCGAAAAACGAACAAACTCGAACATAACCTCGAATCAAAACAAACAAACGAATAAATAAATACAGATTATTAATCAAACGAAACGTCTAAAAGTGCGCCAAAAATCGATTAGTTTTTTATATTAAATTTAATAGTGTAAAAATACACATATCGTGACATCACCAGTGAGACGGAATGCAACCGACTTCTAACCGTATGAATAATTTATTCAGATTAATTCGACGATAAACACAATTCATGTTTAACACGATTTCAGTGAGTTAGTGCATGTAGATTTATCATTTCCGTTTCTTAAAAAGCCGCTGAATTTCACAGTTGCCCTTATTATTTAGAGGAAGGCTCCAAATTCATTGCTACGAGAATTATATTACGTCTTACTTCCATGGTGTATTTTATGGTCCTAGATTATTATGATAAGTTCTGTTATCTCTATGTTGGACGTTTCAGAGATTCAGAGATTTGTTTTCTCGATGATGAATTAATTTCTACACTTTTGACAGTTGTGACACACATTTTGAATTGTTGTTACTTAAATGTCCTTATTTTAATATTTTCACATCTTATCGTTGTACCCTTAATTTATAAATATTTGTATGCATGGATTTATCAAAATAAATGATAAGCTTGATCGATCTGTACGCATTAAGATTAAAATTGTTAATGCCGTTACACTTATTTTTGCAGCGGTGCACAAATTGCTTCTTGCACCGTCAGGGTTTGTTCTGAAACCTAATTAGATTTCATTAGCTACAGAAGCATTTCATTTCACTCTTAGTTTTGGTCTAATGTAGATCAGAATTAACTAATTAACTTGCATTTTCTCTATCGTAAATAAAAAGATCCTTGAGATATTTACACGGGTACATACTTTGAGACCGATAGTTATTATGTTTATTGCATCAATGGAAGATTGATTTTCCCCAGGAATGCATTGAATGCAAACAATGACCTTGGTACCCTTCCGACCGATGAGTTCCATGTAGTTATGTACTCATGTTCCATATTTGAAATTTTCAATTCTGTATTTGCGTCGAAGTGGTAGCCAATTGAATTCAAATGGCGCGTTCGGCAGTTTGTTGTTTTGTCCTTCGCCACTAAGACGTGGGTAGGCAAAGTGTGGCGTTTATGAGTAAATATTTTTGTTTTTTCTGCATTTGCAGGTAGACAGTACTTTTTATAGCGTAGAAAATTTAATTCACTTGCGTCATCCTCAATTTCATGTATTTGCATAAGTGCATTAACATGGTTTTATTGAAACACCGAATTATTCTAACTAATTGGTCAGTGTAGCCAGTGAAGAAACTTATTGTGCCAGTGGGTATTTGTGTCAAAGATGATTATTGATGTGCTGTTGTATAGTGATGTGATAAGAGATGTGTGTCAACTGTCCGGGTTGTGATTTATCGAGATAGGACCATGTCACTGCAAGAGGTAAGTGAAGTAAATATTGTGTGACACAAACAGCATAATATGTCTAGACAATTACCACACGGAATAGATAAAATAGGTACACAGTCCAAAAAAAGTTCGGATAATTAATAATAGTAGTGGAGATTAATGTAATGGATTGAAAACAAGACTATAACAATCATTGAACCATCATTTAACATAACTAATAAATAAGTATATTTTGGTTTTGTCTGAGTTATTTGGTCCTATATTTTGGTATGTACCTATTATGAATACCTCAGGAAAGCCCAAATGGAAATTAAGTTATACACTTACACATTAAAAATAAAGAGTGAGAGTAAAGATACATCAATATGATGTATCTGAGGAGCTGATGCTCTCTGGGGAGAAACATTGTTACCTCCATATTGTCAAGGTGGTGGACTATAAACAAAGGAGGTTACTTAATAATCAAACTATTATATCTATTCGGTATCTATTCTGTAGTTAAATGTTTATTAACTACGGAAAATTTGTGTTATTTGAATTTGTTTAGCGTAACCTCCTATTGACCTCTTTATACTTACATGATAGAAGCCACTAATGAAAACGAGATAAGTTTTACTTTAATTAAAAAAACAATTTACTTATTTATTTCTCTGACAGGATCACAAAAGGCTTTATGACGTATGAATTTTAAACAAATTTAATTATAATTTAATGTCATTAAGCTGTTAAACGAGACGTCCAATTTGTAATTATCTATTTACTTATTTGGCTAAGTGCCTATTAAACGCTATTATAATTAATTTATTGGCATTCTTCTAAATCCCAGCTCTAAATATTTGTCAAGCAACCTTAGTAAGTAGGTACAATTCCAAAGTTAAATCTTTAAATAAATAGTTTTCTTTAGATAATGTTATTGTGTTTACACACAAATTCACATACACGGAGAAATGACAGATAAATACATGTTTGTTAATTCAAACAAGTTCTTTGGTTTATTTGGAGGACTTTTCTTTTATATCTGGTTATTTTAGTAAGTTATTCATGTATCTTCGTTTACTTAACATAAGGGGTACCTAAACAACATCTTTACGTGTAAGTATGCTAATTCTCTTGAATGATGTACCTAGGTAGCTATTAAAGTTTTTTAGCTTTAATAAGGAAATTGTCTATTATTTAGGTACATTTGTTTCAACGAAACCTACCTATGTGACAGTTATAATATTCAGATAAATATGTGGAGATGTTTATGAACGAAATCAGAAATTAAAAAAATCGTTGTAGGTTTAGCTAGCTAATTAAAAACCTTGATAGATATTTATTTTATTTAAACTTTGAGTTAATAATGTGGTTGTGGTATTTTAATAGTATTGAATTTGTGCACAAGAAACCTGCCCGGCAGCTAACTGCTGGCAGGATAACTCGTAAATTGGAACTAATTCTGAAAAACTATGGCACTAAGTACATAAAAATCAAAGTTAAAATAAATGAAATTCAAGAAATGTAAACCTCAAAAAGGGATTTCGGCAAACTTTTAATAAGCTGCCATATTTGCGATTGATCAAAACGATTATCCGACAATTAAACAAACATAGCTGAATTCATTAAAACAAAGTAACGGAACATTAACTACGGTAATTATGAAAACTAACTGAACTAAAATTCGTATCGTATTCGAAGCCGCCAACTTTTCAAGGACGTTGACGCTTTCGCCCGCACCTCTCATGCCATAGAGTTAAGAAGGTATAAGTTTTAGAAATGTAATTTTACATGGCACGCAATATGCCCACTTTGCTAAGTGACCAGTGGCATCTATCTGTAGATTATAATTTAATATTAGGTACTAAATTACAACCTAATAATGTATCTTATTTGACATTACTAAATCAAACATTATAATAGATCATCGATCGCATCAACTATCACAATTTAAGTAGGTACCAAATTTCCAATAAATACACATATTTCCTATAAAAATTGTAAACACCAAAAATCATTCATCATATTATTATGTCAGTGTTGTGCTTGCTCGTCTATAGTAAAATGCACTTGAAACAATATAGACACTATCCCCCCCGGGGGTTGCTCGCCTTGTCGTGGCGGGGGGGCTTAGTAACCGTGGACTGGTCACCCACGGTGAACCAAGAGGCAACCTGGGCCGGCCTGTTTGGGCTGCCGGCTGGCCCGAGGAGGGCGCTCCCAGCGGGCTGAACAAGTCCGCTGCGGATGCGCTTGGAGGTGGGACCATGGAAGATAGGGTGCACCGTTCTCCCTATCTTCTGCGGCCGTGGAGGGATCGCAGGGGGAGAGGCGTGTTGGTATTGCGGTGCGCCACTCTCCCTACCCCCTGCGAGCTGGCGGGGCCGTTCCGCCGAAACGGCATTGGTGGGGCCGCAGAGGAAGAGGCATGTCGGTATTACGGTGCGCCGCTTGCCCTATCCTCTGCGGCCGAGGTGTGGTCGGTGGAGGAACCACAGACCTGATCCTCCACCGGGTACCAGTCATCTGGTATCCATGGCCTCCTAGTAGCAGACTCAGGGGGAGTTTGCTACAGTACTGGTGGAGGCCGAGGAGGGAGGCGCACCTTGCCATCTGGTGCGCCCATCGCGGAGGGCCTTCGGGCTTTCGCGATGGAGCCGCTTGTGGGCGGCTGCCGCTGGCGGGGTCGCGGATGTGTGCGAAAGCGTTCCCGTGACCCCGTCACAAGGCGGCGAGGCGGAAGATGGGGGGGTTTTTAGTGGGTATACCGTGGGTCTCATTAGCCTATACGGGAGTCCCACATAACCACTCGGGTGCCCCCTGCGCCCGAGTGGTATGCGTAATGCATTTTCCCCCCCGAAAAAAAAAAAAAAAAAAAAAAAAAAAAAAAAAAAAAAAATATAGACACTATACAATGTACATAATATATCTATATCGAGGACAAACTCGGTCAATCTGTTACTTTGTCAAGGCCGTTGTCACCTTCTCAGTTCTCACTGATAAGTATATCTTAACTGTACTTCCGACAAATTTGAATATTACAATATTTTACGTTAGTGTAAAATAAAATAATAAGCATAACAACCTTTGATTGAATGTTTATTTGAGTACTGACAAGCATGCTGGCTACGGTGCGGTCTTCGTAATTGATACTGCACCCGTTTCCTGCGAAAGTTTCCGGAGTTTTCTAATCACTATTCCAATCCAAGTAGGCTCGGAAAACGTGCTTTTTATGGAGTGTGGATGTGTGCTAATTTTAGTTAATACACATTTAATTTACATCCCAGTCTGACAACTTCGGCTGTGCACTACGATCAATTTTAGTTCCAGTCAAATAATTTCGATATAAAACTTCTTAGATTTATAATTTATATTGAATTCTTGAGCGTTTTACGGAACTGATTTCTAATTATTTTACCTTCTCATCATTGTATTGCAAGGTAATAATTATAATAGCTAAATTAAGTTTTAATGTATTCGCTTGGACTTTGATAATACGAGTAGGTATTTGATATAAATGTTTCGTTGAAACTATGTACAACGTAATTCAAATATGAAGTCACTATGTACACAATTACCATAGTTAATTTCATGACAATTAAAAAAAATCACTTTATATATTCGCAAAAGAATTGACGTTTATTCACGGATAAGCTCTGAATTTTAAAATATTACACGAGCGTGGTTTTTTTACACGCCAAGAGGCTTTCCAAAACGTCATTTTAAATCCTGATTATTATGCAGAATTATCAGACTGTTAACAATATTCATATGTATTCATATTAATAGTGAAGTATTGAATAACCTTTCTTTGTTGCTACGTGGTTAAATAAATGTCAATCGAACGACTGAAAATCTGCGAGGCTATGTGCAAATTTCAAGACAAATCTGTCGGCCGTCCAACGCGGCAATGGAGCGATTCGATAAGGTTACAATGAACTTGTTATCTGGATCCTATTGCGCTAAAAGTGTAATTGACCTGAAAGGCACTTTCGTAACGAATACTGACTTATTACTAGTTATTACATAAACAAACTTCACCGTCTTTCATCCATGCAATGGATTTGTCATTTTGAAAACGTTTTAATTTGAATAAACTTAGATAAAACTATCATGGTAAAATATTTTAACACTTAGAATATTAAAAAAATTAAAGGAAAAAAGTAATGACAATTTATTTAGTTTTCTTACTTTATTTCCCTTGTAAGTGGGAAAATATTCATACTTTCAAAACCGTTAAATGTGAAACGGAACTGGGTTTAGAGGACGTTCCTGTTCTGTCATGTCTAAATTTGCCCGAGTCTTCACAACAATAGTAAAATTGTCTTAATTGTGGGCAGGCGTGAAGGCGCGCCCTTGCGTCGGTCGAGTCGGTTCGCTCCCGCTAAGCATTAACCAGAATCAATAGACTGGCATTACGACTGGCTTGGAAAACTTCATACCCCCGACGCCGCCGCCAGCCACTCCTCGTTAAATAGGTACCGAACTACCATAGGAATGACTTATATGAAAACATACCTAATTGGAGTGTACTTCCTTCAGTTAACTCAGCTATGAAATATTTAACTTGATTGTCAAAATATTTTTAAACATTTCTGTATCTTTTACCGTAATTTTGTTTTCTTTCGTCTATGCTCTAGGTAAAGTATGTAAGTATAAGTTATTTGGCTATTCGGTTGGATAGCGGGTGACCTATTTCGTCCTTCACCGCCGCGCCCACCATTACTATGTCAGTTTACGAGGGATTTAATATATGTATGGTTTAACTCAATATTAATGCTGGCAGGTCGCCCACTATGCTCCAGTGGTGGCTATTCCTGGGTGAATAATGTCCATGAATACATTGTAATTTTAACACTTAATGGAGTTAATAGGTCGTCAATGCTCAAAATAGCAGAAATTCAGTCGATTTAATGTTTTTATCTGTTTAGCGGCGACTTAATACTTCCATTTCAATTTTATGGTTAATTAACAAATCCAGTAGTGTTGTTTTCGTGACAGATTTGAATCTAAAATAATCATTGTTGAAGTTTAGCTCAGATATGGCTGACACAAATGCTGATAGATAGCTAACGTCAGCATCTATACTTACTTTAGACAATGTTCACAGCAGCATAATTGCCTACTTAGTAACGAAAATTTACTCTAATTTCATAATTTGCACTGCTGGACACCGGAATTAAGTCATCTTATTTTAAGCCTAGTTCCTACTTAGATAATACGTAAAAGTAGGACCTAATGAAAAACGAGATTTTTTATCCTTGTTCATTGCTGGCATTTCTTACCTTTATTATGTCTATGGTTTAGAATTTACAAAATTTAGGAAAAAATTATTCAGTAAAAAAAAACAATCTATGATTAAAGTAAAACGCACACATACCTAAGTAATTTAATTAATGTTATTTCATTACTTCGTAATTAAGATAAAATTTGTTTAAAAACACCAATAAAATTAACCAACGACCTTTGTCGACGCTGCGTCAGATTATTATTGAATAACCGTTGAAATAAGTCCATTTTTAAAAACTCGTTATAAACAGCTTTGGGATAACCAGATAATTAAGTAGATATAGTTAATGTCCTTGAACCTCTGATCTCCACTATGAAAACACGTGAGTGATGACACTGAGGAATGATTGATGAACTCAACGGACATTGGGACCTAGATATATCGCCAATTGATTAATTGATTTCAAATAAGCGAATTACAGCTTCTGCGTCAATTTGCTGGACGTATAACAGATCTAGCACAAATATGAATGATTGCCACGACAAAATAAATATTATGTTCTGTCAATATGTCCTAAATTGATTAACATGGTCAGAAGCTATTTAATTATAACAATCGTACCTTCTTACATCGTGGTATGATCGTTTAATTGATTAGGAAATAATCGGCTATTTCTTACAATAGTCACGTTTTACGAAATAAGTAGGTGGTAGTTGTTTGGTAATGTCTTTAATTTAAATAACATTTAACCATTGAACATCACCTTTTTTAACGGTGTCAACATTCATTGGTCATTTTGATGACGTGATCTAAGTTTTGAGGAGAATTAAATATTTTTGGAAGTATTTGCCGCTTCTTTTTTTAAGACTATTCACTATGGGATTTGTTGTAGCAATGGCGTAGCTGGTCATAATACTCTACTGATCTATTGTCTTTTAAAACCATAGATTATTATCAATAAATCAATAATCCAGACCCGAAAGCAAATATACAGTAAAATATAAAGTTCATTTTACTTTATATAATATATAAAGTAAAATGAAAATACTGCAGTGCATACTAATTGCCATTAAAAATACGCCTCTTAAGTGGACTACATAATATAATAACTACTCATATCGTAATAAAGGATCTCATCGAAAATAACTTTCGACTTTCGCTGCGGATCGCCAAAAGGGGAAAGTAGTTAAAGTGAGTGCTGATGACGAAATAAAATAACATGCAATATTATTTTCTCCTTGTTCACTTACCTACATGAACAAAGATTGCGTCCTTAAGCCAAAATACCCAAAAAAGTAATGTCTTGATTATTTTGTTCCTTTCTATTCATTATGAAGTCTATGTATCTATGTGGATCATTAACAAAATGCTGTAAAAAGGCCATCATATTGATATTTGTTACAACGTAAACCCATTTTAACACTTGATGTCAGAACAGTAAATAAGTAACTACCGTAGGTGAATTATGATGCAATTTCTATTAATAACCTCGGTATATTATTGTTGTATATTAATTAATCATATTATTTAAAACTTGTTTTGCCTTGATAACAATGAAACGGGAAAACGTTAACCGCGTAAACTGAAGTGAACGACAGATATAGCTAGGTAGGTAGGTACCTAACAGTAACAGGATAAATATCTTTAGGGAGTGGGTGTGGTAACCCATGTAAAACTAGACTCCAGAGCCAGACGGCTCGTGTTGTACGATAAAAGCACTCGGGTAAGAATTGGAAGTGGTCCTTCGTAGTCAGCGACGCGGCGACGTGTTGTTATGATACCTTTGGTGTTACTGATGTTCATGGGCGATGATGACCACCTAAGAGGTGGCTCGTCTATTCAAGAAAAAGATAATAGGTAGGTACTTACAATACAATTTACAAGTCATAATTTTTAGTCAAAAGACACAGAAACGAGAAACAGTAAAACGATAAAAATTATTAGCTTCTTGACCTACAATTTACAGATATTGAATATATATAAGTATAGCGAATAATCTTCTTCAGTCGCAGAAACATCCAGTGGCAGTACCTAAATATCTTTAAAGAGGTGCAATATTTTATTATCGCGTCTGCAATAAATATCGATTTGTAATGGGATCACGAGTGAAGCTAACCAGAGCCACCAGATGGCGCTCATTCCATTTCCGTTGCTGCGTCGCGCCGCGATTTAGATATCTTTTCTGTGTAATGTGGGAATTTAATCGATTGCTTTCATTAAATGATCCATTTCTTTGAAGTAATATGTTATTTTAAAGGTTTTTTAATAGCCAATAAATCTTTCGTTAGATATGAGAGGGAGAGTCTGAAAAACAGCGCTGCACGAGGTTCCTCGTGCTTAAGCTGAGACTCTTCCTTTGCCCACAATTATTAAATAATTATTATGTAAGTTAGATTTAAGTGTTTATTATCTTACTTTATCTTGTTGTGTCTGTCATACAATTTTTTTTATATTATATTATATTTGACTCAGCTACTTTACAAACAAACCTCCAAAATCTGCTCAAGAAATGTTCTTACGGTTTTCTGACATTAATGGCGGTTTACACGAAATGATCAGGTCTAGTTGACTACTAAAGGAGAAAGATTTGTAAATTGTTGTAGGTAAAGGTAAGATTAGGAGAAAAAATCGAAATCGAAATGACTTGAATTTAACCCGTGTAGTTCCGTTCCTTTCATACAAACCACATTTCATTTAAGCAGGATTCAAGTGTCCGATAGTTAATTCGGCCGCGGGTATGGTAGCCAGGAAATATACAGGAAATTCCGATAGCTACATTCGCTCACGTGGCGTGACCGTCATAAGAAAATTTTTAGCTGTTGTATAGAGCGCCGCGCTGCCAGGAATAATATGTGATCTCATGGCCCTGTTAAATTACTTAATTTTTTTATATGCAAATAATTGCAAGCCTGGTATTATAAATCACATAATTTTGTAATAAAACGTTTTGATACACCATTGCCATTGAAAATTAACTACATTTTTTAGGGAATATTGGCTATGACTGTAGATAGTGCCGGTTTTCAGTAAGTTTCGGGGTATTTTTTGCTATTCAAAATTGACTATTTATATTTTTAATTAGTTCGGGGTAGTAGCGTAACTTAGTAACAACTTATTCAGTCTTTAAATATTTATTATAATTATTGACACTAAGTATAAATATGAACTTGAACTTAAACGGAATCAAGCTGCTACCTAGGCACGCGGAAGGAAAATCCTCTGTTTACGTCACAGAACCAACAACAAATCCGATAAACAGTAGCCATTACGTAACCAGCCCTTGAACTAAAATTCCACTTTGAATTTGATAAAATGTAACAGCGCCTTGGCTGCTTGCTTCAGATCGTAAATATCACCCGAGTTTTTAATATTTTATCATTGATACAATACAACACGCTACTTGCATTATTTATTCGATTATTGGATGTTCCATTTAAAGTTTCACTTTATTGCACTAAATATGTTTGTGAATTTCTTCGAAACCGAGCTTGAAAATGCTATATATTCTTGGTAATGTTTCTTAGCTGTCTATTTTTTACATAATCATACATTATTTATTATATTTCACTACCATACTTCTGAGGGCATCATTGCATAAATCTCTTGCAAGTTTACTATGCGGCCGTTCGATCTACTGCCTCTATGCTAGATTTCCAAGGAACAAAAATTCTTCTAATCTCTTTCAATACAGCAGATTGATTGTAGGGTTCCGAAGTAGTAAGTTTATCGACTGTTTAGCGGGCAGGGGGGGACACTTGTCTCTAATCAAAATTAGCACTTTAAAGCCAAATATTTCGCAAACAAACCCCTAAATCCAAAATGGTCTTACAAGACCCATAAAATTTTTGAAAGACCTTTTCAACGATACCCCACTATGGGGTACGCAACGAAAAAAAATCATCCTCACGTTTAATTACCTGTAGGGGACCTCCCCTACAAAAAAAAAAAATTCAATATTTTAGTCTACGATTTTGGAATTTTAATAAAGCATTTTCATATAAATCAGTAACGATATCGTTATGCTCACGATGTTGGAAATTGTAAAATCTCGGCTTTTAAGCAACATACACGACAAAACAAGTGCCAGGTTTTAAGTTAGATCTTCAGCAATACAACACTGAAAACCGAATCTAATTTCCTCCAGTACTTTTTTCATGATTTGTGGTTAAACGTTACAGAAAAAACGGCACAAATTTTAAGATGATTGTTATTGCTTCTGTTGTTCCTACAAAGGTCCCTTATAAGTCATATTGTCATTAATTTAAATATGTACTTTTACAAGCATCAACCTGTTACAATTTAAATACACTTAAGTTATGATTATAACGCATTTCTATGCATGTCTGGCTGGCCGCAAACAAATATAAGTAGTTCGTTTTATGAAAATGTGACAAGACCATTAGAGTTAGTGTACCTACTACATAGTAGAGGATATGCAATAAAAGGAATGATGGTTCACAGAGAAGAGAGTGTTGTTATTAAAATAAGTAACTTAATAAGTACCTACAAAGACAAGTCAAACTGCAAACTTGACAAGTACACTTGATCGTGTATGGCCTCCATAACAAACATTCATAAACTTTCACATTGACAACATTGGTAAGACAATATCATCATTATTTATTTCTTTGTTCTCCAGGCATGTCTAGAGCAAGAGGCGCGAGTGGCAGAGCTCCGGTCGCTGGCAGCGCGCGTGGCGGCCGAGACCGGCTCCCGCGCGCTGCAGGCGGATGCGGACGCGCTGGCCAGGCGGCTCCAGCTGGTGGCCGGCGCGGTGCAGGCCCTCGCCGACCTGGGCGAGGCCCGCCAACTCGCCCGGGCCAAGGCACACCACGCCAAGGAGATGTTCTGCGATATGAGACAGGTTGGTACTTGACACCTTCTCGCGGTTGTAGTACCTAACGCATTTTCGCGTTGTATAGTTTGAACTTTCACAACTGTAGGTTACATTAATCCTGATCAAGATTTTGCGAACTCAAATTAGATAAGTGTAGTCTTCTGGCAAATTAATAAGCCTCAATGATAAACATTTTTTAAACTATTGTTATTTTAATGTACTCGTATCGTATATGTTATCAGCACTTCCCAAATAGATACATAAAGAAATCACCTATCTTATCACAGTACAGCAACGACGTCTTTCCTTTCTGAATTCCTTATTAGGTTCTAACGGTTCTAATAACTGTTTTATTTAACATCAAGTCACGTACTTACTTCCGAATGACAGATACAGTTCGTACTGGATGCGAATGTTCTATATTTGGCATCGATTTATCTTAGTTACATTTTAACCATGTGGACGTTGTTACAGGATCTTACGCCGGTGCAGGAAGACGGAGAAATAGTTGAGGATAAGCTGATAGCACTGCGCGATAACTTAATAGCTTTAGGAAAGAGTGAGGCTGATATTGCTCCCGCCAAAGCTGAGCTCCCTGATATCGACAGAGATGTTTCAGACGAACACAGCATTGTTAGAATTTTAGAATTATGGCAGGCCATGTTCAGAGACACATTCCTTCACTATCACAGATTGTCGACGGCTCTAGTCAGGTCGGGTGATGCAGCCACAGCTCTAAAATTATGGCACGAGTACTTATTAGATCTACGATCGTTCCTATCGGGCTCCGTTCCGGCCGATTACGAAAACTTGACAGAACATCGTCGGCTATGTCGGGTGCACAGGAATCTCCTGGCGTCCCAGAGATCTGTCCTCATTAATGAGAATAAGGAGATGAAGAACAGAGATTTAGCTGACAAATTCGATACGCTTACCAATCTTCACAACGAAACATTGGCCAGAATAGTCGAAAGACATGAAGAAGTTTGTACTCGAATCGCAGCGTGGGATGATTACAGAGAAATATACACTGAGCTACTAAGATGGCTTAAGGAATTAGAGAGGGAGAAAGAAAAACTGCAACTTCGTTATGTACATATTAAGAGGGTAAATAAAATACTATCACAGATACAGAATCTCTCAGATAAAGTTCCGGACGGTAGGAAACAAACTGAAAAATTGCTAAGAAATCTCAAAAAGGTGTTAGAATTTACGGAAGAAGCGTATGGTGCGTCAGTAAGGATGGAGTACGCTGGCATCGTAAAAAGAGTAGACAACCTACAAGCTAGTCTGGACACCTGGCGCGACTTCCTTACTCGAATACTTGGGCTCATAAATGAATATGAAACTTTAACTAATGATCTCCAAATGCTTTACAACAAAACTCATGAAGAAATCATACTATATTCCGACGAGACTCGCCTATCAAGGCCACAGGTTAAGAAGGCGATCGATAAGTACACAGACCTCAGGGTTAAGATAGATAAGACTGAAACACAAATAGAAGCTCTAAGTGTCATCCAGGAGCAACTAAAGGAATGTCTTAGCCCGCAAGATATTAGAATAGTAAGTCAAAAAGTATGGCAGACACGACAACAGAGGGCTGATTTAGAACACCAACTTACCACGATAATTCACCGATTACAAGAGCGATTAGAGATATACACAATCTTTGAATCTCGGTTAACAAGATTTACAGAATGGATAACAACAGTAGAAGCACGCCTTGAATCATCTGGTTCTAGCAGTGATATAGGTGCACTAGACCCTCAAGACTTGATTCGAAGAATAACCTCTGACGTACAAGCAGAAACTGCTATGAAAGAGCGTGAATTTGATTGGCTTTCCGAAACTGGTGCCCTTCTTATAGATCTTTCCAAGAAAGATGAGAAATCTTACAGCAAAAATACTTCCAAACAATTGAAGGACGTACAGGAACGTTGGCATAAGGTTCAAGAGACTGGCCGAAGTAGAATCGCTAAGATCAACGAACTACTAGAAACGATATCGCAACTCGAGGAGCGATTAACAGAAATTAGACTGCAATTACATTCCATCGAATCTAAATTATCTGCTTCGATTGTTCTCGAAAGTTTGACAACAAAAGCTGTCGATGAAAAATTCCAAGAACGTGATGAAATTCATAAGAGCATAGAGAACAAGAGTGGAGAAGTCGGCAATACATTGAACCTCTGTGAGATGGTGTTCAACGATCCGGACGTCCTAAAGGGTAACTTCGATTTGAGAAACCTGCACACCGGAGTCGACATCATCGAGAAGAAATGGAAGAACATCTGCGAAATGTCGGAGCATCGGAAGAGTGCCTTGAAAGAGATACGCAAGTCAGCAGAGTTGGCAGTATCATTGCTACCCAAAGTAGAAAAGAAATTGGACGGAATCGAAAAGAGAGTAGAAAAGATCGAGATGCGAAAGCAGCGTGGTGAAAATGACGACGAGACAGTATCGAAAGCAGTGATAAAGGACTTAGAAGGCCTCGACGGAGACATTAAGAAGCTAGAAGATGCTTACAGCCGGATCGCGTCTGCCCGAGGTATCGAATTACGCGGTGCGGGGGCTGATGACGCCGCGAGGCTGAGGGGCGCCGTGCGACGCTGGCAGCAGCTGCGAGGCCGCGTGGACTCTGCGGGAGCTGATGCCCACCGACGGTTCGTGGCGGCTCATGGCCGAGCGGTTGTCGCCCTCGCTGAGGTCGACGTCAGACTGACCAGAGCTTTACATCTCGCGCCAACGCCCATGGACAAGGTCGCTACATTAAAGGAATTGGACGTAAGTAGAACTTTGGTTAAATATCATGACTGTGATTGATTTTCCTAAACCTAGTAGCTTATGTAGTATCTTCTTGTAACTGGATTTTAGAATAGTTCATCATAAACAAACTGCCATACAATATAGTCAGTTCAGCGAATGTAGCATCTATGCCAAAGCTAGATGAGCAGCGGCAATAAATAAAAATGACTTCACCGTCAATCATCTGGTAACCTTCAGGTCGTGGAGGAACAGCTCCGCGAGTGCGAGGCGCTAGTGGGCGATGCGGACCGGCTGGCGGGGGCGGCTGGCACGGCGGGGGCGGCGGGCGCGGGGGGCGTTGCTGACATGGTGGCCGAGTACACCGCGCTGCTGGCTGACGTCACCGCGCGGCTGCACATAGCGCGCGCAGACGTCGTGGGTGACGTCGATACTGCTGTGCAGGTATGTATGTCGTGGACAGATGTCGGCAACGACGGAGTTATTTAAATTGAGAAAATATACTTGATGGTGATTTTGTCAGATTATTAGAGAATATATATTTTTTATTATGATTTTATTCTGAAAAATATTCCTTTAAAAATATATTAAAAATGTTCCTTGAATGTTCATTTCCTCCAGGTCGATACACTAAAATGGGAAACGGACGCAGCTTTACAAGTAGACACACTGACATCGAAGGAGACGTATCGCGTGGAACTGGCGACCGCAGTGCGAGAGGCGTCGGAGTCGCTGGAGCTGCTGCGGACCGCGCTCATGTCCGAGGTGAAGGATACCTCCTCCGGGGACGAGCTGGCCACCGCAGCCAAGGAGATCGCCAAGGCCGGCGCCAAGCCAGGACAGACTCTCGAGCTGGCCAAGCACTTGTCCGAACTCCTGCTAACCGAGTGTGACGCGACGGAAGAGGAAGCCATGATGAAGGAAGTGGAAGCACTTTCCCTCAGATACGAGGACTTGCTCACCCAGGCCAAGAAGAGGGAACTCCAGATAAACAACTTGAGGTTAGTTTTCAGCGGATTTATCTTGTTTTTTTTTTACTTGTCACGTTATATGTAGCTTTTTAAATCACTGGGACAAGATATGAGAAAGGACAACGTATTTTCTCTGTAGTGGCACTAGCACTTGCATCTGGTGATGGGGCTTTGTATGAAGTGTTTCGCAAACTGTAAGACCACTGTCCCGCAGCACCCGGACACGATTGCTACTAAATATTAACAGTTGACGGGACCTGTGAGAAGCACCGCGTCACGTCATTGACAACTGAAGAATAGAATTGTAGGTCAGTTTGCTTAAGCTAAGGGTGATACGAACATATACATATCAATTGAAAATACCTATTTTTTGGAAGTTACCTTTTGTGGATTTAATATGCCTGGAAGTCTTTACAAAGTCCAATATACTTTGGCCTAAGGTAAAGCGAGTCAATTCAGTCAGCGAGTTCAATTTTATTCTTCAGTTGTTGATGACCTGACGTCCTTTAGTTCACAAGTTCACGAGTTGCATTTACAAATTTTCGTTGTAAAACACGGAAGCTTGATGTTTTTAACAGGCACATTTGAGTTTCTTTCTTGATTCTGATACCGCAGTCAGCCAATCACTGTTCGCTGTAGTTTCGTAGATACAGAAAAATAATTGCTGTAGTCTTAATACAATTTACAAAAAAAATAGTTTACTTATTGAGAAGCTATGTTTCACTTAGGAACTAATAACTATAATTTAGATTTAAGTAGTACCTATATTTTAATAAACTATAGAAAATTATCACATTAAAATAACGGTAGTTACATTTGACCCTTAGGTTTTTATTTTATTGTTGACAATAACGTCATTAATCAAAGAAAATCGATTCATTATATTTCCTTAAACAAGTTTATCGATTTTGTAATTCCTATATCGATTTAAAATTAAGAAGAGCGTAGAAGAGAGTAGAAGAGAGTACAGAGTGTTTAACAAGCTTAGTTAACCAGGCATGCCGTATTAAACCGATGCGTTTTCCTTCCCTAGGTTACCCCACTCGGCCTCGTACGCTCTCACGTGCGAACAGTGAGTACCGCTTCCTAATATTCTATAATATTATAATCTGTATTCTTAGATAACAATGTAGTCTATGTTTTGTTATGCACTAGGTGTTGTACCATTTGTTTTTATTTTATTTGATCACCTTATTTTGTAAATACTATTTTTTTACCAAAAGGAGAATAACAGGTAGCATACCTACCGCTTCGATCGCTTTTTCCTTATTTTTGTCGCTGTCGTAAATGCTCTTTTATTCCATTTAAAATTACGTTTGCGTCAGTGTTAAAGTAAGCAAAATTTATCAGTGGAACGTACAAATGGTACAAAACGTTTAAAAAATAAGTATCTTATATTTTTTATTATGTAATGCTTGAAAATATTCGTAGAAGGAATTGGCAATGCATGACTAGTTGTTTTGTGTGTGCGTAATTAAATAATCTTTTATTTTAATAGTAGTAGTAGTATTTTAATAGTCTCAATATTTCTAACTATTACCTACCGCTTTTATAAATTTGTGTATTTCATTTTTATCTGGTAGTAAGATATATTGCTGGTGCAATTTTAACATAGGTACACTAGGTATACAGTTTTATAAAACTCTTTCAAAAGCAAGCCGAAAAATTATAAATTATGTTTACCTATTTCAATGATGAATTTGAAGTACACAAAACCTATCTAAACGATAATAGGTATGAGCAAAAGTATGAGTTTTAGCCAGTGAACGAATTATATTACTTCATTGGTTTTAGCATGGTATTTAACTACCTATTGTACTTATACGAAATTCAGCCGAATTTGTGTCAAAATAATATGTACAATTATCATAAAATAAATAAATAATTAAATACAATAACCGGTTTAACATGTACAAATACCGGTTATTCGATATGTAAATATCGGTATAACGCACTAACACGTGATGTTTACGTGTGGCAGCGAGTCGGGTCGCGTGACGTGTCCGCTGTGCTCGGAGCGCAACTGGAAGCAGCTGGACAACGACCTGTGGCGGCTGGAGCAGTGGCTGCAGTTCGCAGAGGCCACGGACGAGGCGCGCACCGACCCGCCCGAGCAGTACGATCAGCTCGAAGACGCTATACAGGTATACTACGAACTGAAAACATCATAATTATTATTATAATGAAACGACCGTGTAGTGATTCAAAAGATAACTGTATTTTTTTAAGAGTAACAGACATGTCATAGATAATGTAGCAGAGTCAAGCAGAGTTTACAAACTATGACAACAGAGGTCGCTACTTTATATGTGAATGATCATTTTAGATACATTTTAACAATTTTAGCATACATTCAAGCTCAGACTAATGACTCCACAAGAGCGTAGAAACGAGTTTAAGTATTCTGTGGTAGGAACTTCTAAACATAATAAACGCTAATTGTTTTTGCTACCTCAGCGTGAGTTTACATTATATCATTTAGATAACATTATAATACTTCTCTACGCCTTAGCAACTTAAGAATAACTAACAACTTCGTTCTTTTTCTGTTCTCTTTCTTGGCCAGCAACGCATCAGTTATGCCTTGGTGTCGCTGATGTCCATGGGCGACGATAGCCATTTATCATCAGGTGGATCGTTAGATCGTTTGCCGGCTAGGAAAAAGAAATACATCCATAAAAAAAGATTTTTTTATTTATTTACCGTGACCAATATTGTGTGTTCCAGGACCACCGCGAGTTTCTGCTGGACCTGGACTCGCACAAGGCGTTAGTGGTGTCGCTGCACGTGGTGGGCGCACACGTGGCGGCGCACGCACGCTCCCCCGCGAACGGCGAGCGGGCGCGCGCACGCCTCGCCGCCGCCAGCCGCCGCTGGGACGCCGCGTGCGCCGCCGCCGCCGCCTGGCAGGCGCGCTTGCAGAAGGCGCTTGTGCACAACCAGGAGTTCCATGATATTGGTCAGTTGCTTTTGGTATTAGATTTTAGTAGTTCAGAATTGGGGTTCTGTTTCTTGTGATGTTGTTGTAACGGCTATGTTATAGTTTACCATGTTGCTCACGTAGTAAGTTTCGTTAAGTTTATGAAAACATTATTTACATAAACAGCTTATGACTTTAATGTTATGTACAGACAGGATCATTGTAATAAATGACACATACATAAGTCTACAAAATATGAACCTAAAAATATCACCAATTATAGATTCATTCAATAATTTTGTACAAGATATTAAGTAATCATTTCTCTTACATGAATCCTTCTCGGTGATAAAGTATTTACATAACAACCGCGTCCGCATTCGCTAAACTCTATCCAGCAACACCCCGTTCACTCCCACAGTGATCGAGCTAGTCGCTCAGCTAGCGGACGCGGAGCGAGCGGTGCGCGCACGCGAGCCGCTGTCCCTCTCGCGGGCAGCGAGCGAGCTGCGGCGCGACTTCCGCAAGTTCTCCGAGCTGCGCGACGAGCTGTCCCGCGCCGAGCCGCGCGTGCTGGCGCTGCGGGACGCCGCGCAGCTGCTCGATGACGACGGGAAGGATGTGTGTCGCAGGTATGGGTTGTGTTGTTGTTGACGATGCGTTCGTAGCGTGGAGTGATATTACTTAAAATCAATTACTGAACGCTATAATATTGTTTGACTAACTGAACACTTGCGCCCCGCAGGCTGGGCGAGCTCCGGCTGCGACTGCAGTCCCTGCGCAAGCTGGCCGGCGTGTACGCGCTCAAGCTGGGCGCCGCACTCGCCCGCCACCCGCCCGCCGGCTCCGCGCTGGCCGCCGTCGCCGCCGCCGCCGCGCCGCAGGTACACACGCACACACACACACACACACACACACACACACACACACACACACACACACACACACACATAGATATAACTCACCGAGTTACCGATATTACTACTGGTAGGAACATAGGCAACAAACCCTCATAAAATCGCATAAAATTATTGTCTGGTCATGACGTGCCGCTAATGGTCGCTGGCTGATTAGGGGCCATCCACAAATTACGTCACACTAATTTCATGACTTTTTGATCTCTCCCCGCGTCCTTCCTTTATACCTAGAAATTATTAAATCAAAGCAGCAGTTCCGAAATAAGTTTCATTTCCATTCATTGTTTTTTTTTAATATTTACCTATACATACCAATTAAGTATTCCATTTTGAAATGTTACTTCACGAAATTTAGGACCCCTCCCACCCCTTGTCACACAATGTCACACTATGTCGACCCCCCCCCCCTTCCCCCCTAACGTGTGACGTAATTTATGGATGGCCCCTTAGTCAGCTGAACGTATATGTATATATCCGCACCGTACGCACCGTATGTGACCGCATATGTCATTCGCAACGGGCTCTCATATGATTTCATACAAATGCGGCGCGTTCGGCGCGTACGGTGCGGATATAATTATGTGCGTTCATCTTGTCTCCCATTTTTAGGTGTAAAATTTATTAATAATATTATTTACTGTAACGCCAACTATCCTTGTTAAAATTTTGAACGGACGATTTCAGTTGTTACCTACTTCACAAGTTCCTTATTTCAGTATCATTGACGCACCGACAATATTACAAAGGCGAAACACATATATTAGATTTAGTATTTACTACAATATATTACAGTTCCATAACACAAAAATATCGTATTATTCTGTTCTGCAATCGAAATTCAAAATTTAGACGTGATAGAATAACATCAATTTTATTGAATTATTATTAAGTTAGTTCCAAAAGTAATTCCCATGAGTTGCCCCGCTTCACACCGCTTACCACAGAGCACTCGGAACAGAGTAAACATTGAGCAAGCTTGTTGAACACGGTAACGTCACCGGTCACACACACGACAGTATAGACTGGTACATAGCGAATATAGCGATATTAATGACACTCGGAGTATTCGATTTGATCAGTATCAGTATACTAGACTATAGTTGTACGGGTTGTACCCCCTTGTGATAATTTGATCGTTATGCAAACACTATTTTTGGCTTTGTGACTAATGCCCTACTTTGAACTTAACATTAATTTTTGTTTTTTTTTTATTCAGTTGAATTGTGTAAGTACTAAGTACCTAGTATGAAAAAAGTGCTATTTTTTTAAATTTATAATTTATATCTTTTTTGTTAATACTTTTGGGTTATTAAATTATAATAAATATTAACATGAATAATAAAAAAGTCAAAAATATTTCGAATTTCGATTCTTCGAAAATAAACGGATTTTTTCCCAATGACAAACGGGATTTTTTTATACAAAAAAATATTGTTTGCAAAACGCGTGTGCCTCCAATAAGTACGACTATATCACTACCGTAGCTGCTTTGCACCGTATTTTGACGTGTTTCCTTTAACAGCTGATGGAAGAGGAGGAGCAGGCCCTGGCCACTGCACTGCCGCCGCTCAGCCCCGCCGAGTGAGTACCATACATTGTAATCTGTGTAAATAACACTTGTCCTGTCTGTACACATTGCAACAGAGTTAGATATGCAGGGCATAAGACAATCCTTCCATAATATTTAAAATTACAGAAATGTTGTGTTAGTGTCGATATTAAAATTCAAAATTCAAAATAATTTATTCATATAGGTATCACTGATACACTTATGCACGTCGTTTCATGCGTCGTCAAAGCCAAAGCTTTTCGGAAAGGTGCTTTGTCATGGAGGAGAAGAAAAGCCGTAAAGAAACTCCTCAGCACATCTTTTAAAAATAAAAATACATATTTATTTCAGAAAAATATCACTAACTTAAACAGAACTGGTGGCAGAGTAACCTTTGCCTAAAAGTTGAGATTTTACATGTTTCAAACAATTCCACTGGCATGTCACGTATTAACTTCGGGATTTTATAATAGAATTAAATGTTACATTTAAACGTGAGACATTATTTAACATTGATATTAATCTTTACTGAATGTTTTCCTATCATGTCCTGCATACCTAACTCTGTCGCTGACTGTACATATCACAGACTTTTAGGAACTCAACGTCAAATATTTTACTAAGGTTTGTGGTGTGCTGGTGTAGTTAGACTTTAGAGGGGTAAATTAATGGTGTTGTATGTAATATTTATTTAAAACTAAAATGATAGGCCCTGTATTTAATGCATAGAGTAATTTGTTATAATTGAAAATATTAAATATATCTACTGAAAACCGTTGTGGTATATAACGTAATAGAATTGTCTCTAGCGAGTTTTAGAAAGGTTTTTAAAATGTATATACTAATTATATAAAATGACAAAATATGACATACATTTTTAAAAAATAAGGCAAGACATTTTAGTTTTTGATTGATCTCTAGGCTCTAACTGGTTTTCAAGATTCTATTCGCAATTATTGTCTTCTATGCTGGACTTGCCCCTATTTTCACGTGAACAAGTTTATTGTTTAAATATATTTGTATATAACTAATATATTTATTGAAAATTGTTAGTCTTGACGACTGGTTTGAAGAACGCGCGAGGCTATCCTTGTTTTATTTGTTGCAAATTAAGTTGTTTAATTCGCTTCATTCTTATGTTCCGCTATATTTAATGACTAAATTACTTTAAAATGTATTATATGTATCAATTATCATATTATAGTGAACTCATTCGGTTTAATTATAATTATTTACACTTCTCATTTTCTTAAACCAAATCTAATTTTAAAATGTTTTTAACATTCTTGCATGTTATTTTCAATCAATTAAAAATACACATACATTTTAATCATAAAAGTTCATTATCATTATAAATCATAATTATTGCTCTAATGCATGATGAAATTGTAACGTTATTAATGTTTATATTGTATGTATATTTAATTTACGGATACATTTACGTTCAGGTAAGTATGTACAAAAATCTTATCCTAATTCAAAACTGAGTTAAAACATGATAGTACATAGGTACTCTCATACTGACAGAGTTTTTGATCGTAACAACTCTGTTACTATCGTAACAAATCGGTTATTATACTATCTTAACAACTCAGTTACTATCGTAACAAACCGGTTGCTATCGTAACAACTCAGTTGCAATCGTAACAACTCGGTTACTATCGTAACAAACCGGTTGCTATCGTAACAACTCGGTTACTATCGTAACAAACCGGTTGCTATCGTAACAAACCGGTTGCTATCGTAACAACTCAGTTGCAATCGTAACAACTCGGTTACTATCGTAACAAACCGGTTGCTATCGTAACAACTCGGTTACTATCGTAACAAACCGGTTGCTATCGTAACAAACCGGTTGCTATCGTAACAACTCAGTTGCAATCGTAACAACTCGGTTACTATCGTAACAAACCGGTTGCTATCGTAACAACTCGGTTACTATCGTAACAAACCGGTTGCTATCGTAACAAACCGGTTGCTATCGTAACAACTCAGTTGCAATCGTAACAACTCGGTTACTATCGTAACAAACCGGTTGCTATCGTAACAACTCGGTTACTATCGTAACAAACCGGTTGCTATCGTAACAAACCGGTTGCTATCGTAACAACTCAGTTGCAATCGTAACAACTCGGTTGCTATCGTAACAAACCGGTTGCTATCGTAACAACTCGGTTACTATCGTAACAAACCGGTTGCTATCGTAACAAACCGGTTGCTATCGTAACAACTCAGTTGCAATCGTAACAACTCGGTTACTATCGTAACAAACCGGTTGCTATCGTAACAACTCGGTTACTATCGTAACAAACCGGTTGCTATCGTAACAAACCGGTTGCTATCGTAACAACTCAGTTGCAATCGTAACAACTCGGTTACTATCGTAACAAACCGGTTGCTATCGTAACAACTCGGTTACTATCGTAACAAACCGGTTACTATCGTAACAAGTGGGTTACTATGGTATGTTGGTATGGTAACAAGTGGTAACGTGTTGCGTTTCCCCCCAGCGCGGTGCTGAGTGAGGAGGAGGAAGACCAGCAGCTGGGCCGGCTGCAGCGCGGCCTGCGCTTCGTGTGCCGCGTGGCGCGCGCCTCGCTGCCCTTCCAGGTCGGTGTCCTCATCGTTATCATCAATAACATCCTCGGCAACATCAACACCTTTACATCTTATTTCCCTAAAGTTCGATTTACACGTATTAAGTAGTTAAGTAGATAACGAAATTTTAACTAAAAAGTTACTAAATTGTCTGTTTACACGTATTCATTTACTTAAAATTTAGTTAAAATATAGTTATCTACTTAACTACTTAATACGTGTAAATCGGACTTAAGCTTAAGAATCATCTCACTCAGTGAAGGAAAGGTCACAAAAAGCCTGCGCCCCCAGTGGCATGGCATGCCTAGTCATGGCGATGAGGTCAAAATGCCGTGGCACGTCGAAAAATTTATTTTCGTACCTACGTTGAGCTTCATTGAACCTTATTCATCGAATTAGGTACTATTTTTCATCGCATAAAATAATAATGCTGTGGTAAAGTCAACTTTATACACCAGAAATTTTCCACATGTACATCAAATACTATAAAAATGCAATATTTTACGGTATTAATATTAGTTTTCATTCCAGGCTTTACTACTTCTTCTATTGGGAGCGGCTGCTCTCGGGCCGCACGCCAACACCGAGTGCCGCGGGGGCTCCGGCTTCGAGCCCGTGCTGCGGTACCCGCACGGGCCTCCGCCCCTCTAACGACCCACCCCAGACTCTACCCCATTCTGTCGAAAGCTCAAAAGTAACCTCAACTAACGCTGGTCATCTCTACAAAATGTATTGATGTTGGCTGTTTAAGACGTCCCTGCGACGTGCGGGTACTCGAGTTTTCTAGCTACCCACATTAAGCGACGGACGTCTGTGTTGTGATATTGTAAGATTGATATTAAATCGGTCCACCCTCTAGATCGATTTTAGATTTGTATTTAATTAGATTCCATTACTGTGTCGCATTCAGATGTATTATAGGATTCGCAGAGTAATAGTTTCTGTACGTGACCAGCGTTAGTATAAAAAATGTATAAACAAGCTTTTGACTATAGTAGCGCCTCGCGCCGCCTCTGACCGAGCGCTGTGACACATTCCAATATTTAATCTGTACAAGGTGCTATGCCCCCGCCGGAGCCATGTAAATACGAGGTTTTGTATATTTGTTACGAAGAAATAAATGTGTGAAAAGACAAATACGGCGCCCGCGGGGGCCAAACGACGCGCCGAACCGAACGAGATAATTAAAGTATATTTATTATTTATATTATTATTATATAATCTGTATTTAAAATGGCGCCGCACAAACGGTATTGACGGCTTGTATCGCATTCACGCAATGTTACTTAACTATTAGATCGTAAGGACTGTTTACAGAAAGTCAAACAAAATAAAGCCTTGCATTGATTAAATAATTGTTTTATTTACACTTACTGTAACAATAAGCACTACACACAACCATTGTTCACGTATACTGGGCACTGGCACACTCGTCAATCTGAAATAGAAAATAATTTTTAATATTCTTGAGTCCACTTGCATTGTTACAAACAGGGATGTTAAAGAGTTCCATAACCGTAACCAAAAATAATTTCTGATAGGGGAGGAGTATAGATTAGGCATGTTACGACAGCTTTTTGTTTCTGCTCAGTGAAGCTGACACTTAATTACGAATACTTGGTTGAATAGTGTTGTGTTAATTAAATTGTTTAATCTGAAAAAAATGTTATCTAAGTCTAATTTAATTTGGAATTTTTTTGATCAAGTGAATGTAAATTCCGCAAAATGTAAACAGTGTTGCAAAAACTTTTCACGGAAACCTTGCAACTCACTCAACAACATTTTACTTTAAAAAGTCCTAATAGTCTAATATCCATAACCGAAACTAACGGATAATCCGAAATAATTTCATATCCGTAGCCGTAACTGAAACCGGTATATTATTTTTCTACATCCATATCGAGATCCAGATTCGAAATGTTATTATCCCTGGTTACAAACGTTATAACGATAATATGTGTATGAATGAAGGCACAGACAAGGAGCGCTCACCACGTGAGGTAGGGGCAGCTGAGACGCGCCCGCAGCGGGCGACGCGTGCGGCGCCGGCGCGGGGACTCCCACGCGCGCCCCCGCCCCGCCTCGCCTTGCGTCTGCTGACATACAACTTTTTAAATAAATCACACACACAAACACACATACACACACAAACACATCCCACACACACAAGATATCACACATACACAAACTTGTGTCTATTATAAGAATGATGTATTAAAGAAGAGCGGGGCCACTTGCCACAAATATATCATATCATTCTCTATGTTTAATAAGTGTTTTCGGCCACTGTTTGAACATTGGTATTTATCACTCTATCAATATTTTACAAACATCACACGATATTAATAGTACCTACATTTTTGTGATTCATAAAAAACTCATCGAGGTCTTAGGTTTAAATCAAATCCAAAATTTAAGTCTATTCTTAACTAATAGACATCAGACATGTAAATAATACGGCTAACAGATTAACAAATCCGCCGTTAACTAAAATTAAGAGATATTATTTTGTAGAATGGTACATTTTCCAGATCATTACATATTTATAATGTGATGAATATTTTATAAAATTCACGCAAACGATCGTAACTATACTTAGTTACTACAAACTGCATTCAAACAAATGTATTAACCAGGCAACCAATAAACTTGATCATCAATCCATACACAAAAACTCATTTCAACAATCATTTAACTAAGTGTACATGATGCGAATGGTCCTAACCTGGTCGGGCCCCCCTCGCGGCGGGTCCCCCAGCAGCGCGGCGCGGCCCTCCCCCGCGCAGTCCCCGTGCAGCGCCGCGTCGCGCGCGCTCGACCGCAACATCTGCGTCAGGACCACCGTCACCAGCTGACAGAGCGAATAAAGAACAACTCATTAACATGATTACAAATAGACAATAATTAAAATAAAAGGTTTAAAATATGAAAAGGGTATATGTAACTGGGTCGAAATATCGGCGTACAAAATAAATATGTCAAATCCATGACGAGTTATGTTTAACCTTCATTCTTAGACGGAAATGTTTTAATTAGTTGTGTTAAATTAAAATGTTACCCAGAGTTAACTGGCGGACAATGCCATTAGGCATAAAGTTTGCCCTTCGTTTGTTATATTTAAGAGGTGACATACATTTGTAAAAAAAATTGCTGACCTGCAGTAACAGCGATAACGCGTTGATGAGGCGCAGTGCGAGCGTGGCGCGGGTGAGCGGCGCGCGCACCGCCTCCACGCAGCCGCGCGCCTGCAGCGACGCGCTCGCCAGCGGGGACGACGGGGCCTCCGCCGCGCGGGGTCCCCACTGCAACTTACACTTTTATAATCAACTATTTTTAACCCCCGACACAAAAAGAGGGATGTAATAAGTTTGACGTGTCTGTCTGTCTGTAGCATCGTAGCTAATAAAGGAATGGACCAATTATGAGGCGATTTCTTTATGTTTGAAAGCTGACGTTACGTCTATGTTTAGTGTAAATAAAACTGTCAGGAATGTTTAAATTAATACTTATATACTGTCGGCCTAGGGAAGCGTCTAGACTAGACCGGCTAATATTGTGGAACGAGTGAAGTGAGAAGTATGGAAACCAGCCCACCTGCTGCAGCGGGTCGTGGTAGCAGGCGGCCAGCACGTGCGGCGTGCAGCACGAGTACGGCGACACGGGCGGGGACACCCTACCGTCCGCTCCCGCCAGCCTGGAGTTACATTACATTTAAACACAGTCACGTCCCAACTCACCTTTTTCCCCTTTCCTTGATATGACTTATCATTAATTTTACTCTTCTCTTTCTTTGTTGTCACCGCCTTCTTTGTTCTCCCACTGCCCTAAGGTTGACTGGCAGAGAATGCTTTTAGCATTAAGTACGCCTTTTGTTCCATTACTTGTGTAAGGTTCAATAAAAAAATAAATAAATAAAAAATAAATAAACTCACAGTCACTAACGGTTACTTAAATCGCCCCTTAGTACAGAATCACCATACAAATTCTCTACTAAGGAGCGATTTAAGTGACCGTTAGTGACTGTGATTTGGGACTTAAGTATTTCTCTTATAATGTGGTGATGGAACTAACTGCGCCACTACATCGGAGTCCAGGTGGAGGTAGTCGACGCTGAGCCACGGGATCTCGTGCCAGTCGGCGGGCTTCTCCGCGCCGCAGCACTCCAGCTCTATCTGGAACGTCAACAATTTTCACCGCTTTCATAATAAATCACGTTACTTTTTAAACTTTTAACCTAAAATAAAAAAATTACATGTTATAAACTCTGACGCCTGCATCAGTCGCCGCGCAAAATTACCACCGTGCAAAATTGGCTTTGCGCGTTGGTTAACTGTAGGCGTCAGAGTTTTTAACATTTTTAACGTCATGCAATAAATACTGCCCACATAAAGTGTCTGGCAGTATTCATTTCCAATTGTTTACAATATTCCCGGCAACATACGTAAGTCAGTCCTCAGACTGTTAGTAAGGTGAGTACGATTTTTACGCATCTTTAGGAGTGGCCCATGGTGTAAGTTAGCTGACATACGTTCACTACACACACTAATACTATGTACTACATTGTATATATTTTGTCCATCAGAAAATAAGTGAAGTCTGACGGCCCTGGAATTTCGGAATAATAGTAGCCTGGTAGTAAATTTCGCTTGGCAAAAATTTAAATGTTTAATTAAGAAATAGTATTCCACACAGAAGAATCTTCCTGTTTCACGTCTCATTTCAACTAGCGCTCTAAAATTGCACTATCTGTGACTATCTGTAAAGGAAGAACCTTATATCTGAATCAGTCTACCTGCATGGTATCCAGCAGTGTCTTCCAGCTGGGCTCTATCAAGTACAGTGAGATGCCCACGCGCAACGATGACGAAAGCTCTTTTAGAAGAGCCTGTGTAAAAATGAAAACAAAAAAATTCACATAATAGAAAAGGCGTAAGTACTTTGTAATAAAAAACAGCTATTCTCTAATAGGCGCTGCATAACTTCGTTCATCAAGAAAAGACTAACATTTTTGTTGATGAGTGTAATTCTTTTGTAATAATTACACAGTAATATGGGTAGATTTGGGCAGTAAATAATGTTCATTTTCGGGTTAGCCCCTATCCTCTCTTAAATCACACAGAAACCGACTGTTCGCTTCAAACCTTAATTAGCTTTGCAGGAGACCGCCACGTCACGGCAAAAGGTCAGATCACCTGTCGGCCTGGGGGACTGACGAATTAAAGAAGACAACGGGTAACAACTGTATTCCGAGTGGCACCAATTAGGAGAGGTCTATGTCCAGCAGTGGATTCAAATTGAGGAAACTGGAGATCAACTTTAGGAACATCAACACACCTTCATAGTGCTCTTGCAGGCAGCCTGCACCAAGAAGCCGTTGGCAGCGACGAACAGTCCGCTGACCATCCAGAGCTTGGAGACGGGCGCGGCGCGCGGCCAGTGCGGCGCCTCCAGCAACCAGCTCAGGAGGCGCAGCCCCGCCGTGTAGTGCAGCTTCATGCAGTACGCTTGCAGCAGGATCAGCCCGTACAGCAGGAACACTGTCAGCTGTCGCCGACATGAAAGACCAACAGTCATAGTCTCCATGCTACCCATGTACTTAATATGACCCTGCTTTATCTGCGTATTAACGCGCTAAGAATGACATTACGCAGGTGTGGCCAACAGTCAGCGCGCTAAAATTCGCATGGACTCTGTGGAGTGGACGTATTAATGCAATTACACGTCAATAACTTGATTTTAACTCTGTTAGCCACATTTGTGGCATTTTGGCGCAGCCATTAACATAAATGTAGGTAACGCAGTTTACCACACAATGTACCTACAAAAATTTTATGAGTGTTATGCCCAGAAATATTGGGGGAACCTCACTTCCTTTTTGGCCATGAAATGGTTTGATGATTGGACAAATTTGGTTTGATGATTGAGATTCTAATGTTCATGGAGAACGACGACCGCTAACCATCATGCCGCTCGTTTGGCATTCCTGCATAAAAATCTAAACGTACCTACCTTATGGATATGCTTGAGGAGCATCATGACCCGGATAGACACGTTGTAGCAGTATATGACCATGAGCAGCGAGAGGACCAGCTGCGCGATGAGCAGCGCCCGCAGCACCACGGCTAGCCGCTGCCGGCCCTCCTTACTGAACGGGAACACGCACCACGCCATGGGGCCTCATGGCGTGACATGCTCGCTGCCTCTGAAACTCCGCCGGTCAGTTAGCGGTCCTACCCGCCCATTTATTAGGTAATATGTCATGTCATGTGGATGTTGTTTGAGCCCTATTCACAAAGTTATCAAAAGACCTTGGGAGTATTGCTTCTTAATAAAAAATTTATAAAATGCTCAAAGGCGCAAAGTTAGATAACTAATTTACGATTGTAGGTATTACGCTAGTAATAATACTTTAATGGTATGGTTTACCTCTTTCATTATGCATCATTATTCTAAGCTGTGAAGTTATTACCTCGGTATGGCCTTAA
Organism: Thymelicus lineola; assembly: GCA_963932265.1. Taxonomy (NCBI): domain Eukaryota; kingdom Metazoa; phylum Arthropoda; class Insecta; order Lepidoptera; family Hesperiidae; genus Thymelicus; species Thymelicus lineola. The sequence continues at coordinate 16,739,335 of OZ010690.1, forward strand.
GCCAATTCTGACTATAACAATAAATCTGGTATTTTTTCTGATTTTATGATGTGGCGTTATCTAAATAACGCAAAAGGCAGTGAAAAATAATAATGTTAAAATTTGAATTCAAATAAAAACCCGTAAAAATTACCTTTTTAAATACAAGACACCACAGAAGACACATTACGACACATTTGACAAATTAATTTTCTTGCCAAATAGACATTGAAAGTTTAGGTCCTTTTTTTTCTAATATTTATTTCATGTGATCTGCGCAGAGTCTAAATATTGTTCCTGGACCATGAAGCGGCGGAGTGGGGAGCTGCGGACGTCATGCGCTAGGCAACTTCCTCAACTTCCTATTCCTGCAGGTGTGTAACGTAACTAAGCACACCAACTTGGTATCACCAAGCAATGTTTAGTCGATAATTTATAATTATGTAGGCATCCAGTCTGTCTAATAAGGTATTTAACGTTGCAATTGCAACAACGACAACACCGGTGCGAGTTAAGCTAACTGGCCAGTATAATTTTAGAATTCATAAAAAAAACTATACTGGTTGTTGGCGCTTAAGTTCAAATTCCGCCATTTTCTTGTTCCGTCAACAAGAAAATAAGATCAATGTGAACGTTAATTAATTTTCGGAAATAGTTATGGTTTTAAGCTAAGAAGTGATATTTGATTAGTTCCTTGTTTACTGCCAGTACTTTTCAAGATGGAAGAGGTGCCACGGAGAGTCAAAGTGGCTTGGAGTGATGATCTAAGTTATAACTCAGCGGAAGAAAGAGGTAGGTACTTAAATGTTAATTAATTACAAGCTTTTATTTAACTTGCTTTGTTCGTTAGTTACAGCATGTAATATGTATGGGTCAAATGTTGAGTTACTTGATTTGGTTTCGATGACAATCTATTTTTTTATTAATGGTGACCTGAACTCGGGGTTGCCTCCAGGCAAGGGGACCTCCTCAGCGGCCAACAGCACAACCACAAAATTTTAAAAGCTTTCAAGTCGTTTTAAATAGTGTAATTTAAAAATATAATGAAGTATTTACCTAATAATATGAGTATTAAATTTGAATGCGCTTCTTCCACGAATTATTTTAGAAAAAGAGCGGCTCGCGCAACTAGAGCGGGAGCTCGCTGCAACGCCCAAGAAGCCGATCTACGAGCCTGAAGAGCTGCAGAAACTGGTTTCTTACATCATGAAAATGACTACCCTTTACGACCTGCGTGATGAAGACTGGACTGACGATGCCAAGAAAGGCATAGAGGATTGGATCACCGAACCTCGAGATCTTATTCTATGCGTTTATTTCAAAGGAGACAGATTGAAAGCTGGCAATGATATCCCCCTATCCCCGGTTTATGACTTGACGTACTTTATTCGACAACCTGATTACGTATTCAAAGCTGATACCTTTCATGATGATGTGGTCTTTGGCACGTTCGTCGACTCCATCGAGTCCAACATGATTCAGCTTCTTGAGCTCGTTTATGCTCCGTTTTTCTTTGGAATCACTGCTTGGCCAGAGAGTGAGTATTCTTTAAATATATTATGAATAGCTGATAAAGGAACAGACGCGCACCTCTAGGCGGTCTGTGACATAAATAGCCTAACCATCGCTATTACTGAATCTTCGACGAGGCAACCGAAACACGAAAAAACTTTTCACTATTTTCTTAAGACGATGACTTACCCAGGCTCGATAAAAATCCTACCAACGTTCACTAATAAATATAGACCTAAGTGACCTCCAGGACGAGACATAGCCTTGTCTGTTGAAATCCTGTCAGTAGCTGTCAAGACCAATAATCGAGTTAGTTATAGGTTCAAAAATGTGTAACCCTAATTTCGATCGTAAAAATAAAATACGAGTAATTGCAATACAAACTAATGACGCTTACAGGTGTTAAAAGCGAGTTCTGCTCCCAAATCCACACTTTCCTGGCGAAGCTCACAGACATGTACTACAAGATGCTTGGACTTACCGTCCTCTACATACCTCGAGAAGGTCAGCATCTCAGCTTCGAGAAGGCCAGCGCGGACAGAGAACTAGTGAAGCGCCTAGAAGGAGTCGTCGTCTACTGGACCCATCAAATCAAGTCATGCATTGAAGATAGTGCATCGGTGTCTTCTCAAAAAGAACTTCTCTGTCCGAGCGACGAATATGACTTTTGGATTTATAGGCGTAAGTGTCAATATGTCCTAGATATATCTAAGTCATAAATGAATAAAGACATTGTAATATTAATACGTACGTATTTACGTTTCAGATGAGAATTTAACAGCTCTTCTATACCAACTTAAGAATCCTGCAGTTAAGCATATCAAGAAAATTCTCGTAACAACGCATTCTACGTTTATCCACCAATTCCAAGCATTATGCGACGAAATAGTTGAGAAAGTCGAGGAGGCGAAGTCCAACATCGAATTCCTACAAGTCATAAAGCAGCCTTGTGCTATTCTCGAGTGCGTCGTGGATCCTTCAGAGATTTCTAATTTCATTCCGCAAATAATAAATCTATTCCGATTCATCTGGATGGAATCTCCGTACTACAATTCGGAGACCAGAATCACGAATTTATTTAAAGCTCTCAGCAATCAGATCATAATATTATGCAGAAGCTATGTCAAGCTGGAAGAGCTGTTCGATGGGGAAACTAAGAAGGCCATGGGAGAATTCAGTAAATGCATCGAATGTTGCAAGAAGTACAGGGAGATCTACGACGTGATGGCGGAGGCCCATAGCGAGGTGAAGCCGGGCAGCTGGGAGCTGGACACCGGGGCGATCTTCAACTACATCGACTCGTTCGTTCAGAGATGCTTCGATATGCTCGACGTGTGCAACTGCATGGTTATATTCGGCAGGTCAGCATAACTAGCCGTATTTTAAATTCATCGGTGATTTTCGGATGGAAATGTGTCTTGAGGGTCTGATTGTTCCAGGATTGATGAGTTGGAAACGATAAACAAGCCGATGTTTGGCGGGGCGCGCGGCGACCAATTCGAGGCGAAGTGTGACCAGATCGAACATATGTTCCACGATGCGCTGGACAACGTGAAGGCCGTCGCCAGCACCATCCTGGACGTGCAGGCGCCCTCCTGGTACGACGACATCTTGCAGTTCAGGGCTACCATCAAGGACATTGAGGTTCGTTTCCATATCACCTCATAACGAAGAACCGAAGACTGATTTTCCAAACAAAATAATATGCTTTTAACTTTCATAGAATTTATATTGGGCGGAAAAATATGAGTATTTTATCTTAACTGAAGAAATATAATATTCTATTATACATAAATTTTCAGACAATTATAGAGAACTTGGTAGAAACTGTATTTGAAGGCGTGAACCATGTGGAGGAGGCAGTAGTGGCGCTTTATTCCTTGCATAATTATTCTAAGAGGAAGAGTTTGAAGCGTATATTTAAGAAAAAAACTGCTGAAGTGAGTATGAACTGATATAACAGGAGTAAGTATCTCTATAAGAACAAGATAACATAGGTACATAGGTCAATGAAGTTTTAAATAATTAATTAAGCATGTATCCATTTACAATTCTTATAAATTATGTAGATGAAACTATAGTGCTATGCGAATCACAATTAGATCAATGTATGATGTAAAATAATTACAATTTGCGAAAACAAATAATTAATCACATTTGTCACCTAATGACTAAAAAATCCCAAGGCCAATAACATAAGAAAGGTTTATTCCTGAAATCCCCAACAAGAAGCCCCCACTGGTGGGAAATCAGAATCCTACTGGGCTTTGTTTATTTTAGCTGGTGGGAAAATCAGGAAAAAAAAATTCACAATCACATTTGTGTACCTGACCTGGCTATCCTAGGTGTGGGCGATGTTCAGCGACGAAGTCCAGGAGTCGAAGAACGACATGGTGGCGACGCGCAGCCAGCACCCCGCCGACCTGCCGTCCTTCGCCGGGCGGGCCGTCGTGCTCAGGATGAGGAAGAACAGACTCGTCTACTTGAAAAAGGTAAAGTTATAGCCAGCACATCTGTACCAAGATAAACTGACATCGTAGCGGGATAAGAAGCTGTAATGAACCAGACAAATATATCACTAAGGAATCTACCCACTATCATTGTAAGTTAATTTTTAATCGGCTTCCAAAAATAAATAAATAGACGGAGGAAGTTCGCAATTCCGTTGTATTTTTAAGTATGTATCCTCAGAACTTTTTTGTCAACCGATTTAGCCGCTAGTAAGGAAGAGGTGCACCCACATAATATGATTGTTCTCCAAAACACAGAAAATATTCTCTAAAAACGCAGCAGGTAATTTAATGACAATACCTACATTGATTCCTTTAGGACTAATTAGGGCTACTTCCCAATACGACTATATAGGTACCTACTTCCAAAAGGACGACTTTCCGAAAGGACATTTCCCAATTGTTCATTTCAGGTGATGACAGACGCATCAGTGTGGTTGATGCCGTGCAGCAACTCGGAGGACGTCATCATGCACGTGAACCGGCTCACGGGCGCCATCGACGTGGCCGTCAGGGAGCTGTTCATCTCTTGGACGGTGAGACACCAGGGTTATGGTCACAGGGTTAGCGTAGCGATAAACGAGTGTACAAGCTACGTGAAACCGTACATGGACACCAGTACCTAAGGGCTAGTTTCTATCAAAGTGGAGAGGAGTAGAGCGATGCAGAGACGTTTTGTACACAACCGATCCACAACAACCAAGTGATGGAAGCCGGTCCTTACGCCAGAGGCGTCATCTCCGCCTTATGAGCCTTGTCGATCAAGATGATGCCCATTTGTTAGCTGGCGCTCAGACGCTGCAAAGAAAACACGTCACCTAAAATTAATCGCGTGCGAGTGCGTTTGAAGACGGACGTACCCACTGCGCTTAGGAATATTTCTTTATTTGCGATTTCGAGATCAGCATCATCCAAATCTGCAAGTCAAACTTCTCGATTTTTGACAAACTTTTGGACAAAAAATCGTATATAAAATTTTAGTAAAAAATTAGTAGAAACTTTTCAGCTAATTTATCGCTAATAGGTTGCACCTAGTCGATAAAGCCGAAAATAATGGGCCCTTAGAAATTTATAAGTGAGTGTAGTCGTCGACACGTGCAGTCGGCCGCAGTTGGCGGCTATCGACGGTTGCAGTTACCTCTGCCGCCGACGACGTGCTGCTCATGTGTAAGAGCGCTAAGTTAACAAATACTTAAATGGAACTTTTAGAAAGTAAATGATAGCTTGTAGATAACATAACCTTTTTACGCCCAGCAACCTCCAATAGACTTCGTATTTCCATCTGCATCCATTAGACCCATACATCCTGAGGTATTTAAATCCAAATAAAACTGATCAAACAATATTTTTTGTGACCACCAGCACAATTTAGACGAGAGATGTGGAGCAGGGCTAAACAAAACACTGATGAGAAAGAGCGCCGAGAACCCTGGTCTTCTAGAGTGCAATATCGATATGTTAGTATTAAAGGTTCTTTTTTTATTTAGTTTAGTAAGTAAGACATGTGAAATGTCAAGATCTGGTGGTGAAATTAGGAGTTTTCTATAATTTTGTATTTTGGTTCCAGAAACATTTTGGACCTGTGCAAAGAGGCAGGTCATTGGGAGAATCTTGGTCTGGACATACCTCTCCACGCGTACCAGGTTTGTATTGCGTGTACCTACTTACTCCATGAGTAAACTAATAGACAGTTTCTTTAAAGCATTTTGATAGATAAAAATTGATTCTCAATTGGTTCTAAATTAATTCATTATAAGTCCGTTAATACATACAAACGAGAAACGGATTAAATTAAGCTTAGATGAAGGTTGAAAATAGAATTTTACTTAAAAAATTTTTTTGAAGTGAAACTTATTTAGAATCGTTAGTGATTTCAAACCGGATGCAACGGAAAAAACGACAGGTAAGATAATATAACCGCTAATTTCGTCTTAGAATTTAACTTCTCCGTAGCTCAATGGTCAGGACGTATTTTAATCACTGTATCCAGGTGTACATGAAAAGCAAGACGGTGTTGTATGTATATGAAAGTGTCCTGGCAGTGGTGAAGGGCTACAATAAGATCCTCGACGCGCTATCCGAAGAGGAGAGGCTGTTGTTCAAACCACTGACGACGGTATGTTCTTGTGGCACTGGTAATAATATTTAACACACTTGATATTTTAATCGAATACATGTTTAATCCAATACATAGACAAAATCCAATACATGATCAGTACAAAGTAGTTATCTTCGACAAGTAGTTAAGACCTAGTAAGTGCAATAAATAAATAACTATAATTTTAATGGATACATCATAATTATCCCTCCCTCGCTTCCTCCTCCATCCTTTAGTATTGATTATTTATCCATGGAATAATACTATAATATATGGCAGCAACATAACACCTTCCAAAGCAATAATAATCCTAGTTACTAATTCTTAAAATATGATGAGATCATTATCATTATTAAAACATAAATTAGTTCGATGGAACCAGACAGTCAACCAAATGTTGGGACATATCCACAAATTCTATCATCTTAAGACAGCAAGGACAAGGCAATTTAGTTCCAGTATTATTGAATTTTTGACTTTCATCAAATTCATCATCAAAGTCATCATCAATAATAATAGTACCTTCCTCTGGTATTGTGTTGTTATTCCCGAAGAAGGAAAGACATTCGTCTAAGTGTTCATCTACTGATTTATTCAGTTTATCACCGCAGCACGGACATTCTGTCTCTTTTGCTATTTGAGTATAGCTACAACTTGGCTCTATTTGAACTGGTGGACTTACTGGTGATTTTTCTATCATATTTGATGTGGTTGGTCCATTAACATTATTCTCATCTGTTATATTTACTTGATCAAATGATTTCCTTGATCGTGGACCATCTACGTCAATAACAATTTTCAGATCTATTTTAGGTTTATTAATATCATGTCTTGATGTTGGCAATTTTACTTTTAAAATTGGTGTCTTTTTTATTCCAGTTTTAGGACTGGTACAGGTAGGTGCAGTATTACCATCTTCATTAATAACAATCACATTTGATTCGTTTTTTACTGCTGGGGTATTTTCCTTGGACAGTTTTTCTATTAAATCTTTATTTAAACATTCGTCTAGATGCCTGTTGATTTCTTCAGAGTCAATTTTAGTATTACAAACCGGGCAGTCTACTAATTTAGATTTTGTACGTATTTTAATTACGGCTTTTAATTTTGGTTCATCTTTTGATTGTGTTATGTTGATGTCTTGTCCATATAAGTCTTTAAGCACTGAAGTAGCAGCAGTCTTGAAATAGTCATCGATTTTCTTTATTTTAGGAGGTGGTGATACAGTAGGAGAATCTGGTTTATGCTTATTTGGATTAGGTATGGTTGAATTATCAACTTTCGATACTTGCTTAGTGTTATCTGTACTTACCTGCTTATTTGCCCAAACATTTCTTACTGTATCAACAACATCATTAGACGTAGTTCTTCTACGTTCAATATTATCTGGTTGTTTTATACCGATTGTGTGCCCTGTGCCATTAAAAGCATTTGGTTTTGACTGTGGCACTTGAGGATTATTTGCTTTGACACCTTGTTTTGGGATAGTAACAATATTGCTAGTGTCTTTCAAAACTGGTTTCTTTGGTTTGTCATTTTGTATATTGTTTTTATTACTAGCATTCTTATTATTATTATTATTGACATACTTCGTTATGTCAGCATTTGGTTTTGTAACATTTGTTTTCTTGCCTTTCTTTTCCGGTTTGTTAGGTTGTTTAATTTTGATAAATGTCCCTCCACAGTTTATTTGATGTGTTAGCCACCAATAATCTGAGGGACCTGGCGGCCGGTTATTTGTGCGGCGCACTATTCCAAAGTGAGGTCTAATTGCCTGACAGGGCCCATTACAACGCCACCAATGTGTTAGGTACAGCTTAACCTACAAATTAAAATTGATTTTGTTATTAATTTGCCCATATATAGAGTAATAAGAGCAGTAAACATCAAATATACCTCATCGTGAAAATCATGGTAAATGGTTATATTGAGACCAGCTGCGCTATTTATCCTGTGCATGTGTGCCTGGAAGTTGATTCCGTGACCATCTCTATCCTGATCTAGGTTTGTAACAAACAGGAATGCGTGGATCATCTCATGAAGCAATGTTTCCACCAAGTCCTTACGTGGCCGTAATTTAAGTAATGGTTCACTCAGAGCAATGTCACAGAGACCTGCTCTTCCTTCATATCTATAAACAAGAGAATATTCCATTATAAATATTTACTTATTTATGAATCCAAGGCTTGTAAATTATTGCATCGATGAAATGCAACGGGCAACATGAGAGGAGAGAGAAGATGATAAGTATCCCTTTTTTATATGAACTGTAAACTTACACTCTTACTTTCCCCCTTCACAAGTTACTAATCAAGTACATAGTTATAATCAGAAAATCAAATTTATTAAATAAAGATTGTTTCTCATTATTTTTTTATGATAAGGAATCAATATGAAACTTCACATTTAAAATATAGATGTGATATAGTTAAAATATTGATTAAAGAAAGTGTAGATTTTGTGTGCTTGTAGTTTAAAGCTCCAGAATCACGTTAAGTATGTGAAGAATCCCTTCACCTTTAGAAAGAAGAATATAAATTAAAAGTTAAAACTATTATAATATTCATGAATATTTTGAAAACTGAAGCTTCTTAAAAGCTTTTGCAATATTAGACTGCATAGTCTAATATTGCCGCATAATACATTTGAATTTACAAAATATAATAGAGATGAGAAAAAGCATTTTAGCTTCACAGTTAGTTTGTGTGTTAATATGGTCGGAGCCTTCATAATTGTTTACATTAGAAATTAAATATATAACAGGCACTTAAATTATAAGTGAGCATTATTCCCAACATGTATAATATTTTAAGATTGATGATAATATCATAATAACTGGAAGTTAGAAATATTTAGTATGTTTTACATAATTTCAATTATTGTATTAAATTGCTATCAGTTATCAAATATAATGATAGTAATTTATGAAATTCAACACTATCATCTAGAAGTTATAAAATTTATAATAACAAGACTAATCCAATGACTATCTCCTTCACTCACTCAGATTTCTTAAAGAAATAAGCAGTTCCTTTGTGCAAATTGTGTATATCATTGTTGTTTTGTGTAAGATTTCCTTCGAGTACAAAAATAAATAACAAGATGAAAGGGCACCGAAAATGTAGGTTGTAGCACTGTCTGGTGAGGTGCCAGAAGTGGAACTTGTAACACCAAGTTACAAAATAATGTTTGCGGAATTGTTCCTCATGAAAAATTCTTAACTTTAGTTTGTAACAACATCATTATCTTTCATCTAAGGATAACAAAGTGACCATTTTTATCTTTCTTTATCAATAACAACAAATTATTTGTCGAAGTTATGACAAAAAATATTTGTACAAGAAATAATAGTTAATGCAACAATCAGCAAGTGGATGATTAAAATGCCAAAATAGGTGCTTGATAGCTGAAGTTGGCACCCAACATTACTGAAGGGATTAGCAACAAAAATTTAGTTAATGAGTTGTATATAATAAAATAATGTATCATTAACTTATATCTACTTATATATAGAATGAATAGATAACTTTGTCATTAAAATCTAGGAAACCTCAACAATGAAGAAATAAACACTCAATATAATCATAATTTATTACATCTACATGTATGATCAAATCAGGAGTTAGCCACTTTCAATAGGAATACAGAAGATAAAAAAATCTAAACTTTAAAGTAGCTGCTACTTACGAACATGCTCCCGCACAAGAATACATCCGTTTGCTCCATCTCACGACACACCGGCTCGCCAATTGACCCCAGAAGAAGGTTCTATCAAAATGCAAGAACATGGCACCTACGTCGGGAGTTGGATCTAGTAGCTCCAACTCTGGATCTGCCAAGTTCATCATTGGAGGATTGGCTTTGATGAAAATCCATCTAAGGGGTTGATACTCTTGTAATGTTACAAACATACAAACAACAAACAATATCAGAAACAGATGGACTTTCAGTAGGTACTTTTACAACCCAAACTGACAGAGCAACAGTTCAGTTTCATTCAATTATTGATTATTTTGTTTCTTCTGTATTCAAACCAGTGTGACCACTTTTTTATGACACAATCTACCAAAAATTTTTGTTAAATTCTACCACAATATATTGTAAAATAAAACATATTTGATAATGCGGCGCGTAAATAGCTCACTACCTGTATACGTACAGATAAATTATTTTGTCAGACCTATATACCTACAATATATTATATTATTTATTTATTATTTATGCTTTGGTGTTTATCATCTATTTATCAAATATCGCCTTCGATGTTTCTGTTTTCCCAAAAGTCGGCTGGCAGAGAATGCTTCTAGTATAAAGCAAATCTGTAGTACCATTTTAGTTTTAAATAAATAAATAAATAATGGCTGACCACCTAATTGGTGATACAGGCTTTGCAAAAAGCACTGTAGTTGTCGCTTCGTTTACACAGCCCCGCTGAAAAAGATGGGTTTTCCTCCCATTCAACTCGAAATTGCTGTTTGTATTTTCCTTTCATGATTTAAACGTCAATTTTGAATTGAATTCCGCAAGTACCCAATACAAATTTACCGACTATCTATGAAATGAACTAGCCTAATGACAGAGCCAATAATGTGCGATCATCGCAGTGCAATGTCCATATTAAGTTAGAGTTATGGCAAATCCCCTGGAAACAATGAACTAATATAATTCGTTCACTGCCTGGAAAAGACTTTTCGCCTTTCTATCTTGTCGAAGTCTGTTTATGACGTTTGTGTACTTTGTTTTGTGGAAGTCGTAGTCTGTCGTAGTCGTCGGAAAGCTATTATTATTTTTTAACCAACTTCAAAAAAAGGAGGAGGTTCTCAATTCGTCTGTATTTTTTTTTACGTTTATTACCTCAGAACTTTGGACTGGGTGAACCGATTCGGATGATTCTTTTTTTAATCGAAAGCTGGTGCTTGTCATGTGGTCTCACATAAATTTGAGCAAGATCTGACAATGGCATCCATGTCAAAAGCATATAAGTCTTAAATTTGCATTAAGCATGTGCGTGATAAATGGACGAATAACTCAATATCGCGCCAACCGATTTCGATAATTATTTTTTATTGGATGTACTTCATTTGAAGTCGGTTATTTTTTTGTTAAAATGTTATTCACAGAGTACTTAATCACTACCTACCTGTTTTTTAGAGATCATAGAGAGAACAAGTTCCATAATACCGATTTTCTATCGAAATTACTAAATGATTTTTCACTACTAAATCATTAATTTATTTATTTATTAATATTCATACTTACATCTAACATTACAGGTAAACAACCTATGCGTTAGTGTACATACATACATACATTTTTTGTTGAAATAATTATAATTAATAATTATTATAATAATAATTAATATCAAAATATACAATTACAAACTCAAATTAAAAATTAAAATATGTATAAATTATGTCCAATTATAAATAATCCATGTCTAATTATTATTATTTTTTTTATATCGTCGACCATGACTAACATCTACCAAAAAAGTAGATATCTATTAAAAGTGGTTAGGCCATGGAATGCTTCTAAATCTGTCACGCTGCCGCGCTAATTCAAACATCAATATCAAGCAGTGTTGCCAGGTCCAAAACCTGGATTAGGCTTCCCGCCCACGTCCGACTTTTTGTAGGACCGATAATCGGGCCGATTTTTCCTCCGATTCTTATGACCGATTTTGTGGCCGACTGTCGGTGAGTCGGTGAGAACGCATACATTTCCGAACGTTCCATTTTTCACCGATATCGGTCGGAATGCACCGATTTTATTTCTGACCGACTTTTTTGTAGGACGTGTGCGTTGCATCATTGCTATCAGTACGTTCTATTTTTCTCCTACAAAAAATCGGTCACCGATTATCGGACGTGGGCGGGAAGCTTTACGTTCTATTGTATTTACCTATAGTCAGCTCTGTCAGCTATTTACCACACGCCTATTAGAATCATTTGGTACGGAAACGGCAAAGATTTCTTCAGATTGAAATACTATTTTATTGACATTATGGTACTTTCGTTAGTGAAAAATAAATATTTATTCAAAATTTTTATATATTTAATTTTATTACAACACAGTTGTCGAAGCGGAGTGCTTCGCGAAGTCCTTATTTTTCTCGTAAAATAAAATCAATCAACCTAACCAAACCTAACCGATTCCATTTCAGTTCAGCTTCAGAGGTTTTTTTCATGGTGGGGGGCTTCACCATTTGTATTGTATTTTCTATTATTATAGTTCCATTATTATGTTAACAAGATAAACTGACTATTAACCTATTTAGAAGAAACTTTGGAGTCTTGTAAATAGCAGACGCGTCAGTCCGACACGTCTGGTATATTTTACGCAGAAACCTCGGGTGGCTGAAGCGTCAGGTACAAATATGTACCGCGCTCCCGGGTTTGATTCCCGGCCGAGACAGATATTTATGTGACAGATAAATATTTGTACTCGGGAGTCGGGTCATGGGTGTGTGTTATTTATTATTTTATGTGTCGTTCATCGACTTAACATTTAGACATTGTCATTTCCACAATCCACTGATTAGGATTACAAATTAACAATGACGTTGATTTGATGGAGCCTGAAGGTGACATTGTTTATTGCCATATCTAACTGATAAATTTATAAATACTAATTTGTCAGATTTTTAATTCTAGGCCTGTGAAAAGAAAGTGCAGCCGGGTATAACAAAATTAACGTGGACGTCTACAATGTCCGACGCTTACATTGCTGATTGTGTAACACAAATTGGAGAAGTTAGTTGTCTATTAACATTTTTAGTGAAGGTGGTGATTTATATTATTTATCATGTTATCATATAACATTTATTTCTCCCAGCTTCAAGATTTCCTTACAACTTACAAAAATTGTAATATTAATCTGGTCAAAATAATGGAAAAGATATGTGACACACCACTTGCCGAATTCGATATATACAACGTATTTGAAATAAAAGTACTTCGTGCAAAAATTCGAGAAATGGAGCACGAATCTGCAACGCAAATACTGGAAATGTATAAGGAGATAATAACTTATCTTATAATAGTTTACGAAGGATTTGAAGCATACATTGGTCAGGTACGTTATAATATATTTTCATTTTGTATAGTACAATTATATAAAATTCATATGAAAAATTAGTTTATTAATATATTTACGCATGTTTCATCATTTTAGATGGCAGAACATTGGGTAAAGTACGTAAGAAGATTTGACCGTTTATTGGAAGATGCTTTGAGATTAGCTATCAAAGCAACAATGCAAAATATTTATAAATGTGTTCACGGAGATGGTAAATATCATGCATAACAAATTAAATCACCTGTAATTTTATGCATACATGTTATATACAAAATTTACATTAAGTAGAGATAGAACAATGATAGTATTCCAAAGTTTTCAGCAAACCTAATTATAATATTATTATGTTAGGAATATTATTAGTGCATTTCTATTCTTATTTCAGGAACAATGGCACCATCGCCACTTATTAAAATGAAACTCTATTTAGAAGGAAAAGATATAATTTACATACCTACAAATTTGGAGATAAGAGATACATTTAATACAGTTCTTGAGGAAATAGTTCATGTTATGAGTACAATTCCAAGATTATTTGAAAAATTTGGTTTGCCTGCAGGAGGCTTAAAGAAGTTTAGAGAAGTAATTCACGGAGATGCGGATTCCAATAAACTTCAGTCACTCATGGATGATGGCAAGTTACTTGGTTTACAATGGTTTACAATACAAAATAATTATAACTAAGTTTAAAAACTATAACTGTTAAACATCTTTTAAATACTATCCATATTTTTAGGGTTCCGAAGTAAAATCAGAACCCTTATAGTTTCGTCATGTCCGTCCGTCCGTCCACCGTCTGTCCGAAGTACATCGTTGAGACCCTTAGTGCTAAAAAGCTGTAATTTCGCATGGAAATACATATAACTCCAAAATCGTAGAATATAATATTAAAAAACTTTCAGGGTACCTTCATGTGTGTATTTATAGTGTGGGGTATCATTGAAAAGATTTTTCAAAAATATTATGGAACTATTATATTAAAACTATTTTTGGATTTAGGGGTCCATTTGCGAAATATTTGGCTTTGAAGTGCTGATTTTGGTTAGAGTCAAGTGTCCTCCCCTCCTGCAGGCTAAAAAGTGAAGTTGTACAAGTGAAAACATCTCAAAAATAGGTTCTATCATGAATTTACAAGGAAAACTATCACGGCTATGTTAGCATAAGTAGTTGATATATTTATTTCTTCGGAACTTTACAATGCGCGTGGCCTAACATGTACTTGTCTTTCTTTTAAAGACATCATATTAAATTGAATATGATGTCACATAGGCTATACCTATATCCAGCGGATGATTAAGTAATTTTTAAGTTTTGACAGACATTCATACAGACTGAACTTAATCATTACCTTCCTTTTGGCATTACCGTAGTGGAGTAAAAGTCGATGGTATGAAAAATAATTATTAATTTAATTTTTAGAAATTGAATACAACCTAACATTGGTTAAAGAACATATTCGCATGTGGGATCCTTATGCTCATATATGGAAAGTAGATAAAGATGAATTTATGGTGAAGTATCGTGAAGAAAAGCACACTGCCGCAGAATTTGATGCTCTGATTATTAATTATAGTGATTTAGCCAATACTGTCCAGATACAGGAAACGATTAATCAAGTAGGTGTAATCTAGTTCATTTAAATCAGACAAATCAGACAGTCGGTATTTTGATGATGATGAAGGCGTTAATGATACTCAGCTGGTGTTGCATTATGTGCATCGGAGGCTTTAAAAAAATTCTATTACACAACCTAAGCCATTACTTACTTGGCCATTAATTACTTACATTAGTAGGCACCAAGTAATCACTATCATACTATTACTGTCATAAAAATATTAATGAAAACGTGTGTACGCACGTAACAAGTTATACTTTTCTGGCGTAACAAAACAAAAATAGCTAAATATTTCATCCCACACATGTTTTATGCTACAACTTTTGTTTGTAAAAAGAATCAGCTGTTATCAGCTAACTTCAACATGTTGCTTTTTGGCTGTCGGTGTGCGTGCGCATCGTAAATCGTAACATGGAAACTTGAGAGTCAGGTATTAACTATTTTCATCGTGTCGATTTTTGGCTGTCCGTGTGTGTGTGTATCCTAAAAATTTTACTGTCATGATTTTTTGCAAATGCGATTAAAGAATAACTTCAAAAATTATTTTATTTTGCAGATACATTTTATAACTCTGAATTCAAGTGAATTGAAAAAATCTGTAATTGCGCACTGTCTTGTGTGGCAAACAAAATTGGGCGAACTTTTAAAAAAAATAACTGAAGCAGATATAGATGTCGTTTACAATTATGTAGAAAAAAGTGGTGAAGAAGCAATGACTGTAAGTAAGCCAAAGAATTTATATGGTATTAATATGTAAGTCAATGATAATAATTTTACTATCTTAATCACAGTGAAGTTGTTTTTTTTCTAGTTTCTGTTCCTATATATAATGTGTTATGTATAACAGATGCCGACAGACTTAAAAGAGTTAGCGAATTCTATTGCAACGTATGAGCGATTGATTGGTGAAACAACATCTATAGAGAAAACTTTCCCACCAATAACAGACCAAATGATGACATTAGGTTGGTTTGTGATTTTTATTAAAATAAGATTTATTAAATACATTATGTTATAATATCTGCCTTTCATGTGAAAATAAACCATTTTAGCAAAGTTTGAAGTGGAAGTAAGTTCCGATATGTCGAGTCGCCATGAAAATATTCCTGTCATATGGTCTGAATACTTAGCCCTACTAGAAGAAGCAAAAAAACTTCTCGAAGGAAATAAAGATAAATTCAAAGCTGAACTTTTAGAACAAGCAGAGGTAGTGTATAATAAAATTATTATGCAGTTCTCTTGCCCTTCCTTCCTTTCTCTGTTAATTCCTGTCCTTTATCCTCTCATCTTTTGTTTATATTGTTAATTAGGAGTTTAAAGAAGCTGCTAAGAATTTCTGTGAAGACTTTTATGAAACGGCTCCCTGTAGTTCTGATGTGAGTGGTAAA
The DNA here is from genome assembly GCA_963932265.1 of Thymelicus lineola. Lineage (NCBI taxonomy): Eukaryota > Metazoa > Arthropoda > Insecta > Lepidoptera > Hesperiidae > Thymelicus > Thymelicus lineola. The sequence goes on from OZ010690.1 coordinate 16,755,514, forward strand.
GACGCAATGGCTCAACTGAAAGCTTATAGAGAACAATTGAATGCACTTCGTGCACAAGAACAAGAAATAAGAGATGGTCTTGCAGTTTTTAACCTAACGTAATTAATATATGTTAATGTATAAATAATGTGATGTTTATTGCAAATGTTTAGGTATAGTCGAGCTAAACGATGTAATTTTTAATAGGACGCCAGTAAACCTGGATCTGCAAAAGATGGAAAAGGAATTGGAGAAATTAGAAGAAGTATGGGGGCTAGTCTTTCAATGGGAGGAATCATGGGAAAAGTATAAAACTCAAACCTTTTGGGAAATGGAAACTGATGAAATGGAAGACAATGTTATGTTTTTGTTTCGGTGAGAAACATTTTTAAACCATGGAAATTCCAACAAACAAAATGTAGATGTAAAATGTAAATGTATGTTGGAGATATAAAACAAAATATAATATGAGCGTTGGTATGCATAAATTCTGTAAATTTTTACTCTTGCTGTTACAAAAAGTCAGGTAAGAGACTTAAATATTGTCAATAACAGCAGGAACACGGAAATAAATAATGCTTCTATTTTTACTTCTTAAAAATTTAATTCAATTCAAATTTGATAATAATAAGACACTCGTCCCACTGGTTAGAAGTTGGGCCTGATTATGTCTGGCAGCATTGCTTACTCTCACAAAAATTAGTGTCAAAAATATAATTTAAGCGATCTAGACTGACATGTTTGTCGGGACGCTTGACTACTGGTCTTAGTTTATAACTTAACTTATAACTAATTTAATGTTACAAAATTATAAAAATTTCAGAAACTTTAATCGTCTATCTCGTCAACTTAAAGATAAAGGTTGGGACATAATTGATACAACAAGAGTAAAAGTAGATGCATTTAGAAGAACCTTACCATTAATTGGAGATTTGAAAAATCCTTGCATGAGGGAAAGACATTGGGATCGAATAAAAGATTTAATGGGAGTGTGAGTTTTTAGAAAAAATTCAATTATACGTTTATATAATATATTATTATTAGGTATATTAAATTAAAACTGACAGAAACAAGTTTCTTTTTTATTTCACTTGATCTTAATATTACATTTAACATTTAGAGAATTCGATCAAAACTCGGAAGATTTCAAGCTGGAATTGATAATGCGATTGAATTTCCAAGCATATGCTGAAGATATAGCAGAAATATCTAATGCAGCTACTATGGAATTAAATATAGAGAACGGTCTTAAAGCTATAAGGGAGATATGGAAGAACACTACTTATGAAATGCAACATCATAAGGGTGATATGTACAAAATAAAAAATGTTGAAGATGTGATGCAGGTTTGTACTAAGAATTTTGAAATGATTATTTTGAAGTGATTAGTACTATTAATAAAATATGTTTCACACAAAATAATCAAAAATTTTAAATTAAAGTTTTTGGAAGATCATCAAGTTCAGTTGTCTTCAATGAAATCAACAAAATATGTAGAACCATTTATTAAAGAAGTGGATTATTGGGAAAAATCTTTAGGATATGTAGCGGAATGTATAGAGGTAAATGTTATAATATAAGGTAGATTAATATTTTTAGTAAACATTTTTATTAATAATGATTACAAATTAGTTTTAAGTAATTATTACTAAAACATTTGCCTTAAGAATCATTATTAAATCATTCAGTCATCATCATCATTTTTTCATTGAATGCCTAATTAGTTCTCAGAATTTATAACTTGAATTATTATTATTAGATTTCCCTCCAAGTACAACGGCGATATCTATACCTTGAAAGCATATTTAGTGGTGAAGATATTAGAAAACAACTGCCCAATGAAGTTAAAATATTTGACGCTTTAACTGCAGACTGGACTGAAATAACAAGCAAGTTAGTTCTTTTTACCTATGATTGTAATATAACATAGCGTGAAGGTAATAATATAAAATGCATATCACTAACTTATTTTTTTCCGTTTCAACAGTATGTACGCTGGAGCCAATGCAATTGAAGCGTGTCTGTATAAACCATCACCCTACGTATATAACAAACTGAACACCATGGTTGATAATTTAGATGGCATTTTAAGGGCCCTTGAGAAGTACCTTGAAACTAAACGTCAATTGTTCCCCAGATTTTATTTTATATCTAACGATGATTTGCTTGAAATTCTTGGTAATTCGAAGAAACCTCAATTAATACAAGTTCACTTGAAGAAATTATTCGACAATGTTAATAAAATTAGGATAGATAAGGTAACATTTTATGTGACCACGCTAATTCAAAGGGAATTCCTTATTTAGAGTGAGGCCAAATAAGCGTACTTTTTGAAATTTGGTTCACTTACCATCAAGTAGATCGTCAGCTCGTTTGCCGGCTATTTCCATAAAAAAAAATACGTGCGACCAACGTGCTACCATTTTTAACTTTTAAGTGATATTAAAATTTTTAAATAGATATTGGGGACATTTTTGATTGTTATTGAATTGAATTTAGTAATATAAGTTTCTATATAACGATTATGAAAATTCTCCCTGTATAAAACTCCCGAGCAATATTATAGTAGATTTTTTTATGCGCGGCTGGCAACTTTTGATAGAATGAAATGTCAAAATAGAATGAAACCATAGATTTGAACGATTTGTCAATTGTCAAACGTTTATGCGTTTAACGTAGACAAAACGTCAAAATCCAAAAGTTTTAGGTTAGGATTTATGAGTCGGATCGTGTTGCTGTTGTTGTTGTTTTGATGATATGAAGCTTGGAGAACAGATAGAATAGAATTGTGCTAGAATCAGTTGTGATAGTATTGATTTAATTTAAATTAAACAGATAGACAAGTTAGAAGACGTATTATTTTTTTGATCTCGAAAGGCGGGAAAAGGAAGAACTTTTAGGAAATCATCGATACATTTTGTCCAAACGTTGAATTTTATTAATTTAATAGTAAAAATTATCAATAAGTTACCACGAGATAGACGACGACGATGTTAAACGAGGAAGATATAGAAAAGTGTCACTTTGTCCCAATGACCACTATGGTAAGTAAAATATTGTTAAATTTAGTGTAACAGTCTCAGATTATAAAACAAAAGGCAGACAGAGCGCGGAGTACACAAAAGTAAAGCCACCAAAGCAAATACAAACATTATTAACGATTTAGTAGTTTATGTCTAATAATGTAACAAAAAAAGAACTTCGCTCACTTATCCCACTTTGTAGGATAGGGTTATGGATTACATAAACAACCCTCTCTCCGAGCCAGATCGGCGGTGCAAGCGGAACCTCCTGCATCTACAGACAGACAGGAACATGCAGGAGTGTGAGCAGCGAGAGAAGAAGTGGAGAAATAGGTATCAGATAGCACTGAGCCGAGCTATTTATTCCCACGACTGGAATAAACTCCTTTTTTTGTTGAAGAAGTCTCCGCCCTGGGAACATCAGGGGGAAAGAATGGATGAAATCGGTATTTATATGAAGGTAAGGCATATTTTTTGCCCTCCTGTTGTGACTCTTGCATTTATCACAAATTTTTCAAAATTATGCATTATATTAGGTATATCCATACATTAATAAGTTGATGAGTCAAAAAAGCATTGTTTTCAGGGTGGTCATTGTGAAGCTTGTATTTTATTGTTTAGTTTGTATTTTAATTTAATTCCAAATTGCTTTCTAAGAAAAGTTATTCATATAAAATTTCATTTCATACAATATAATATTGACTACAAAATAAGATTTACAGAGAAAATGCAAACTTCAAACTGACCTCCCAGAAAAGCATGGTTTATCTCATTAATAGTGTATTTCAGTAAAGCAAAACATAGTTAAGTTTATTCAGATTCTCCAGATTTTTATAGTCATAACAACAATTTGACGACCAGTGTGGCACAACAACAATTTGACGACCAGTGTGGCACAATGGTTACCATGCTGGATCAACGTACCAAGGGTCCTGGGTTCGATATCTAGCAAGATGGAAATTTGAGTGATAACTTTGAATTTCTGTTCTCGGTCTGGGTGTGAGTGTTTTTGTCTTTGTGTGTTGTCCATAGCACCCACGACATAGGGAATCTTAGTTTGCGTTATTTATTTATTTATTTATAACAGTTAGTCATAATACCCTCGTAGCTGTTTCAAGTCTGGAAGTTAACACATTATGGTACATAACGGCCTCAATCCACAGAAAAACAGAGCCCTAAAAGGACAGTTGGTTGTGTGGATATAGCCATTTCGCACCCTTTGTGAAAAAAAAAACAAGTTGTCTTACGTTGAATTTTAGTTATTAAAATGATTGGAAAGAGGGACAAAAGCTGCATATTATGCTCAATTTTTAAAAATTTTTATCATTAATCTTGACGGTATTGTGCAAAAAATCGTAATGTAAATTCCTTAGACTACTTACTAATCTTTTAACAGTTTTTTGCTCTCCTGTATAATTGCAATTTTCATCTTATGCCTTTTTTCCACTGAGCGTGCGATTTATTAAAGGTTGTCACTGATCACTTATCTATTAAAAGAAGAAATATCCGGATGACCGAGCTTTGCTCGGTGTAGTGTTGCTTAACAACGCCATTTATTGAAGTAGCTTTAGTATTGCTACTTGCCAATAGATGTCAGGAAGAGTATATTGTAGAAGTTTATCATTGCCCGAAAACACCGATAAAACGACATTTTCTAAAATGAATCCTAGCTAGATCGATTTATCACCCCCGAAACCCCCCATATACTAAATTTCATGAAAATCGTTGGAGCCGATTCCGAGATTCCAATTATATATATATATATACAAGAATTGCTTGTTTAAAGGTATTAGATTAGATAATGATTATTGATGTCAAGTGATTTTAGATAAGTAGACATTTCTGTTATTTATTTCCAGGCCCTGCTTATCCTTCTCATGAACCACCCCAGTGCTAAAGCACAGTCACTGCTGGACAACTACCTCCACATGGTAGCGTCGTGCAGATCTGATGAGGATAAGAAAGCAGTTTATAAGATACTCCTGACTCTGCCTCAAAAGCTGTACAGAAGATAATGAATAAGGAATTCTGTGTGCTAATTTATTTGAAGATTCATGGTTAAGAACATCTTTTTAAAAGTGTTTGAAGTGGCATGTTTTTCTTAGTAATAAGAATAGTATACCATTAAAATACCATATGGTATAACCGTTTTCTATACAGTCGCCACAAGGCATTCCCGCGTGAGCGTCCATTCTGCCCCAATGTCCTTCAACAGGCGACGTCCTAAGCCGAGGTCCGAACCCCACAGAGGGTGCCCTTAGAATGTCGCATGCCCCTACTTCTCGAGGTATGTTCCCACCTCGCAAATATGTTTTCTCATCTAAGGCTCTCCAGGTTCGCCCACCTGTCCGCGTGAAGCTGTAAAAGCCGCTAGGGCCAACAGCAACTATACATTCCAAAAAATGTGGTATAAATTGTGCATAGTTCATAGTGAATGAACGAGGTGATATTTTGCAACAGGACTGCATGAATATGAGATGTTAATTTTTTTTTGTATTTTGTGTTCAAAGTTATCAATAAAACAATCTTACTAATTAATGTCTTTCCTTTTTACTGTATCCTATAATTTTTTTTTTATATTATACCTGTCTTATAAAATAATTGGGTTTTTAACTATTTCATATTTTAATTGAACATTGTAAAAACTAATCCACCATGATACTTGCAGAATGCCCTTGGTCTTCCGGTGGCCAAAGCCATGATGTCTGATGATGGAGAGTGCATAGAGTGGAAATATAATCTAGTTTTAGATGGCCCGGCAGAAGTTTGGCTTCTAGGCCTCGAGCATACTATGAGGGTTGTACTGAGAGATGTTAGTATATTTGCTTAACATCAAACCAGCATAGTTAACCTGCTTAGTTAGATAAAGGTAGTAAAAAATATTTTGTAATTTAAACATCTAAAATGGATTCCTTATTTGGTAGTAGTATCTCTATTTACTTAGAGTTTAAATGAGTGAATGTTATAGCAATTGATACTGACTCGTGCGGCGTTGAGGAAGTGTCGCTACCAGAGGGAACAGTGGATTAATGACTGGCCGGGGCAGCTCGGCATCACTTGCAGCAAGGTAAGAAATGACCAAGCGAATAGGACCTTTTGCGAATGGGACTTTATGAGAACAGAACGTTTTGCAGCCATGGGATTATTTGTGAATGAGACGTTTTGCTATAAGACTAATCCATTTTGGCTAGACCAGTTTACATCTCTATCAAGACTTGGAACTAGTTTGCAACTAGCCATTTTCTTAGGGGTGCTCGAAGGACCAAAAATTGCAAAGTGCTACCACTTCTGGATATCTAAAATTTTATTTTAAAAGTCTACGCTATCTTTGAAGGCCGACGTATATAAAACTATAGGTACATGTATATTAATGTGAAGCCACCTGCTTTTACACCAGAAATATCAGTATTTTGGCCTGATTACGTTAGCTTTACTTTCGTACTCTCGTAGATCCAATGGACGTCCGACTGCACCCGCACACTATGCCGCTGCGAGATCATGAAAGAGAAGAAGCCGCTGAAGAAACTCCGCAAGAAACAGAACCAGATCCTCAGCACGCTGCAGATGATGTCTCGCAAGGAGATCGGCAAGATACTCCGCTGCAAAGTGAACGCTTTGTGTGTCATTGAGATACACTCGAGGGACACCGTTGATAGGATGTATAAGATGGGTTAGTGTGTGGAGTTTCGATGTTGATGGAAATAAATAGGGTAGGTACGTAAAATATTCAAGGCTGGACTTGGAAAAAATTGCATTAAAATACTTGTAAGAACGTGTGCCAAATATCATCGTAGAGGTACTCTATATCTTCCGCCACTTACCTCAAATAGTAGTTTTTACCCATCAACTTGAAGTTTTACTACAGAAATTATGTTCTAGGGAAATAAAAAAGTTTTTACAAAATTACCCACCGATCTAAACTAAAACGGAAACGGTTTCGTTATTTGTTTTTCAGCCGTTTAATAGAAAGATCCCTGAACTATCGTTCGGTATCATTAAAACATTAATTAATATACACCCAAACTAACTGGATATTCCGCGTCGGCAGGTTGCATGAACGTGACGTCGTTCGAATGGTTCTCGCAGCTGAAGTTCTACTGGGACCGCGAGCGCGATGACTGCTACATCCGCCAGACCAACACCAACTCCATCTACACGTACGAATACATCGGCAACTCGGGCCGGCTCGTCATCACGCCGCTTACTGATCGGTAACTAACATATCTATCCCCTATTTCACCCCCTTGGGGGTTGAATTTTGAAAAATCCTTAGTGGATGTTTACGTTATAAGAGGAATACGTGTGCGAAATTTTAAGTTTCTAGCCCTAAGGGTTTGGCCTGTGCGTTGATACATCAGTCGATCATTTTTGCCTTTTATATATACATGCAGATAACCAGTACCGCCACATCGGTTGGGTTAGAAAAGGACATCCCCGCAAACATTTTTTGTGTTTATATAGATATGTAGACGACATTATAGTGTATGGTGTCTGTGATGATGTTTAAATACTGACCTTTAAGCAGCTTTTGGTACGGGCTTTATTATGTGTTATGTCTGTGATAGTTCCTTGTGCGCAGATACACGGTAATTCGAATTGTACCAGTATGTAAACTATTTTAAAATCTGTGGGTACTTGAAGAATTATTTATTCTTAGGTTCAAAGATCTTTATTTCTCATAAAAAACATAAAGTTTTACTTATAATGAGATACAAGGTTATTAAATATAAAAAGTACATAATTTCATTTAACCTCTGGGCATGCATAAAGGAAAGGCGTGATAATATTAAAAATAATAACAAAAAATAATATGATTTTGAGTTCTCAGGATGGTTAAGTGTTTTAAGGGAACGATAGATGGTAAGAAGGTAGAAGGTAAATTAGGTAAATGACATTATGTTCCTTTTTTACATAAGTAATTTCTAAGCTTAATTTTGTACAAATGTAAGCTTCTGCAATCTTTTACGTCGTTCGGTAGCTTATTGTACAGCTGTGCTCCTTCAAAAAGTATAGTTTTCCGCCCGTATGTTGTTCTTACATTCGCTAACTGAATTTTGTTTTTATTTCGTAAATTGTGCGTACTTTCTTTTATGTTTAGTTGTGTATGTGACTTAATGGAATTGGTAATAATATTTTTAATTAAAATACAAGTAAAATAAACGTACAATTGTTTCAGATTTAGTAATTTGGTTTTTTTATTTTTGCTCTTGTCATCTGCCAGATGAGTAGGTGATCTGCTGAAGTTGAGTGTATTAACCTTACACGTCTTAACGTCAACGGTCAAATTGTTAATCCAATGTCATATGAGCCGTCTTCAGGTACCTCTTCGGAGCTGTGACCTCCACTTAGTATAAGCGTCTTATACTCGAACTCAGAGTCACTAACAGTTACTTAAATCGCTCCTAAGTGCAGAATCTGTATAGGGATTATTTGGGGCGTTAGTCATAATCCTTGATAACCCTCTAGCTGCTACATAACCCTGACGACGGCGCTGCACCTGTTCCGCGGCGGCAGCCCCCAGGGCCCGGCCGGCACGGGCAAGACGGAGACCACGAAGGACCTGGGCCGCGCGCTGGCCCGCTGGGTGGTCGTCACCAACTGCTCCGACGGACTCGATTACAAGAGCATGGCTAAGTGCTTTGCGGGTCAGTTGGTTTTTGATTGTGGTATTTCACGATAGAGCAGGAAATTTTAATTTGTTTGTTAGTATATAGATTTTGCGACTCGAAAATTTTGAAGGACTACACCTTACACGGCTTCCTTATCCTAAGTTAGATTGAATAGTAAATGTAAGCTTTTAAATAGTTATGTAGGTTACGTAGGTAATTTATTTAAAACGTAGCATTACTATTAGTGTTATTTATGTACCTACCCAAAATTACGAGAAATCCAATAAACACTTCAGCAAAATTACACAAACTTGTCCAGTAGGGTAACACTAGTCCTGAAGAGAGGTATGTAATCAGTTATTCGCCATTGAAATACAATTTACTAAGGTTCTAGAACAGAACAAAATTCACCTTAGAACAGAAAAAAATGCCCCTTCCGTTCTCTTTTTAAAATCGACTGAATTTACTGAAAACAGTTGCCAATTGGCAACAGTTCATTGCGCAAACATCGGGTTCGCGGTGTCGGTTCTATACGCTAGTATTAATAGTTTAGTCATACGTGCTTATTTCCCCTTGAATCACTCACCAGGTATAGCCCAAAGCGGGTGCTGGGGGTGCTTCGACGAGTTCAACCGCATCAACATCGAGGTGCTGTCGGTGGTGGCGCAGCAGATCCTGGCCGTGCTGCTGGCGCTGTCGCTGCACCAGAAGCGGTTCGTGTTCGAGGGGGACGACATCAAGCTCGATGGGAACTGCGGCATCTTCATCACTATGAACCCCGGGTTAGTTGGTGTGTTGACTATCACATAACTATCTGCCCCGGATAGAAATGGATTCGGGATCCCTCGCTTCGCAGACAAGGTCACTACAAACTAAGCCACAGGGTCATAGTGTAAAGTTGTAATCTACCATGGACAATAGAGGAAAGGTGAGTTAGATATAATTATGGTCACACTTCACGCAGGCAAGTTGCCTTACTTCCTCGCGATTTCTAATGGTGGAAGATGTGAGAGATTTACAATTCTTAAGGAGTCCCTATGCTATCTGAAGGCTAACGACGTTATGGATGACTATGTACCTAGTAATACTAACCGGACCCGATTTCGCGTCCTCCGAAGCATGGAAGTGCTCAAGAATTTCGCTAAATTTAAAATTCAAAATAATTTATTGATATAGGTATCACTGAAACACTTATGCTCGTCATTTTTTTAATCTACCAGCTATTTGCTACTGGTGTTTACCCATTGAACTTTCTTTCTTTTGAATTTGATTTTCGCTTACATTAGTTTGATTGTCAATTATTCCTACAGGAAATCCATATAGAAGCAGTATGATGTTGTATGGCTACAACCCATTAATGGCCCCTCATTGAGCACAAATCGCTCCTAAGAAGAGCCTTAGAGGCTACGACTCTGTTCCAGTGTGGATGCGTGGTATAATAAAATATGTCTGTCCGTAGTTACGCGGGGCGCACAGAGTTGCCGGACAACCTGAAGTCGATGTTCCGCCCCATCGCCATGTGCGTGCCGGACTCGCTCATCATTGCTGAGAACACTCTGTTCTCTGACGGGTTTACAGCGTACAAGGTCAACGCTAAGAAGGTTAGTAATCTAATTATTGCGCACTAGTATTACAAAGTTCAATTCCAATTACGACCACGATTAGCTACGTGAAACATTTGATTGATCTGATTCCGATGACAATTCATTTTGATGATACTGGTGATCTGATACTCCGCTAGGGTTGGCTCCAGATGAAGAAACTCATCAATTGCTAAAAACACAAATACAAAAAGTTTATTGACGTGATAACGTCTATTAAAACGGAACGCCGGGTGCACGCACGAAAAAGCATGACTCATCTGTCGCGTTCCGCGAGCGAGCGAACAATGGAGAAAGCGCCATCTATGAACACAACTATATACACAATTAAGTCAGAAAGGAACTTGCTGAAAAAATAGTTTAGTTCAGGAGTTCTAGATGGCGTCGTAGTATAAAGATAAAAATAGTTTAGTTCAGGAGTTCTAGATGGCGTTGTAATATAAAGATAAAGGTTTCTAATTATAAGTTAATTTCTAGAGATAATATTATATTCGAGCACTACTTCATCAATGTTTTGTCATGACGTTGTCACGTTAAACTACCGTCCGTAAACCGACTTTACAGACAATCATTTTTTTAAATATTAATTTCACTTTAATTATGGAAATAATTCCATCTATTAACTATGACTGCTTAGACAGCCCAGACATGCTAGACTTTGTTTTATGCTAAGAAGATGAAATGTTAACTTTAATGTTAATTTACAGGGTTCACTAAACTTTTTCTTGTAGGTAGAATTTAGCTAAGTGAGTGTTGATCGTGAATGCAGGTGTTCACGCTGTACCAGCTGGCGATGCAGCAGCTGTCGAAGCAGGACCACTATGACTTCGGGCTGCGCTCCATGGTGGCGCTGCTGCGCTACGCGGGCGTCAAGCGGCGCGCCTACCCCCACCTGCCCGAGCAGGAGGTCAGGACTGTCAGGAGCTCACCTTACTCACTTCACTGGAGATTGTCGCGTGGATTGACCTTGATTGTAGCCTTATAACACGCGCAGAATTGGACACCGAAGGCATCTCTGATGCGTTGCCGGCCAAGGAAGAGAGAAGCAAAAGAAAAGAACTGGCTCAACAGCCGGAACATGACGAGTCGTTTGGCAGCTGATTCATGATCAAGGGTGGTAGCTATCCAGGTGAACTCCACGGAGAAATAATAATAGTAATAATGGTATGAATTAACAATTAAAATCAATATTACCAATATAATGCCTCCGAGTGAGGCCCAGTGGGCCGGATTTAGTCGCCTCTTATGACACCTATCTGGTATGGGATTGGGATTAGTATTCTAAGCCGCTCTAATACGGCTAAAACGATCCATTATACTTGGTCGAAATGGTATTACGAAATAAGAATCGTGTGTACCTTATTATTTATTTAAAATGTTCAGTGTTCGCGATGATAACTTTAAAATGATATTGCATTGCACGTATAATATATTTCCGGTGTAGATGGTGATCCTGGCGATGCGCGACATGAACGTGGCGCGGCTGACGTCGAAGGACGTGCCGCTGTTCGACGGCATCATGCAGGACATCTTCCCCGACGTGGAGGTGCCGACCCTGGACTACGAGATGCTGGAGACGGCGATCTCCGCCGAGATGAGGCTGGTGGGGCTGCAGCCCGTGCGCGCCGCGCTGCATAAAGTTATACAGACTTATGAGACCAAGGTCGGTGCGGTGGGATGTCTTGTCAGGTTTTACTTTCGTTTGATTTGTAATCTTTGGCATTTTTCGGATCACCGCTGTCCATAAAATATGTGTATTGTCAGCTGGCCTCAACACATACTTACGAACGGGGCGGACTGCTATTAGTTGTAATGTGCTAGATTTTCTTTTATATTTTTCTACTGTGTGTGATTATCACTCTGGCTAAACTTTTAGAAAAATATACATATAGAATCTTCTTCCATTGTTACACCATCGGATCTAATTAGGTACACTCTAGTTCGCCTGATCACCTTCCCGTGATTGTTATACTGCATTGGTATAAAATCGATTTTCGCTCATTGTTGGTATGTATGTTTTACTTTGGTTTTGGAAGAGGATAGTAAAATAACGATTATTGAGCCAGCATCGGTTACGCTAATGTAGCAGAGAACCAAGCGAAGGTGCCTCACGCAATATAAAAAAACAATCGTCGGATTAAATAAAGATGCGCACCCTCAGTAGAAAAAAAGCATAAGTCGTCTTACGTTCAATTTTAGTTATTAATATGATTGGAAAGAGGGACAAAAGCTGCATATGCTGAATTTTTTTCAAATTTTTATCACTGATATTGACGGTTTTGTGCAAGAAATCGTAATGAAATTCCTTTGACTACTTACTGATATTTGAACAGTTTTTTTTTGCGCTCCTGTAAAATTGCAAATATCATTTTATGCCTTTTTTCCACTGAAGGTGCGATATGGTTTATCTTCAGAACTCCCGCCACTCGAGTATCCTGCTGGGCGACACGAACACAGCCAAGTCGGTATCGTGGAAGATGCTGGCGGCGACCATCAGCCGCTTGCACGCCGAGCGCGTGCCGGGCTTCGAGAATGTCCAGCTGCACCCGCTCAACCCGAAGGCGTTGACCTTGGGCGAGCTGTACGGGGAATACAACCTGGCTACTGGAGAATGGAAAGATGGTGTGCTGTCGTCGATCATGAGGACTACGTGCCAAGGTGGGTTAGAATAGATTAGGCGACTTAGTTCTGCACGCAACGGACTCGCACGCAACGGATGCGTACGCAACCGTCATATGCCGGGCTTTGAGAACGTGTAGCTGCACCCGCTCAACCTGAAAGCTTTGACCTTGGGCGAACTGTACGGGGAATACGTTTTTGGTTACCGGCGAGTGAAGGGACGGGTCTTGTCGTCGATCATGAGGACTACGTGCCAAGGTGGGTTAGAGTAGGTTAGGTAGCCAGAGTTTCGCATGTAAGGGACTCGTCGGATGCAAAGGATTTGTATAGAAACTGGTAACTGCGTCCGTTGATTCGCATTGCATTGAGAAAAATAAAGTAAAAAATAAACGTAGTTAATAAACACGGATAAACAAATTACGCTATAATGATATATGGTCAAACTTTAAGTGCAAATAAATTTATTAATAGCAACACAATTTTTTTCAAACACAACGCAATTTTTTTATTCGATTCATTGATAGATAATATAATATAATATTCATTCATCCATTTTGTGTAAGATTTCCTTCGTGTACAAAAATATATAAATAAATAAATAGATTTGAAATTTATTTTTGGTAATTTATTACTTTTCGTTCATATTTTAAATCCATCACATTATGGTTTTTACGACATCATGAAACTTGTCCATTGAAATTGTGATGATGACTGAGGTGATGTGTATGTGTCCTAGCGATGGGAAATATCGCTACTTTTATTTCGTGATCGCGTCGCGAAGTTCTTTTTTTTGTCACTGCTATATCACCTGTGATAAATCGCGCAACCGCGATATTTATTAGCGACAGTTATGTCGCAGTTATAGTGACTTATCGCATGTTGATTCATTATTCACAGTGCTGCCAACTCGGTATTAGATTTTTTAATTAATAGAGGTGAGCGCGAAAAAAAAGGTCTTAATGGTCTTAAGACGCTCTACAAGTATGATAGTGGTCATCTTTTCGATATCTTTCACTACCTAAATTGATTTTTTCGATCGATTGCATCAAAAAGTTCGTGGAAAAGTATTCTATGCCATAACGTGTACTAGCTACAAGTATAGTAATCTGTGCTATTTACTATGGTAATTTAAAAAAGTACTATTTCGCGACGGATGTATCATTGATTTCTTTTGTTATTGTAATTATGTTTTGAGTGTTATTAGTGCGTGATATACTGTTATGTTGATGGCCAATGAATTATATTTGAGTTCTTCGAAGCTCTTCTGATAACAATGAAGTATGCAGTGCACGTAAGCATCGTCAGATGCAACTAAGTCAGAAAAATGACCCCTTCAGCTTAGATGAGGAGAATTTCATCAAATACTATTGACTAAAGACCTGCGATGGTCCATGGACGATTCTATGGATAAATTACTCTAGAGTAACATATCAATGTTAGAGTAATATATCCATGGTATCGTCGGAAATAGACATTAAAACTGTAAAGAAGCTTTCAAAAAGTTGTAGAAAACTGTAAAATTCTACTTAAATTACTGTAAATCTACAGCTTTTCTTAAAAACTACATAAAATAATAAGAAAATTATACTTGTATTCGTAAATCAAAGGAGATGATCAAAAATGTATGGGGGCTGGCCCTAAATTTGTACAAAAACAAAACTTGGATGTGGAGAAAATGAAAATTATTCCGATTGTGACAAGCTTATGAAAATAAAAAAAAGCATCCTCCCTCGTTTTTTATTTGTGTTTGAATTTCCGTAGATAGATAAAAAGCTAGCCACACTGGGCACTTTTAAGTTCTGGCAACTCTGACCTGACACTGACAGTGACATTGAGTGATGATTTAACGTTGACATTTTGTTTTGATCATGGATGTATTACTCTAAATGGATGAGTAACTTTGTAGAGGTACCTGAAGATCAATTTATTTGAATTTCTTCAAAATTACTGAATTTAATTTATTGCATTAAGAGTAAATTGAAAATAAAGGTACATAATTACGGTACATCAATATTATAATAATATTTGTTATCAATCTTAGATGTTTTTTTATATCATTATAAAAAATCACAATCGAATGATATATCCTGGGACTATAGATAACATGGACACAATACAAAATTGGTACTTCTGATATGATGTCATCAATCTTCAGGTACCTCTGCAAAGTTACTTATCCAGTTAGAGTAATATATTCATGGTTCAGTCCAATATTGACATTTGACAATTGAATTTGATTAATTGACATTTGACACTCTACACTGACAGTTACTAATATCAAACTAGGATCTATGTCGTTTCGTTTCATGACTTTCATGATTTTGGTTTACAATTAATGTTATTATTTAATACATTTACAACACCGATTTACAACGTTAAATATAATAGTTATGTATTGAAAACATAATAATATAATATGTAGGTGGGCCTCAGATATGTTCATAATTCGTGAAAAGGACGTATGTACCTGTTAGAAAAAATCCTTTGCGTTTCTTTCCACCTTCAAATTATGATGAATATATTTCATCAATTTTCCAAAATATGGAGGATCAATAAAATATACGTCTTAAAATTTTAAATAGATTAGAAAATATTATGCTTTCAAATGAAATATAAATTATGGCTGTACAAATTTCTTCGGAATAAAGGACCACTTTTGAACATCTCCTTTACACAATTTCTACCAAAACTGCCTCGTTTTCAATTTGCACATACCCTTGATTTTCAATTTCATGTTTATTTTTAAAATCGTACATATTTTTTTTAATCTCTTTAAATGGTCATCGGTAGCATATTTGAACTCATAATAATTTTTAATTTCTGACTTTGTTTGTAAAGTGTATTTTGGTCAGAGACATCTTTTGGTGGTAGACGGTTTATTCCTAAGTTTGGTATCTATTACGCAGCGAATAAAATAGATGGCGCTAGTAATATAAAGATTAAGAAAAAACTGTAGATTAATTGGAGGTTTAAATTAAAAAGTAACTAAATTGTCTGTTTACACGTATTAATTTACTTAAAATTTAGTTATCTACTTTACTACTAATACGTGTAAATCGGACTTAAGTAAAAATTACATTACGAGTGAAGTAAAATCTCACCGTATCACGACTATCACGAATCACGACTTGATTTTAGAATTAAAAACAATTTCAAGTATCTACATAGTTCTATAAAAACCTTACTGTGTTTAAAATAAGACTTATTTTCATTTGAAGTTTTTGTAACGTAGCAAGTTAAAAAAATCAGACAAACTAAAGTCTAATGCCGTTGAAAATAAGATGCAATTGCACTTAAACAAATTCTTTCTTCAAGCTGATGGCACTGTGTCGCTCAAATCACAAATATTGCTTTCTCTCTTTCGCACGATGGAATTCTGTGATAGGTATATAATGTAGCTTGGCCGGTGACCCGCGACTACTCGCGAGTCGCGTGATATGGAGCCGTGAAATTTTATCGCGCTCGCGATATGTAGCAGCGCGTTTCATTCCATGTCGCTCGCGCGACACGCGAAACTTTTATCTCGAGCGATAAAACCAGCGATACGCGAAATGTGCCATGCCTAATGTGTCCGCAGACGAGTCCCCGGACCAGAAGTGGATCGTGTTCGACGGGCCGGTGGACGCCATCTGGATCGAGAACCTCAACTCGGTGATGGACGACAACAAGCTGCTTACGCTCGTCAACAGCGAGCGCATCTCCATGCCGCCACAGGTACGACGCGACACTCGTGACGTCACCTCATGTCATGGTTTTTACTGGGTGCTCTTATGCTCCTGCTTGCTGGACTGGCTTCAAGCAGGCCTAGAGCATACCCCACGCTGCTTCAGTGTGGATTGCTGGAGAGGTTAGTGGACAACCCAAGTCGGAAGTCATGTCGGAAGTTTTCATGCTGCCCGAGAGTCTTATTTACAAATTTTTGCCACTAGTGGTCACCCATTCGCTTAGGATCGACATATTAAGCCGGCATGCTATGAGCGCTTCATGTCTTTACTGCAACTCCGTTTACGTTCATGTTAACTAAGTTTAGGTAACCAAGAGTTATAAATTCCTTCGATGACGAAGAAACCATCACCCGAGCTATTGAATAAACGTGTAATGCCATTGCCACGCCCCTTAAAGCACACTAACTATTGACCACATCTGCGTAGTGTTATTCTTAACACATAAAATTCCGACATTGCAGGTGTCGCTGCTGATCGAAACGTTGGACCTGGCGGTGGCGTCGCCCGCCACGGTGTCGCGCAACGGCATGGTGTACAACGACTACAAGGACTGGGGCTGGTGGCCCTACGTCAACTCCTGGCTGGAGACTGTGGATGACCTCGAGTATAGGGAGATGGTGGGTTTATGACCAGCAGATGAGTAGTCCAGTAGGTTGGTGAAGGTAGTTAGAGTGTTAAGTGAATGGGCACCACTTGGGCATCATTCTAGGGTTGACATCGATGTACTGGCGATGAAGGATCCAAGAGAATTTTCTTTTACCAATAATATAGTTACCAAAAAACACCGACATCAAAGAAACAATCTTCGAAAAACCTCTATTAAAATCGCCATCTGTGTAAATGTAATGTTAAATATAGTTCCCTTAACACCTCATGGAACGTAAAATCAAAACTGAATTTTGATAAATATGGAACCAATTTGGAAGTGTCGCATTTTTTCTTGGATTGACAGCTAGTTCTTTCTTTTCTTTTTTCTCTCTTTTTTGCCGGCAACGCATCAGTTATGCCTTTGGTGTTACTGATGTCCATGGGCGACGATAGCCGCTTATCATCAGGTGGATTGTCAGCTCGTTTGCCGGCTGTTTCCATAAAAAAATCCAAATAGGTTCACGAATGACAGCTTAGAGTTTTGACATCCCATACGTTGTGTAGCTCCGCCGCCACTTCGTGAACATCCTGACGCCAGTGCTGGAGCTGAAGCGGCTGCAGCTGACGGAGGGGCAGAGCGTGCGCGGGCAGGAGCTGACGGGCGTGCGCGCGCTGTGCCGGCTGCTGGCCGTCTGCCCGCCGCCCGGACAGCCGCTGCCCGACCAGGAGGACAACGAGGCGCTCTCCAAGATGAGGTTTCTGTTCGCGTGAGTTGCTTGCTTTGTAGTAAACAACGTTCTTAATATCATGCACAATCATAGCTAGGATAACTAGGATTCCCTGTGTTGTGGATGCCATGGATGAAGCCGCGCTGTCCAAGATGAGGTTCTCGTTTGCGTTAGTGTCCATTGGTATTACTTGTAGTTCAAGCGCAGTTCTTAAACGCGCAGGATTCCGTATTGTGGATGCCATGGATAACACACAAAGAGAAAAAGGTTCAAAAGACAGTGGACACCCCAACCGAGAACAGATATTTAAACTAAGTTCTTGTAATACGATAGTGGTTTATGTAAGGTAAAATATTGCTGAAACTCCAAATTAACTTTTCTTCGGTGAAAAACGGGTTCAAACCGGTTAAAACAGTTTCTGAGGTTAGCGGGAACAAACACACAGGTAAACCGAGAAAAACAGAGAAGTAGGTTATGTTTATTAACGCAATGCATCTAATGCAATATATTGCATTCATAAACAGAAATAATAGTTTTTTTAAATATCTTCTATGTACAAACATTGCACACATACGAAACAGTTAAATCACAAAATAGTGCAATGCTCGAGCTCGTGCAATGCACGAACAATGTGTGCATGTGCTCGAGCGCGTTTGTATACTATGAAAACATGAAGTTATACTACCTACTGTGCGTATCTATATTTAACAGTCTTTAAAAAAGGAGGAGCTTCTCAATTCGACTGTATTTTTAACCGACTTCAAAAAAAGGAGGAGGTTCTCAATTCAACTGTTTTTTTTTATGTTACCTCAGAACTTTGGACTGGGTGAACCGATTTGGATGATTCTTTTTTTAATCGAAAGCTGGTGCTTGTCGTGTGGTCCCACATAAATTTGAACGAGATATGACAAGGGCATCCATGTCAAAACCATATAAGTCTTAAATTTGCAATAAGTTGTGCGCGATAAATGGACGAATAACTCAATATCACGCCAACCGATTTCGATGATTCTTTTTACTGGATGTACTTCATTTGAAGTCGATTATTTTTTTGTTAAAATTTTAGATTATATTTGTTTTATTTATCTGGTGACACTTCTGTGCAGCATGATCTGGTCGGTGTGCGCGACGCTGGAGGAGGAGCCGCGCCGCAAGCTGGACAACTGGGTGCGCGAGCACGAGGGCGTGTTCCCGCTCAAGGACACGGTGTACGACTACTTCCTGGACGAGCGCCTGCGCCAGTTCCGGCCCTGGGAGGACAAGCTGCCTGACAACTGGCGGTTCAACCCCAGGTCAGTGTGGTTGTGGTATACAAACACTACTTAGAATAGTTATTAGAGTCAGTTGCTTTTTGACTATTTTTCCATCATGCATGCGTGCGTGAGTGTCTTTATGCCTGATCGTCACTCATCAACATCATAACCCATAACTGTTCCACTGCTAGACTAGGGTCTCCTCTCATATTATGATCCGATTAGGTTAGGATAATATTATTTGTCTGTAATCAATGCATTTCATTGTAAACATTAGGGTTTTTAAAAGATGTACTGAGGAGTTTCCTTGCGGCATTTGTTCTCCTCTATGACAAAACACCTTTCCGAAATTCCGTTATGTAAAACAAAATAACGTGCATAAGTGAATCAGTGATTTTTATTTATTTATCTATTGTTAATTAAAACGAATTTATAATTCATTTATATTAATTAACATATCAATCATATTTAAGTATAACAAAATTTTCAATGAAAATTGTGATACATACCTACATGATTTTAATTTTGAATTTGAATTTATGTTTGACCCCTATGGATATCTGTTCCTCTGCCCCCAGCCTGGGCTTCCACACGATTCTGGTGCCGACGGTGGAGTTCATCCGCGTGCAGCTGATCGCGCTGGAGATGCTGCGCGCGGGGTACGGCGTGTTGGTGGGCGGGCCCACCGGCACCGGCAAGACCTTCCTCATCCAGGGGACGCTGGCCAGTCTGGACCCGGAGAGGTGACTGCTTACTGACTTGTGATGGGGAGGGTTATAGATACTAAAACGACAACCCTGTAGCCTAGTTGGTAGCGACCCTGCCTGCGAAGCGAGGGGTCCCAGGTTCGATTCCCGGCCGGGGCAGATATTTATGTGACAGGTACATATTTGTACTCAGATCATAGGTCTTATTGTGATTTGTTATATGTTGTCCATGCCATTCGCGACACAGGTAAAAACCTACTACGGGGGTATGATTAAGAGTTTATTTATTTATTTAAACCCGCTCTGCAGTCAAAATTCGAAAGTGTTAAAGGGTTGCTCCAGATTGATTTATTTTTACTAATTTTATGTGTTTTATACATTGGACAGGTACAGCACACAAGTGATCAACATGTCAGCCCAGACGACGGCGGCCAATGTCCAGGACATCATCGAGGCTCGTCTGGAGAAGAGGACCAAGGGCAACTACGTGCCGGCTGGAGGTGATATATAAGTGATATCTGCCTTCGAGGGGAGAGCAGGGTTACTTGGGTCACCTATAAAGTTAATTATCTGATAGAAAACTTTTCTGGATGCAGGATATAGGAAAGTTAATAAGATCGTAAATTTTAAGGTAAAAAATCTATAGTCCCCACGAACTAAGAATGCATATTTGTCGTTTGTCATCGCAGTGACACTAGAGATGTACAAAAAAATCGATTCACGAAAGAACCAATTTTTGCAACAAATCGATTCAAAATTGTAAGTCTTTCTAATCGATTCAATAATTAAATTGTAAATTCTAAAAACCGAAACATTTAGATATCCACAAGTAACTGGAATGATACTGCCTCCATTGAGCTACTTAAGTTACTTTACCATACCTATACGCTCAATAATTATGTATTTAAGACTATAATAAAATATTTTTTTCCTAAAAAACTCACTGTTAATTCGTCGGTTTGAATAATGAATATTCTAACCGTATTTTAATCAGTTCAAATGGCTGCGGTTAGAGATTATCGTAATAAACACTTTTGGTCATGTTCTTATAGAAGAGAAGAAATTAAATTGTTTAATTGTTAAACACAAAGAAAGAAATAAAATAAATTCATTTTTATTTTAAGTTTCGATTATAGTAATGTATCGATTATTATCTAATATATAAAATTCTCGTGTCACAGTTTTCGTTGCTATACTCCTCCGAAACGGCTTGACCGATTTTGATGAATTTTTTTGTGCTTATCCGGTATCTATGAGAATCGGCCAACATCTATTTTTCATCCCCCTAAATGTTAGGGGTAGTCCACCGCTAAATTTTTATTTTTATTTTTTAGACAAAATTTTTAATTTCTATTTTTTTATGATACAACATACAAAAATACATACAATCCTCAATTTTCACCCTTCTACGATCAACCCTTATTTTTTAATAGCCATTTTAGTAATTTAATCATTTTTCCTCTCCGGTCGAAAACTGATCAATAGGCTAGTTGACAAAATTTGGAAATTAGTTTAAAACTATAGCTTAGCATCTATTTCACCCCAAAAATATATTATTCTAAGAAAAATAAGTCTTTTACATTAGTATTTTGAGTTTTTAGAAATGAACTTGAAATTGACCGCGAAAAAGGCCAAGACTGTCATGGCGTTTTGAATGACGTCACACCTCGCGAAACAGCCGTGTTTGTGTATGACAGTCAATTGTGTTTTTTAATAAATAATGAATTCCTCGTATTATAAATACTGTATAGTGCCCCAATGTAAAAGTACAACGATAAAAACGCCAAACAAATTATTCATATACGTTCCAAACAATAAACAAATACGTAGAAAGTGGTTAAATATGGCAAGGAGGCAAGATGCTCTTACTTTATCAACTGATTCCACAATTTATTTCTGTGAAGATCATTTTGATGTAAGTAATAAACACAACTTGATGTATCTATTTATAAATGTATAGTAAAAGAAATGAATTTTGCAAAATCTACCATAATATACCACACATAACCTATAAAATGTTATGACTTGAGTAGGGTTTTATGATTTATTTGAGTTAAAATATTATTTTCGTTTTATAAAATGCTAATTAAATGAGACATTGTTTGTTCTTCACATTATACTTACACAGAAGTTTTAACATTGCGGAATTCCGATGAACAAAAGTCGGTGTTTATTGCAAAAAATTTGCCAAGCATAACGGCGTCAATTTTGGGCAAATTACTGCTGTTTGCTTTGTTAAATCCTGATTCCATAGCAAATTATATCTGTCTTTCAAGATTAAACTAAAAACGAACTGTATTAATTTAACGAGAATTGCTGAAAACTCCAAATAACCTGTTCATTTTATACGAAAATGACAGCTACAACGTAGTGTTTCGCGAGGTGTGACGTCACGCTTCCATGCGCTTCACTGATTGATGTTTAATGTCACGTGATTAAACGCCTCAATTTGTCGATTTTATTTTCCAAAAATATTATTAATCTTTTATTATTTTAATAGAAAAGCTGCATTTTTGTTTACTAATTATCATGGTTAATCATTAGAAACTCTAAGCCATTTGATTTATTCTTAGTGGAAACAAGCCTATTGTTAGGCGATACGAAGTTCGCTGGGTCAGCTAGTGGTTTTATAAGTGGCTTCATGCCGTCACATCACTTAACGTCAGTGTAGATTTTGTCATCTTCATATAACATTGATTCGACGCCTTATTTTTTTATTCAATTTTGCATAAATTATGATGTGATGGGATTTTTACTAGATTATAACGTTTAATATGATTTATAAATAACGTCAATACGAATACGATACAATACGAATAGGGATTTTTAACAAATTTTGGCAAAATCCTTTGTTCGTAAGTATCCAACTATTCATGTCAATTAAATAATTATTCCATTTTGCTCAAAGACGTACGTACAAGGTTGGTTCATATTAATAAATGGCAGCTATCATTAATGCGTTCTTAGATAATTTTGAGTATAGTATATAGCCTATTATCTTTCTTATTTTTTTTATTTCTGAGAATGTACGAGTAAAATAAATATTTTCGGCTTTTACAATCCGACAACTTGTGTTGATTCTAACGGCTGTTCTCAATATTCATGTACTTACCTACTAACTTATCTGGAAATAATGTACAGATTTTTGAAAACGACACACCCCAAGGTGACTCCACATTCCACGGTGACACCCCACTTAATGCGGAACTACGACATGACTATTTTGTTCTTCGGAGGTTAATCTTCACACATCCCACGGTAACCCCCACGTCATGGTGACCCCACTTAACGCGGCATGACGACCTCCAGGCAAGAAGATGATAGCGTTCATGGACGACATCAACATGCCGGTGCGCGACGAGTACGGGTCGCAGCCGCCGCTCGAGCTGGTGCGGCTGTGGCACGACTACGGCTACTGGTTCGACCGCGCCAAGCAGTGGCGGAAGAATGTCAAGGTTTCTTTCTTTTTCTTCTTTCTTTCTTGGCCGGCAACGCATCAGTGATGCCTTTGGTGTTGCTGATGTCCATGGGCGGCGATAGCCACTTACCATCAGGTGGATTGTCAGCTCGTTTGCCGGCTATTTCCATAAAAAAAGGTTAGCTGTACTTAACAACTGATGCTGTTACTGTTGTTCTAGTGTTTAATGTACGTGTATAACGCCCCAGCTCAGAGTCGATAAGAATTACTTTAATCGCTCCTTAGTATAAAATCACCATGCAAATTCTGTACTAAGGAGCGATTTAAGTAACCGTTAGTGACTTTGAGTTGGGACGTAAGTGATGACGATTTTTTTGTTGTGGTGTTTTTATCCTCGACGGCTCCGACAAAAAGGAGAGTTATAAGTTTGACGAGACTGGCCGTGAATCAGTGTGTCTGTGATGAGTGTGTGATGCAATTTTCTTTAATAGAAATTAAAGATTTGTCTTTCGAGATGATTTTTATGCTATGTAATGCGACGTCACCCTGTTGCTTATTCACAGACACTAAACAAGCGCAATGTGTGATCGTGTTGTATTGTATCAGCTTTAGATAATGAATTATCTTGACGAGCCGTGTGGCGTGATAGTTGCCAGTAACCATGTTGGACCACCTTACCAACTTACCTGGGTTCGGTTCCCAGCAAAGCGGAAATTTGAATATCTGTTCTCGGTCTGGGTGTGAGTGTTCTTGTCTTTGTGTGTTGTCCATGGCACCCACGACCGCGCCGTAATCCTAGTGTGGGGTTATGAGTGTACAGCGTTATTTATTTGTTATTTATTTATGTTATTTTATGTATGTTTCCTCTTCCCCTCCCCACAGGGCATGGTGCTGTGCGGCGCGGCGGGTCCCCCGGGCGGCGCGCGCTCCCCCCTCCCCGCGCGGCTGCTGTCCTGCTTCCACTCGTTCTTCCTGACGCCGCCCACACACCAGCAGCTCGTCAAGATCTTCGGCACCATGCTCAGCCAGCATCTTCAAGACTTCGATGAAGAGACCAAGACTGTTGGTCAGTTGCTGTCTTGGTCATAGATGTTAAATTGCTCATGATGATGTCGTAATTAAAGTCGTAATCTTTTTTTGAGAATATTACCCGCTTCCTTGGCTCGTTCAGAAGCGGAATTATCACTTTCTTTTTGATTAGTGAAACATGACATTTGTGTGAAATTTTTAAATTTTATACACACTTTCATTTTATTAGGGTTCTGAAGTAAAATCGGAACCCTTATAAATTCGTCCGTCCGTCTGTGTGTCCGAAGCAAACTGTCGAGAACCTTAGTGTAAGAAATCTGTAATTTGGCATGGATATATTGTATAATACATATTTATTGAAACTCCAGAATCGTATAATAGAATAAAATATTTTAAAACATTTTTTTTCACTGTACCTCCTCCATACATAGCGCGTGGCCTGACACGCACATGTGCGGTTTTGAATCAGGAATCTTAATGAGCGTTCCTCTGTGTAAATGTTATTATTTCTCTTATGCAGGTAAGACGGTGCTGGTGGCCACTATCGACATGTTCAACAACATCGTGGCCAAGCTGCTGCCCACGCCCAGCAAGATGCACTACCTCTTCAACTTGAGGGACATCTCCAAGATATTTCAGGTAAACATTGATGTGTGCAGAGATGTTAGCGGTTGCGACGGAATGTGCCTCACTTAGCGCGTTAGGGGCCATTCATTAATTACGTAAGGGTCCCTGGGGGGAAGGTTCTCAAAATCTCTACATGACATTACTTCGGGAAGGGGGAGTTAAGGACATTCCTACATAATATTTTTAAGTAGAAATTTAATCTAAATACGTTTTTTTCACACTTCAGGGTTAGGGGCATCAAAAATAGGCAAAATCATCCTTACTTAATTATTGAATAGCCCCTTATATCGCAGATGTAGCTAACAAAGTTAAACGTTATAAATAAATTTTCCCTCACTCATTCGTTTTAGCTTTTTCTGTGTTGCGGGTGGCATTTACGTACACAATCGGCTCCAAAGCAAGTCACCCTGCATGGTCTTAACCACAGACATATATCAAGTTAACAGAATAACGAAATTGTCACACCATCGACCTCTCTGTCCGTTCTTTGAAAGAATGTGTTCTACGTTTTAGTATTTAGTTTTGAAGATTATTTTTATGATTTCTTTAATAAGTTATACGTATTGATAATTATAAATAATTCGTCCAGGGCTTGCTAAGAAGCAACAAGGATTATCAGAACACCAAACCGAGATTCCTGCGGCTCTGGGTTCACGAGTGTTTCAGAGTGTTCTGCGACCGGCTCACTGAGGAGAAGTTAGTGTTTTATTGAAAATGACCATAATATTTATCGATTAGTGAACATTTTACAAGGTTATCTATTGACGTCCATTAAAGTGGTTATTAAGAAGATTAAGCTGGAATTACAAGGCTCACGTCCGGTCAGAGTGGCGCAAGTTAGGGGAGGCCTATGTCCAGTAGTGGACCTCCAGGGGCTGATGGATGGATGAAAGTGGTTATTCCCAGTTGTCCACAGCGTCTCCGCCACCACTGGTGGCAATGTCGGGCTCATATTTACAATGTCGCCCACCAAAGAAAATGAATTTTCATCTACTGGGTTAATTATCAAAAAACATATTGATTGTCCTCTACTTCTGTCTTTCCTCTGAAGAAGCCTGGAGCAAACTGCACCACGCTTCTCTAATTTGGATTGGGGGAGATGTTAGTGACCAACCTAAGTGATGGGGGTTTTTATGTCGCTCGAAGATCTCCGACATGGCTCAACGATATTTAATCATTAAAAATCGGGACTGACGGCTAATAGGAGTGCTACATTGAAATCTTCTATGTAATACAGGATATACCTTAATGTATCATACGCCCCTACTCAGAGTCACTAATGGTTACTTAAATCGTTCCTTAGTACAGAATTTGTATGGAGATTCTTTACAAAGGAGCGATTAAAGTATAATACAGGATATACCTTAATGTATCATACGCCCCTACTCAGAGTCACTAATGGTTACTTAAATCGTTCCTTAGTACAGAATTTGTATGGAGATTCTTTACAAAGGAGCGATTAAAGTAACCATTAGTGACTCGTGAGTTGGGGTGACTCTGAGTTAAGAGTACCATAATCCCCGGTACCATACTATTAGCATCACAGTGAAAAGAATTCTTCTATGAAACGCACTATAATGATAATCACGCGCAGAGACCGCGACTGGTTCATGAACCACATGGGTGACATGCTGGGCAAGCACTTCGAGCTGACGTTCCACGCGCTGTGCCCCTCCAAGAGCCCGCCCATCTTCGGACACTTCCTCAACCCCTTCGAGATCTACGATGACCTCAACGATCCGGCCGCGCTAAGGAGGTTAGTACCGATTGTAACCGGTTTGTACTGGCTAGGGGCAGATTGGCCAATAGTTCCGTGGACTAAGTTGCGGCGACAACCCTGCCAGAAATAAGCCTTCAACTTCACGAAAGGCTTTGTGTGCTTTTAGGCGAAGAATGTATATAAGTAACATTTTAAGATTGTTAAAATCAACTTTTAAGAAGAGATAAGTTTTTGTTGCATTTTATTGAAGAATAGACGAGGTTAAAGGATGATTTTGCGAGTAGAATGTGAGTATTGCTCATTTTGTAAATAGATCATTTTCCGAATTGGACATTTTACGCAATCCGGATATTCGCCACTGACCGCGTGTTGTATCGTGTCTCGCCAGGTACATATCGAACCAGATGGAGGAGTACAACAGCTGCCCGGGCGTGGTGAAGCTGGAGCTGGTGCTGTTCCGCGACGCCATCGAGCACATCTGCCGCATCGTGCGCGTCGTGTCGCAGCCGCGCGGGCACATGCTCTGCGTCGGGATGGGTAATGCACGCACGCACGCACTCTCGCACGCACGCACTCTCGCACGCACGCATGCACGCACACACACACACACACACACACACACACACACACTGTTAAACTAAATAGAGAGACAAAAGGAGGATAACTCCAGACAGCGCGCTTGAGAAATGCACATATGTATACGCACTCATAGACCCCGGGATTAGGAGCAGCACTGTCCGTGAAATTTCGTATGTGCATTGCTCCAGCGCGCTTGTATGTAGTTCTACTTCTGTGTGTATCTATTTTGTGACTGGGTACGAGCTACGAGCTGGCCCATGCGAAGCTACGTAAATTAAGTATTAATAAATCGAACTTTTTCCTTAAATATTGTCTTACAGTTCAGTAGTTTTCATGAACTACCGAATATCACGTTAAAACACATTATGAGATATAGAAAATTCATCTCTGTGTGGCTCCAAAAGATATTTTGGCAAAAAGACGCTTGCAGCTAGTATAACCAATATAAATTTATAGGATGTAATTTTTCGTCCCCACCAGGCGGCTCCGGGCGGCAGAGCTTGACGCGCGTGGCGTCCTATATCTGCGAGTGCAACTCGTTCCAGGTGGTCGTCACCAAGACGTACGGCGTCAAGGACTTCAGGGAGGACCTCAAGGTCAGCTTGGAAACTAATCACACGGGCTCGATTCCTGGCTAGCTAGGAATATAGATTTTTCTAAAATCCAATGATGCAGTTTTAGAGTCCTTCGAGCACTTTTTGCCGTTTCTCATAAATTTGGATTTAGCCATCCTCGCTCACTTGAAAAATTCATCATGTATTCGTTTCTGTTATTTGAAGAAGTGAAGTGGGTGGAGCCTTCCTAAATTCGTAATTTGTGTGTTTAGACACTGTACACGACGACGGGCGTGGACGCCAAGAAGACGACGTTCATATTCTGCGACACGCAAATCGTGGAGGAGACCTTCACCGAGATCATCAACAACCTGCTCAGCAGCGGCGAGGTCACCAACCTCTTCAAGCCGGACGAGTTTGAGGATGTGAGTACTGAGTACACACACTCACACTACACTACTCACGGATCATGGTTATGGCTAGGCCCGGAAACACGCGGCCATGGATAGCTCCATACAAGCGCGCTCGAGCAACGTACGTTGACACAGTTTACAGACACGAAAAACGTGGTTGACCCACACAGTATTCCCCTTGTTTTTTATGTCCGTAAAAGGTGTCTGTGTGAGTTGATCGACTGTGCTTGTATGGGGTTGCCCTTCTGTGTGCATCTATTTATAAGGTGTTAGGTATAAGTTTGACGTGTCTATGTTTTTTTACTATGGCATCGTAGCTCCTAATCGAATGGACCGATTTTAATTAGAATTTTAGGAAATATATAGTATATAGGAAAGATAGTTATTAGCAAAGTTTGATGACAATGAAAGTTGTTCCATTTATTTTCAAATGTATATTTTTGTCTGTGTGTGTGTGTGTGTATTAGATCAAGCAGGCGCTGGAGAAGCCGATGAAGGCGGCCAACATGATGCAGACGGCGGAGGGCGTGTACCTGTTCCTGGTGGACCGCGTGCGCGCCAACATGCACATCGTGCTCTGCTTCAGCCCCATCGGGGACGACTTCCGGTACTTTCCCCCCCTTCCCCCACACACATTAACACTTTCTTTCTTTTCCTCCTCTCTTGGCTGCCAACGCATCAGTGACGTTCATGGGTGACGATAGCCACTTACCATCAGGTGGATCGTCAGTTGGCTGGCTATTTCCATAAAGAAAAAAACATAAGTAAAAAAGAAAATACACATACATCGATACTCAGATATGTAGACACCATGCTCTGAGTGTATACCACAAAAAGTAAGCCTGTTATTTGTGGTTGTATGGTGTATCGAGTGATATTACAGGGTACTTTTTGGATTTTCAACACATTATATAAATGTACCATTATGTATTCAATTACACAATAGAAAACCAACTTTAATAATTTGGACTTTTGTGCATAACTACCCTTTTGTTTTACATCTCCTACCGTCTGGTAATAGCTTAAGGGGAAAGTCAATGTAGCGGGCTGAGCTTTGGCTGAACATGTAACGATACCACACATTATAACTCCTACCTGCGATACAGTGTTAACGTGTGTATGTCCTTTGCATTTGTCAGTACGCATCATTTCTAATGCCGGATTAACCACGTAGCAAAAGTAGCAATTGAGACGGGCCCCACGCGAAAGGGGCCCCCGCATATTTTAGACTTTATACTTAAGGCCCTTATAAGATCAAGGGCTCTTTAAAAGAATTTGCTACGGGCCCCGCGCTTGCTTAGTCCGGCATTGATCATGACTCTGATCTTCGTGCGTGTGTGCGTGCAGGAACCGCATTCGTCAGTACCCGGCGCTGATCAACGCGACGACCACCAACTGGTTCGTGGAGTGGCCGCGCGACGCGCTGCTGGAAGTGGCCTACAAGTTCCTGGATGGAGTGGAGCTGCTCGCCTCCATCACGGGGCCCAGGGTGAGTCACCACCACACCGACACACAACCACCCAGCTGCTACCCAGAGGGGGGAGGTCAGAGCATATGAGGACATGTATGACAATTTTTTAACCGACTTCAAAAAAAGGAGGATGTTCTCAATTCGACTGTATTTTTTTATGTTTGTTATTTCAGAACTTTCGACTGGGTGAATCGATTGTTCTTTTTTTAATCGAAATGCTGGTGCTTGTCATGTGGTCCCACTTAAATTTGAGCGAGATCTGACAATGGCATCCATGAGAAAACCATATAAATCTTAAATTTGCATTAAGTATGTGCGCGACAAATGGACGAATAACTCAATATCACGCCCACCGATTTCCATGATTCTGTTTTTATTGCAATGGATGTACTTCATTTAAAGTCGATTTTTTTTGTTAAAATTTTATATGTATAACAACATGATACGAAACAGCATCATTCTACTATAGTAGCAAGAGTATAATAGTAAAGAAAACACTTCATGTATTTTTAATGCACGTAATATGACGACTTACTTAGTAATTTGCTGTTTGAACTTCTTATCTAAGGAGAGTCAAAAAGGGTCTGCTTATATGCATACGCTTAATTGCTAAATATTTTTAATTCGTTATTGTGGAATTTACCTTCAAGCTACTTTAATTACTTATTTATTCAACACTATCAACTATTGCTATCAACGCTTTGGTAAATGTCGCTTCTGTAAGTAATAAATTTTTGATTAACATGAACTATTAGTTTATCAATGAACGTTAGTATTAATGTTCTAACAATTGGCAGCTGGCCTTGGTATAACTTGATTGCAATCTTCGTAGAGGTACCTGAAGACGGTTGACATAACATTGAATTTTTCTATGGTATTCATGTTATTTAATATCCCAGGATACACAGTAGTATAGGGCCTTGCTGAAGCATCGGCGTAGCTTGCATGACTTTCAAAAAGTGTTTGGAAACGAAACTAATTTTGAATACAAATATTTGAGTTTGAATATTATACCTAATTCGAATGTGTTAAAATTTTTGAAGTTATACTTCTTGGGGCGTTTGGAAAAAATTGTGAGAGTAAAATTTTTACGATGCGACAGCCAATAAGCGACATGATGAAGGTGTACTAGGCGCACAGCATTTGCTGGAGCTGTTTTGGAAAAAGTATTATATGTATAATCGACATGCACCACTGGGAAACAAGTATCGGAACAAGAGTAGACTTTTATTTATTTAACTCGCCAACATCATTACATACATAACAGTCTTACATAAGACTAATACTATATTGTACGAGTGCCTGTTTAGTTATTTACATATTTTTAGCAAGATGTTTTGTAGTTTTTTTTATGGAGAAAAGCCGGCAAACGAGCCGACGATCCACCTGATGGTAAGTGGCTATCATCGCCCATGGCCATCAGTGACACCAAAGGAATAACTGACGCATCGCCGGCCAAGAAATACAGATGAAAAAGAAAGGAAGAGACTTTATAGATGTTATTATCTGTGATTATTAAGCTGTTTCGCATGCGGATTCGGATGTGATTGTGGCTGTCTCTGGTTGGGGGCAGTCTGCGAGTTGCACGCACTGTCCGGTGGCCTTGTTCCTGACGGTGGGTGGGACGCAGTAGCATGCCGAATAGTCGCAGTTCTCTCCGCGACTGGGTCTCGGGTTCGGGTCTTCGCAGGTCGCTTCGGGTGTAATCTCTGTGCAACCGGGCGTGTATGAGTAGGTGCCTTCTGGACACTCTTCATAGCCTGAAATTGATAGTGACAAGTGACTGGTGACGAAGGAGCTTCGTCTTTACATTTCATCCATGAGCACAAAATCAAATACAAAGGAGAATGCCCATTTAGTATGGAGAAATGTACTGACTTTAACATTTTTGTGTCTTGATAAAAATACCTTTATTTGATTATGTTATCTTAATAAATTGTACATACTAACTTTAGTCAATGATAATATTAGGAAATAAGAGATTTTAAACAAAACTAATTTCTATTTAGGTTATAGTAAACTCACAGTAATATGGACTCTATGCGGGCATATTAAAGTCGATTGCGTATGTAATGTCGAACTTTTGAGTTTCAAATTCATTTGACGGTCTCCAAACACCATGAAGTTTGTAATGTATTATAATCACAGAATACTATTACTCCTGGCTGATTATAATAATTTTCTATAAAAAAAATAATTAATTTGACAGTCCCCTTGCGTCATCTAGTTTGTTGTCATGGATATGTTATACTATAACTGTTGTATCATAATTATAATCGAATCAATGCTACCTATTGGCCCGAAGGATCTTAAAAGATTCCTGATTGGCCCTTATCCAAACATAAATGGCCCAATGGTTTTCTTTTGTAAAACGGAAGTAAAGTTACTTATTAATTTCAGAAAATTATTCCCAATAAGGATTTTTTAGGAAATAGGGTAAAATACTTGAAATATTTTAATTAAATTTTTTGTCCAAAAATCATTGTGACACAATTATTTTTTTAAGAGTACTGGCTATGGGTATTCTCCTTTAATGTTGTGTATCCTGCCCTAATAGATGGTCTTTCTCCGTTGTATAGCGTCAGACACACCTTATTGTAGTATGGGAGGTAGCTGAGTTTTGCATCACCTAGTTTAATTCGGACGTTCAAAGAGCATGTCGGTTGGTAGGATTCTTTACCTGCTATAACTATCACCCTCCTAGAAAAAATATTTTTAAACGTTTCTAACAAAACTATTCTCAAGCGTATTTTATTGACACAATTTAATTTATAGCCATGATGTCAGCTCTTAGCAAAGCCTGCACTTGAGCAAATAAGTACACTTTATTGTGTCAATAATTAGACATTGAACGAATGAATTTGTTTGCCTCAATGATGTAAGAATATGGTTTCAGGTGTAATGACGTACATAAGTGTATCAGTGATACCTATATGAATAAATTATTGTATTTTGAATTTGAATGGGAGATCTTGATATGTGAATAAAGAACTTCTCGATAGTAAAATTATACTGATAAATGGGTCCGAGCCAGCCTAGTATGTTTCTTTTTCTCTTGCTAAACAGGTACCAGGTATGATTTTAACCAAAAGAAAAAGTTTTCCGTCCTTGAGCAGTAAACTTCTAGTTTGAGGTTTGTGACGTTTTTAACAACATGTCCGATAAAAAATGTCTATTCTTTCGTTTGCCCACGAGTTTTACGATAAGATGCGGTGACAGTTTAGTCGACAGCCTAGATTGCAACGTCAACACAATTTTTGAATCATACCAATATTTTACTGCAATTATATACTGAAACCCACGATATAGTTACAAAGAATTCCTCCAGGAGCGGGTTTTGAAAAATAAGCAATATCCACATTAATTTGTATTTTTTTTCTTTTGCTTGCAAACTTTGAAAAACTGAAACACTTTTTTGCAAATTTGAAGCAAATCGGTCGATGTTTTAAAAATATTCCATACAAACTTTCATCCCTTTTCCCAGGAAAACATTTAATTTTCCGGGATAAAAAGTTTCCTAAAATATGACCCGGAGTATTAGTAACAACTTTACCAATTTTCATCGAAATCTGTTCAAGGGTTTTCATGTGATGCCCGAACAGACAGACAGAAAGACAATAATTCTAAAAAAATATTTTTGTGCTCTTAACGTTATTGAAGTGCCCCCTATTTGAATTTTTTTTTAAATTTTCAATGTACAGAAAATTTGCCCTTTGAGTTTTATTAGGCCCGTATAGTGGGCCCACGTCCCACAGGGGGCCAATTTGATAGTTAAGGGGAGTAATTTAAAAATGGACTCGACACGACTTTACCCCTTTCGCTTTGGGTTATTTAAATGCAATGTTAGATATCGGTGACAAAAACAAAAAAGGCAAATTCTTAAAAAAATGCTGTAATTAATAATTATTAGATATAATTTCGTTTGACGTTACCAAAATATCAACTGGGTAATTACTCGAATCACATTCGGTTTGGACTTGATGTAAACAAACCATTAAAATTCCTCTATACTAACGTATAAAGCCAATCTTAATTTTATTTATGTTCATGTATTTTTATACAAACTACATCGATTTTATACATAACTATTCCTTCTTATTTTAAATTATTCATCCATCCATCCATCAGCCCTTGGAGGTCCACTGCTGGACATAGGCCTCCCCTAACTTGCGCCACTCTGACCGGTCCTGAGCCCTCTGAATCCAGCGGATGCCCGCTGTCTTCTTCAGGTCGTCAGTCCACCTGGTCGGGGGACGTCCTATGCTCCTTTATCCGAGACGTGGGCGCCATTCGAGGACCTTTCTTCCCCAACGGTTATCGGTCCTTCGCACTATGTGGCCAGAACATTGCCACTTCAGCCGGCTAATAGGCTTGTTTCCACTAAGAATAAATCGAATGGCTTAGACTTTCTAATGATTAACCATGATAATTAGTAAACAAAAATGCAGCTTTTCTATTAAAATAATAAAAGATTAATAATATTTTTGGAAAATAAAATCGACAAATTGAGGCGTTTAATCACGTGACATTAAACATCAATCAGTGAAGCGCATGGAAGCGTGACGTCACACCTCGCGAAACACTACGTTGTAGCTGTCATCTTCGTATAAAATGAACAGGTTATTTGGAGTTTTCAGCAATTCTCGTTAAATTAATACAGTTCGTTTTTAGTTTAATCTTGAAAGACAGATATAATTTGCTATGGAATCAGGATTTAACAAAGCAAACAGCTATTTTATAAAACGAAAATAATATTTTAACTCAAATAAATCATAAAACCCTACTCAAGTCATAACATTTTATAGGTTATGTGTGGTATATTATGGTAGATTTTGCAAAATTCATTTCTTTTACTATACATTTATAAATAGATACATCAAGTTGTGTTTATTACTTACATCAAAATGATCTTCACAGAAATAAATTGTAGAATCAGTTGATAAAGTAAGAGCATCTTGCCTCCTTGCCATATTTAACCACTTTCTACGTATTTGTTTATTGTTTGGAACGTATATGAATAATTTGTTTGGCGTTTTTATCGTTGTACTTTTACATTGGGGCACTATACAGTATTTATAATACGAGGAATTCATTATTTATTAAAAAACACAATTGACTGTCATACACAAACACGGTTGTTTCGCGAGGTGTGACGTCATTCAAAACGCCATGACAGTCTTGGCCTTTTTCGCGGTCAATTTCAAGTTCATTTCTAAAAACTCAAAATACTAATGTAAAAGACTTATTTTTCTTAGAATAATATATTTTTGGGGTGAAATAGATGCTAAGCTATAGTTTTAAACTAATTTCCAAATTTTGTCAACTAGCCTATTCTTTGAGCTATGTCGGTTACCCTTGTTCGTCTACGGAAATTATTAATGTACTATAAAATAAGCTAAGTAAATTGGAACCTAAGATAAAATCTCTGTGCAGCAAGCATCAAGCACAAGGATCGCACTAAATGAATATAGAAAAATCAATATTAAAATTATTTTGAATTTCAGTTTTTCATTAGGTAGGTATATGTTTTTTAAATACTTACGATGTTTTGATAACAATTTTATAGTGATTTCTTCATAAAACTTATCATTTATATTTGTTAAAGTAACGAAACAATTTTTAAAGCTTAAAAATTTTGTAGGGGGGGGGGGGCATAAAAATTTTAGAAATGTTAAAGAGGGGCATGGCCTAAAAAAGGTTAGGAAACACTGTTATAGATAGATGTTCACGCCCAGATATTCAGTGACTTCATTAGACGAGGCGGCAATTTGAATGATAAGTTTGAATTTATGATCTCAGTCTGGGTGTGTGTCCTTGTCTTTGGGTGTTGTTCATGACACGGCGACATGGCATGGCGTTATTTTTATGGGTGTGTAGCGTTACTGTACACAAATAAACTTATGTTTTATACTTACAATTTCCATTGATATACCTGCAGCCTCGCACGTAGTCAGCGGTCGACATCGCGACCAGCGCCAACACATAGACGACTATAATCACTCTCATTTTAGTACAATGTTTGTTTTGTTTATACCTAATTGTATATTACTCGTCTCTTCGCGTGCGCGGCTTCGAGTGATATGATATACAGACCGGTTCCGAATTCTTTTAGACTTTTATATGCGATACGCCTGCACCGCGCTGGCGCGACTCGACGCTCGGTTAATAGCAATGCCAGTTGACAAGTATTATTGTAGATTATGTTCATATCAGAATATTTATTATGCATATTATCAGGTAGAATAAAATGTTAATTTAAATGTTCATAATACCGATTACATACACTCGTAGTCTAGTCAACAAGTTGATTTTTGAGAAAAATAGTGATAAAGGTCCTAAAAATATAAATGATACCTCATTGGAATGGATTCGGAACGACGCCGCGTTGTGTAGAAACATGTATCGGAATATTTTTGCACCATATAAACAATTTAAATTGCTATAAACAATTACAGATAAATAATAGAAGGCCTTTCGCTTTTGTATTTATTTAAAGACATGTTACAATAATAAAGGAATAGATTTTTAAAATATACATATAGGATTTACAGATCTTTTGTTACTTTCTTCAAGATAGTTAGATTCTGAAAATTTCAGTACAAATCCGTAACATTCGTTATAGTTGTGGAGATGTGAAAAGATTTTGGGACGAAAATCTGTGGGTATTACGTAATAGACAGTATTTCTTTTTATTAGAAAAAAAGCCGACAAACGAGCCGACGATCCACCTGATGGTAAGTGGCTGTCGTCGTCCATGGACATCAGCAGCACCAAAGGAATCACTGACGCGTCGTCGGCCAAAAAAGAGAAGAAAAAGAAAGGTATCGATGTCGATATCTGTGATACCGTCTTTTTTACGGCTTTGTACTGCAGCACAGATCCCTTTTTAAATATATTTTAGTTAACTCTTGTAATTTTTATTTTTTATTTTTTATTGATATTTTGTTTCTTTTTCTGTTTTGTTTAATTTATTTACAAACTTTATTCTTATATGTACTTCTTTTAAGATGTTTTATGTTTGTTTTCCTGATGCTGTGCGGTGAAAAGCCGTAAATAAATATTTTTCTTTCTTTCTTTCTTTCTGATAATTAAGCTGTTGCGGATGCGTATGCGGATGCGGTTGCGGTTGATTGTTCCGTTTCGGGGATAGGGTCGGAGGGTAGCGGGGGGCAGTCTGCGAGCAGCACGCACTGTCCGGTGGCCTTGTTTCTGACGGTGGGTGGGACGCAGTAGCATGCCGAATAGTCGCAGGCCTCTCCGCGACTGGGTCTCGGGTTCGGGTCTTCGCAGGTTGCTTCGGGTGTAATCTCTGTGCAACCGGGCGTGTATGAGTAGGTGCCTTCCGGACACTCTTCATAGCCTGAAATTGATAGTGACAAGTGACTGGTGACGAAGGAGAATCAGTCCTTACATTTCATCCATGAGCACAAAATCAAATACAAAAATGTTGTGTATCCTGCCTTAAAGGATGGTCTTCCTCCGTTGTATAGCGCCAGACACACCCTATTGTTTAATAGTATGGGAGGTAGCTGAGTTTTTCATCACCTAGTTTAATTCGGACATTCAAAGAGCATGTCGGTCGGTAGGATTCTTTACCTGCTATAACTATCATCCTCCTAGAAAAAATATTTTTAAACGTTTCTAACAAAACTATTCTCAAGCGTATTTTATTGACACAATTTAATTTATAGCCATGATGTCAGCTCTTACCGAAGCCTGCACTTGAGCAAATAAGTACACTTTATTGTGTCAATAATTAGACATTGAACGAATGAATGTGTTTAATGATGTAAGAATATGGTTTTAGGTGTAATGACGTACATAAGTGTATCAGTGATACCTATATGAATAAATTATTTTGAATTTGAATGGGAGATCTTGATATGTGAATAAAGAACTTCCCGACTTTAAATTATACTAATAAATGGGTCCGAGCCAGTATCTTTCTTTTTCTATTGCTAAACAGGTACCAGGTATGATTTTAACCAAACGTCGAACACTACTTAATTTAACGAAGAAGAGTAAAAGAAAAAGTTTTTCATCCTTGGGCAGTAAATGTAGAAGTTTGAGGTTTGTGACGTTTTTAACAACATGTCCGATAAAAAATGTCTATTCTTTCGTTTGCCCACGAGTTTTACGATAAGATGCTGTGACAGTCTAGTTGACAGTCTAGATTGCAACGTAATTTTTGTGAGTAATAGAGCACGTAAAGGAGCATAAAATATATTATTTTCGTTATTGTAAGTCTTAGAGAACATGAAAAAAAATATAATTTACATATTTTTAATTTTTTTTATACATAAAGTTACACTAAAAATTTGAAAAAAAAAATATGATATACTCTGCAATGTAATCTTAAAACTCGCGTCAGTCTCAACTTTCTTGCGTAATTAATTTTTGAGATATATGACTCTGAATAAAAGTCATGCGTACGGTTATTTTTTATCATATCTCAAGGTCAAAGCGAAAGCTGGTCGCGAAAAGTACATGAATTGTGTTTGTACATCAAGGCGATATTTAAACATAAGTTTCGATATAGGTTCCCATTTGGGGGCCGACTCGTCATGCTTATCCGGCTATACCCTTTGAAGCTAATCGGTTGATGTTTTAAAAATATTCCATACAAACTTTCATCCCTTTTCTCAGAAAAAACCTTTTAATTTTTCGGGATAAAAAGTTTCCTAAAATATGACCTCCGGGTATTAATAACAACTTTACCAATTTTCATCGAAATCTGTTCAAGAGTTTTCATGTGATGCCCGGACAGACAGACAGAAAGACAGTAATTCTAAAAAAAATAATTTTGTGCTCTTAACGTTATTGAAGTGCCCCCTATTCGAATTTTTTTTTTAATATTCAATGTACACAAAATTTGCCCTTTATTATAGTATAGATCAGTGTTTCCCAACGTGGGGCCCACGTCCCACAGGGGGGCAATTTGATAGTTAAGGGGAGCAATTTAAAAATGGACTTCGACACCCTTTCGCTTTGGGTTATTTAAATGCAATGTTAGATATCGGTGACAAATTTAACAAAAAAAGGAAATTCTTAAAAAATGCTGTAAATAATAATTATTTTTGGACTTGATGTAAACAAACGATTAAAATTCCTTTATACTATTAAAGGGGAGCAATTTAAAAATGGACTTCGACACCCTTTCGCTTTGGGTTATTTAAATGCAATGTTAGATATCGGTGACAAATTTAACAAAAAAGGCAAATTCTTAAAAAATGCTGTAAATAATAATTATTTTTGGACTTGATGTAAACAAACGATTAAAATTCCTTTATACTATAAAGCCAATCTTCGTTTTATTTATGTTCATGTATTTTTATACAGACTACATCGATTTTATACATAACTATTCCTTCTTATTTTAAATTATTAATGTACTATAAAATAAGCTAAGTAAATTGGAACCTAAGATAAAATCTCTGTGCAGCAAGCATCAAGCACAAGGATCACACTATCATTTAGTGTAGAGTATATAGAAAAATCAATATTAAAATGATTTTGAATTTCAGTTTTTCTTGATATGTTTTTAAATTTTACTTACGATGTTTTGATAACAATTTTATAGTGATTTCTTCCTAAATCTTATCATTTATATTTGTTAAGGTAACAAAACAATTTTTAAAGGTTAAAAATTATGCAGGGGGGGGGAGCATAAAATTTTTAGAAATGTTAAAGAGGGGCCTAAAAAAGGTTGGGAAACACTGTGGATAAATACATAGATGGTCACGCCCAGACATTCAGTGACTTCATTAGACGAGGCGGAAATTTGAATGATAAGTTTGAATTTATGATCTCAGTCTGGGTGTGTGTCCTTGTCTTTGGGTGTTGTTCATGACACGGCGGCATGGCATGGCGTTATTTTTATGGGTGTGTAGCGTTACTGTACACAAATAAACTTATGTCTTATACTTACAATTTCCATTGATATACCTGCAGCCTCGCACGTAGTCAGACGCTGACATCGCGACCAGCGCCAACACACAGGCGACTATAATCGCTCTCATTTTAGTACAATGTTTGTTTTGTTTATACCTAATTGTATATTACTCGTCTCTTCGCGTGCGCGGCTTCGAGTGATATGATACACGGACCGGTTGCGAATTCTTTTAGACTTTTATATGCGATACGCCTGCACCGCGCTGGCGCGACTCGACGCTTGGTTAATAGCAATGCCAGTTGACAAGTATTATTGTAGATTATGTTCATATCAGAATATTTATTATGCATATTATCAGGTAGAATAAAATGTTAATTTAAATGTTCATAATACCGATTACATACTCGTAGTCTAGTCAACAAGTTGATTTTTGAGAAAAATAGTGATAAAGGTCCTAAAAATATAAACGATACCTCATTGGAATGGATTCGGAACGACGCCGCGTTGTGTAGAAAAATGTATCGGAATATTTTTGCACCATATAAACAATTGAAATTGCTATAAACAATTACAGATAAATAATAGAAGGCCTTTCGCTTTTGTATTTATTTAAAAACATGTTACAATAATAAAGGAATAGATTTTTAAAATATACATATAGGATTTACAGATCTTTTGTTACTTTCTTCAAGATAGTTAGATTCTGAAAATTTCAGTACAAATCCGTAACATTCGTTATAGTTGTGGAGATGTGAAAAGATTTTGGGACGAAAAAACTGTGGGTATTACGTAATAGACAGTATTTCTTTTTATTAGAAAAAAGCCGACAAACGAGCCGACGATCCACCTGATGGTAAGTGGCTATCGTCGTCCATGGACATCAGCAACACCAAAGGAATCACTGATGCGTCTTCGGCCAAAAAAGAGAAGAAAAAGAAAGGTATCGATGTCGGTATCTGTGATACCGTCTTTTTTACGGCTTTGTACTGCAGCACAGATCCCTTTTGAAGTGAAACTTCTTTAGAATCGTTAGTGATTTGAAACCGGATGCAACGACAGGTAAGATAATATAACCGCTAATTTCGTCTTTCAATTTAACTTCTCCGTAGCTCAATGGTCAGGACGTAGATACACAATACCTGATGCGCAGGTTCGCGTCTCTCAGTATTTCTTTTTTTTTAGTTTTTTTTTTTTAGTTTTATTTTTATACTGTTTTTAAATACTTTCAAATGCTCTTTTAAATATTTTCAAAGAATTTATCAACAAAAAATAAGAACTTCATTCTTTCATTCTGTCGATCGACCGACCGATTATACAGACAGTAAAAATGCTAAGTTGTATTCATAGATGGCGCGAGGAATAAGATAGAACATTTGTTTTATTGCTAGATAGATTTTTAAAAAATGGTAAGTTGTATTCATAGATGGCGCTTCGATTTATTGCTTTAAGATTCGATTTATTGCTTTTTCATCTCATTATCTTGAAACCAAAATTTTGGAAAGTTTCACTTCTACCACGTGTGAATTGCACACATTTTCTTTTTTTTTTAATATATTTTAGTCAACTCTTGTAATTTTTTTTTTTTTATTGATCTTTTGTTTCTTTTTCTGTTTTGTTTAATTTATTTACAAACTTTATTCTTATATGTACTTCTTTTAAGATGTTTTATGTTTGTTTTCCTGATGCTGTGCGGTGAAAAGCCGTAAATAAAGATTTTTCTTTCTTTCTTTCTGATAATTAAGCTGTTGCGGATGCATATGCGGATGCGTATGCGGATGCGGTTGCGGTTGATTGTTCCGTTTCGGGCATAGGGTCGGAGGGTAGCGGGGGGCAGTCTGCGAGCTGCACGCACTGTCCGGTGGCCTTGTTCCTGACGGTGGGTGGGACGCAGTAGCATGCCGAATAGTCGCAGTTCTCTCCGCGACTGGGTCTCGGGTTCGGGTCTTCGCAGGTTGCTTCGGGTGTAATTTCTGTGCAACCGGGCGTGTATGAGTAGGTGCCTTCCGGACACTCTTCATAGCCTGAAATTGATAGTGACAAGTGACTGGTGACGAAGGAGAATCAGTCCTTACATTTCATCCGTGAGCACAAAATCAAATACAAAAATGTTGTGTATCCTGCCTTAAAGGATGGTCTTTCTCCGTTGTATAGCGCCAGACACACCCTATTGTTTAATAGTATGGGAGGTAGCTGAGTTTTGCATCACCTAGTTTAATTCGGATGTTCAAGTTCAAGAGCATGTCGGTCGGTAGGATTCTTTACCTGCTATAACTATCACCCTCCTAGAAAAAATATTTTAAACGTTTCTAACAAAACTATTCTCAAGCGTATTTTATTGACACAATTTAATTTATAGCCATGATGTCAGCTCTTAGCGAAGCCTGCACTTGAGCAAATAAGTACACTTTATTGTGTCAATAATTAGACATTGAACGAATGAATGTGTTTAATGATGTAAGAATATGGTTTCAGGTGTAATGACGTACATAAGTGTATCAGTGATACCTATATGAATAAATTATTTTGAATTTGAATGGGAGATCTTGATATGTGAATAAAGAACTTCCCGACTATAAAATTATGCTAATAAATGGGTCCGAGCCAGCCTAGTATGTTTCTTTTTCTATTGCTAAACAGGTACCAGGTATGATTTTAACCAAACGTCAAACACTACTTAATTTAACGAAGAAGAGTAAAAGAAAAAGTTTTTCATCCTTGGGCAGTAAATGTAGAAGTTTGAGGTTTGTGACGTTTTTAACAACATGTCCGATAAAAAATGTCTATTCTTTCGTTTGCCCACGAGTTTTACGATAAGATGCTGTGACAGTCTAGTTGACAGTCTAGATTGCAACGTAATTTTTGTGAGTAATAGAGCACGTAAAGGAGCATAAAATATATTATTTTCGTTATTGTAAGTCTTAGAGAACATGAAAAAAAATATAATTTACATATTTTTAATTTTTTTTATACATAAAGTTACACTAAAAATTTGAAAAAAAATACATGATATACTCTGCAATGTAATCTTAAAACTCGCGTCAGTCTCAACTCTCTTGCGTAATTAATTTTTGAGATATATGACTCTGAATAAAAGTCATGCGTACGGTTATTTTTTATCATATCTCATGATCAAAGCGAAAGTTGGTCGCGAAAAGTACATGAATTGTGTTTGTATGTACATCAATGCGATATTTAAACATAAGTTTCGATATAGGTTCCCATTTGGGGGGTCACTCGTCATGCTTATCCGGCCATACCCTTTGAAGCTAATCGGTTGATGTTTTAAAAATATTCCATTCAAACTTTCATCCCTTTTCCCAGGAAAACCTTTTAATTTTTCGGGACAAAAAGTTTCCTAAAATATGACCCGGAGTATAAGTAACAACTTTACCATCCAAATCCATATCATCGAAATCTGTTCAAGGGTTTTCATGTGATGCCCGGACAGACAGACAACCAGACAGACAGAAAGACAATATTTCTAAAAAAAAAATTTTGTGCTCTTAACGTTATTGAAGTGTTTTTGTATTCGAATTTTTTTTTAAATATTCAATGTACAGAAAATTTGCCCTTTATTATAGTACTCGTATAGATCAGTGTTTGATCACAGGGGGGCAATTTGATAGTTAAGGGGAGCAATTTATAAATGGACTTCGACACCCTTTCGCTTTGGGTTATTTAAATGCAATGTTAGATATCGGTGATAAATTTAACAAAAAAGGCAAATTCTTAAAAAATGCTGTAAATAATAATTATTTTTGGACTTGATGTAAACAAACGATTAAAATTCCTATAAACTATAAAGCCAATCTTCATTTTATTTATGTTCATGTATTTTTATACAGACTACATCGATTTTATACATAACTATTCCTTCTTATTTTAAATTATTAATGTACTATAAAATAAGCTAAGTAAATTGGAACCTAAGAGAAAATCTCTGTGCAGCAAGCATCAAGCACAAGGATCACACTAAATGAATATAGAAAAATCAATATAAAAATTATTTTGAATTTCAGTTTTTCATGATGTTTTGATAACAATTTTATAGTGATTTCTTCCTAAATCTTATCATGTATATTTGTTAAGGTAACAAAACAATTTTTAAAGGTTAAAAATTATGTAGGGGGGGGGGGGGCATAAAATTTTAGAAATGTTAAAGAGGGGCATGGCCTAAAAAAGGTTGGGAAACACTGTTATAGATAGATGGTCACGCCCAGACATTCAGTGACTTCATTAGACGAGGCGGAAATTTGAATGATAAGTTTGAATTTATGATCTCAGTCTGGGTGTGTGTCCTTGTCTTTGGGTGTGCTCCATGACACGGCGGCATGGCATGGCGTTATTTTTATGGGTGTATAGCATTACTGTAAACAAATAAACTTATGTCTTATACTTACAATTTCCATTGATATACCTGCAGCCTCGCTCGTAGTCAGCGGTCGTCATCGCGACCAGCGCCAACAAACAGACGACTATAATCGCTCTCATTTTAGTACAATGTTTGTTTTGTTTATACCTAATTGTATATTACTCGTCTCTTCGCGTGCGCGGCTTCGAGTGATATGATATACAGACCGATTCCGAATTCTTTTAGCTTTTTATATGCGATACGCCTGCACCGAGCTCCCGCGACGCCACGGTCGGTTAATAGCAATGCCAGTT
Organism: Thymelicus lineola; assembly: GCA_963932265.1. Classification (NCBI taxonomy): domain Eukaryota; kingdom Metazoa; phylum Arthropoda; class Insecta; order Lepidoptera; family Hesperiidae; genus Thymelicus; species Thymelicus lineola. The sequence goes on from OZ010690.1 coordinate 16,799,714, forward strand.
GACAAGTATTATTGTAGATTATGTTCATATCAGAATATTTATTATGCATATATATTATCAGGTGGAATAAAATGTTAATTTAAATGTTCAAATTCAAATGTAAATGTTCAACACAAGTCCTTTTAATTACATATAGTCTAGTCAACAAGTTGATTTTTGAGAAAAATAGTGAAAAGGTCTTAAAAATATAAACGATACCTCATTGGATTCGGAACGATGAGTAGAAAAATGTATCGGAATGTTTTTGCAGCATATAAACAATTGAAATTGTTACTAACAATTACAGATAAACAATAGAAGGCCTTTCGCTTTTTTATTTATTTAAAGACACGTTACAATAATAAAGGAATAGATTTTTAAAATATACATATAGGATTTACAGATCTTTTGTTACTTTCTTCAAGATAGTTGGATTCTGAAAATTTCAGTACAAATCCCATAACATAACATTAGTTTTACTTGACACCAAAGGAATCACTGATGCGTCGTCGGCCAAAAACGAGAGAAGAAAAAGAAAAGTATCGATGTCATTGAAGTATAATGACATAGAACAGACATCTCGAACAAAATGTGTGTCCCACCCGAGAGGTTCGAATTTCAAAATTGAGCCCTCGTTCTCCTTTCAAAATCGAACGAATCCATTGAAGATTGAAGCCACGTGGCGCCAATACATTGGGACATACATGGTGTTCGCGGTGACAGTTCTAAACGCTAGTAATAGTACTTCAATGATCGATGTCGGTATCTGTGATAATTAAGCTGTTGCGGATGCGTATGCGGTTGCGGTTGCGGTTGATTGTTCCGTTTCGGGGATAGGGTCGGAGGGTAGCGGGGGGCAGTCTGCGAGCTGCACGCACTGGCCGGTGGCCTCGTCCCTGACGGTGGGCGCGTCGCAGTAGCACGCGGAGTAGTCGCACAGGTTGCCGGGCTCGAGCTGTGGGTTCGGCTCGCGGCAGGTCGCTTCGGGCATCTTCTGTCTGCAACCGGTCGTGTATGCGTGGGTGCCTACAGGACACTCCTTGTGACCTGAAATTGATAAAATATACGCTGAGTAGGTTCTACAACACCTTTCCGTTTCTGGATCTGATGGAAGAGATCTCTGGTAGAAATAAGCATTATCTTTGTACAAAAATTCTTTTACTATGGTTCATTTACTTTTTGGTCATAAATTGTTAAATATATAAAGAAATAAAAGTGAAAAATGGGACTGTTGACAAAGCTGGTGGAGTTTAGGGCGCGCGGAGGAGCTTCAATCATTACAATTCATCCATGACCTAAAATCAAATACAAATATTGTATGATATGGCTCAACTTCTTTATTTTTCAAACGCTTTTATCAAATAATAAACTATTCTCAGGTGTTCTGTGTTTGCATAAGAAAATTTGTTTCAATTACAATGGTATTTTTACACAATCTAATTTAAAGCTATGATGTCAGCTCTTAACGCGATGCCTGCACTTGAACAAATAAGTACCTACACTTTGTTGTGTCAATAATAACAGACATTGAACGTTGTGTTTTCCTTAATGCTGTAAGAATAGGGCTTTTCAAGGGAAACTTTGATTTGTTGGTAAAGAACTTCCTGATATAAAATTATGCCTAGTGATGACAAAAGGAAGGGCTCGATGCGATCTTTTCTTGTTCTTTCGTAAACTTGACGTTGTATGGCCACGGTATAAATATCTGGCCATGTAGTTATCTCATGCGCACTGGATGCCGCGTCAAGTCAAACTGCAAACTTGACAAATACACTTGATCGTGTATGGCCTCCTCTCCTCCTCTTGCTAAACGGATCCTAAGTATGATTTTAGCCAAACGTCGAATCGACTGACAGGCCGTGTAACAAAAATATAAAATTATTAAAATCACCATTCAGTTATGATAATAAGATTACGTTTACGAAGCCCATCATCATAATAATTTTAAAATTATTAGCTTATCATCAAGGTGTCACCGGTCACGGACATATTATTATATTATATATTGCTCAATCGCTTGTTAACATGCCCTTTTTCGGGCAACGAATAAAGCTCGTGTAATTTCTCTGCTTGGGTTACCCTATCAGGGTAAAGTCTACTATTATTGACACTGCTACAATGATTGACACCTGTTTCGTATTATGCTATCTGAGCACAATTTTTTAAGCATTTAAGCGTGTCAGGCCACGCGCAATGTAGGTTCCGAAGTAGTAAGTTTATACACTATTACTCATTAACTACTTATTCTACCATAGCCGTGATAGATTTCCTTGTAAATTCATCATAATATAACCTATTTTTGAGCATTTTTTACTTGTCCAACTCCAACCGTTTAGCCGGCAGGTGGGGAAGAGACACTAGACTCTAACCAAAATTAGCACTTTAAAGCCGAATATTTTGCAAACGGACTCCTAATTCAAAAAATCGTCATAGAAGACCCAAAATATTTTAGCGACGAATAAAAAATTCATCCTCATGTTACCTGTAGGGGAGGTACCTTGAAAAAAATGTTTTTCGATATTTTATTTAACGAATTTTAATAAATATGTATAACCATGCCAAATTATAGCTTTCTAACACTAAAACTTTCGGCGCTTTGCTTGGACAGACGGACGGACGGACATGACGAAACTATAAGTGTTTCGATTTTACTTCGGAATCCTAAAAAGTGTCCTAAAAATTACCTCGACTTCAGCTCCCCGAATAGCTTATCACACATCATCGAACCTGGACACAAACAGAAGGCGGCTCTCATTTCGCCTAACGTGTTTTTCGTTCATGGGCAGTTAATGTGTAAATTTGAGGTTTCCGACCTCGAATTCGGTTAATTCAGTTCTTTTCACGATTTTATTAATTTTGCTTAGTGATATATATGCCTACTTAGTTTTTGTTAGTGCCAAACATTAGATTTTAATAGTATTAGGATGTAGTCATTGATACCCCAATGCCAATCAATATAGTTTACCACGAAGTTTAAAACTATCCAAATAAATACTAATGTTAACAACATGCCCGATAAAAATGTTTATTCTTTCGCTTGATCACGAGTTTTCCGATAAGATGCGACAGGCGGCAAGTATGAACGGGGTGATTGTACACACGATTTTTGTATCATACCGATATTTCAGTTAAATTATATTGATTATGGTCACGACACATTTAATGACTTCACGATGAAACATTCAATGACTTCACTCCTATCTTAATAATAACATAATGAATAGAATAGAATAAAATTTATTTAATCAAGTTGACACTGCAGTACAAACCGGCAATATTCTTACATTATTCTTGTAATAAATGTTTTTGTAGCAGTAAGAACTTGATGAAATGGGGCCACACTCAGCACTGGCTGCAGCAAGCCACGATCGCTGATTTTCAGGGCGACCTTAATTAGTATAGTTCGACTAGTGACATTAAAAATTTAAATAACTAATACAATACATAAATCTAAATAAACATAAAAATCTAATAACGGAACCTACTTATTAAATTATGAGGTTCTAGGTTCAGATAGTTGTGCTCGGTAAAGTATTCATACCGTATCATTACCGGTAAAGTATGTTATGTTATAGAAACAGGCCAATCCATTCAGTAGTCTTCCTTAAAATAACCCGGATTAAACGAGAAAAGCTGACAGAGTTAAGTCGACATAGGACAAATCTTTTCCGCGATGAATAGATAAACGATGATGATGATGGTCGAAAAGTTTTAGTTCAATTGCAATATTAATATTTTTAATCCAGCTATCTCAAGGTCGTGACTCTCTTGACCTATCTTATAAACGGTCTTTTTACATTATCCCTAAGCTGACCGGTTTAACTACAACCATGTTGATGACATTCATGTTATTTTTATTTTATTACATAAACAGTGTGCTAATAAGTAAACTATATTGAATTAAACGTTCTTGGCACCCTTGGAAGGTGGTCTGGCATTGTAACCATTACGCCAGATTGAAACTTAATTACTAAACTCCTGCTTATTAGTAAGTGTCCTATGATTACTGTGGATATACTTACATTTTCCATTGATGTAAATGCAGCCGCGCGGGTACAATACTTTATCAGCGGCCGACATGGCCACCAGCACCAACACACAGACGATTATAATCGATCTCATTTTAGTACAATGTTTGTTTTATTTAAGCCCTTATCTATTATTACTCGTCTCCTCGCGTGCGCGGCTTCGAGTGATACACTGACCGGTTCCGATTCTTTTATATGCGCCTGCGCCGGTCAGTTAATAGCCATGCCTGTTGACAAGAAATATACGTATTATAGGTCGTTATGAGTGTATCAGAATATACCTATGTATATCATGCTCATTAGGTAGCATTATTATGTTAATTTAAATGTTCACATATCGATAATACATAAGGAACTAATGGCGAAATTATGGCGGATTTCGACATACTTAATATGATATTGAATTCGATATGTGGAAAAAATGGTAGTTCCGTCAGACAGGTGCCGTGAAAGAAGGTTTTCCCACATTAAAAAATGGTGGTACCGTAATATCGAATTGTCATCTAATCTACACCCACATGACAAAAAATAACTAGACATTTTATCACAAACTCAAAGCTCGTCGAGAAGAAGAAGGAAATCCTTGTAACATGATTTTTATACAAATCATGTGTCTCCGTATCTTACTGTGCGATCACTACATAAATTGTTGTTTTTACTGTCATTTTACAAGGAATATCCTCTGTTTACCCGTCTTAACGCCGACCGCGCTGGCAACTATCACGGGCCGGTTACTTCTTTACCAAAATAAACAAGGTATAAATATAAGAATAAGTAAGTTACACAGTAAATCATTGATTTGGTTTTTGCGAATAGTCTTAGAAGTATTGGAATTGATTTATAGAATAGAGATAAACCGATAAAAATAAATAATTATTAAATATATTATCCTTTACTAGCGCTCTGCATTCGGCTTTGCGCGTGTTTTCTGGGATCTTAAGTATCCTGTTCCAGGTCATCATTCCAACATCAAACATCGCCAAAACTTTCACATTTATAATAAGATTTTTAACAGACGTCAAAAAATAAGAGGTATTCAATTCGACGTTATTTTTTATGTTTGTTACCTCAGAACTTTCAACTGGGTTAACCGATTTTGATTATTCTTTTTTAAACGAAAGCTAGTGCTTGTCATATAGCAGCACTTAAATTTGAGCAAGATCTGACGAGTAGTTTTTGAGTTATCCCTAATTTTGAAGTCTGTTATTTTTTAACCGACTTCAAAAAAAGGAGGAGATTCTCAATTCGACTGTATTTTTTTATGTTTGTTACCTCAGAACTTTGGACTGGGTGAACCGATTTGGATGATTCTTTTTTAATCGAAAGCTGGTGCTTGTCGTGTGGTCCCACATAAATTTGAGCGAGATCTGACAATGGCATCCATGTCAAAAGCATATAAGTCTTAAATTTGCATTAAGTATATGCGCGAATAACTCAATATCGCGCCAACCGATTTCGATAATTCTTTTTTTATTGGATGTACTTAATTTGAAGTCGGTTATTTTTTTGTTAAAATGTTAGATTATTATCAAGAATTTTCACTAGCAATGTTTGGTACAGGTTCGCAGAAAGGAGTCGCTGATCGAGAGTCGCGAGGACGCGCTGCGTGCGTCCGTGGCGAGCATCATGTCGCTCATCCACTCGTCCGTGGGCCGCTACTGCCGCATCATGTGGCAGGAGACGCGCCGCACCAACTACGTCACGCCCACCAACTACCTCGAGCTCGTCTCCGGGTATAAGGAGTAAGGACGACGTGGCAATTATTCTTTGAAATTTACTTTTACTGACTGACAGACACAGCCTGAACCAGTGGGTTTAGAAGCATGACACATTGTACAAAGGTTCATTATAATATTAGGTTGGTTCATTATAATAATACTTAGTATTTGGAAGCATTAAGAAAGGATTTTTGGAAAGTAATTTCTTACGAGGTTTAGCGGACGAAGTCATAGGCACTATGTCTTCATATTTAATTGTGCTACGAGAAAAATCTGTTCTTTCCTCTGATTGTCAACTTATTTTTTTACTATGTTGCTATGTCGGTAGTTATTGATAAACTAAATTGTTATCAATATAACATTTTGCAATTATAATAAAAAGTAAAACATTACCTGTCACAAATGTTCAATAATGCCTATGGTCGAATTTCGATCACTAGACGAAAGACTAGTAATAAGTAAACGATCGTTCACTTATACTTACGCACTGATTCACTGTGTCACACTGTGACGCACTGTGTCACATATTGCATGGACACATACAAACGTGATGTCAAATACACATAAATATCCCCCCGATGTAGTATATTTATCGTTTCTCCAGAATGCTAAAGGCGAAGCGAATCGAGATCGCGCTGCAGGCGAACAAGCTGCGCAACGGGCTGGGCAAGGTGGAGGAGACCACCAAGCTGGTGGGGCAGATGTCGGAGGAGCTGGCCGTGTCGCAGGTGAGGCCCGTGTCTTGCCGCTCGCTTGGCTAGCGTGTTGTGGTGGCATTATATGAGCGAGATATTCAAGGTTGGCTCGGACGTTCGATTTCAACGTCCCAGAACCATAGACAATGTGCCTTACATAACTCGGTGCCATTAATAGATGTAACACATATAGGCAGTCCCGGATTTGTCAATAGGCCGTATAGGCCGCGGCCTAGGGGCGGCAGCGGCCTAGGGGCGGCAGATTTCAGAAGATGATATATTATAGATGATTTTGCTATTAAAAAAGTGTAATTCTTGTTTTCTTACGCACTTTTTTAGTGACTAATTCAGTGCCTTCCTTACTATGAATGGAAAATTATTATTTTAGAAACACAGTTTACAAAGGTAGGTACTTACATGGGGCGGCGGAAATAAATTGGCCTACACTGATAAAAAATATAAATCTGGCACTGCATATAGGTAAGTAACGCACATGAGCAACGCGTTAAATAGTGCGCTAAACAGTCGGTCACATCTGCGTGATGTTATTTTTATCGCATTAAGTAACGCGTTAGGATATATATACGTAGCAGGAGTATTGCTAATAAAGCTTTTTAAACTTCTAACAGTAACTCTTCATCACCATCATACCTAGATTACTACCAACTCAGATACAAGTAGGGTTATGAAAAGTCGGGACAGTAAGCTAACAACGTCATCAGTCTCTGCAATCAACACCAGCATCCCCCCATCAGGTGCAAGTGGCGGAGTACACGGAGCAGTGTATAGAGTACATGGGCGTGATCAACGTGCAGCAGAAGAACGCGGACGAGCAGCAGCGCAGCGTGGCGGCGCGCAGCAAGAAGACCATGGAGGAGGAGGTGCAGTGTAAGAAGCTGGCCGACGCCGCCATGCGCGACTTGGCCAGTGCCATGCCTGCACTCGAGGAGGCCGTCAAGGTTAACGCGATATATACAATAAATAAATAAATGCTACCCACTCATAGCCCCTTATTAGAATTCCCTGTTAGGTGCCATGGACAATACACAGACTGCGAACAGAAATTTAACTCATCATCTAAATATCTGCATCGCTAGGAATCGCTAGGACCCTTTGAATGGCGGTCCGGTATAATAACCATTGTAACCATTTGTAAAACACAAAAGTGTTTCCACCTTCCATAATTACCTATGCTCAGATGCTGGTAGAGCAGGGTTTCTTTCTTCCTTCTCTGTTCTTGTCCATGGGTGACGGTGACCACTTACCAAGAGACGGCTGGCTCTCGAGGCGGCTGGCTCTCGAGACGGCTGGCTCTCGAGACGGCTGGCTCTCGAGACGGCTGGCTCTCATTTACATTAAACAATGTTCTTTTTTTGGCCAGGCTCTGGACGCGCTGAACAAGAAGGACATCACGGAGGTGAAGTCGTACGCCAAGCCGCCGCAGAAGGTGGAGATGGTGATGGAGGCGGTGCTCATACTGCTGCAGGTGATATGAACAATTGAACATGTCCATTGTACAGGCCGTACACTGGGAACATTTTATATACAGGCAGTCCTCGTACTTACGGCATGTTAGGTTCTCGAAATACGCGACGTAAATCGAAACGACGTAAGTCGAGACATATTTTTTCATATGTTTACATGTAAAACTCAAGGGTTAGGAATTAGGATCCATACGGACTCGAAATTAAAAAAAAAAGCTGCATTTATAACAAAGGATATACATACTTTATTATCAAAAGTAAGTTCTTAAACTGTTATTGACATCGCGACACGTGAATTCTCCTATGCCGGAAATCGAAACAAATGACGTATGCTTGAGGAATAGTGTCAAAACATTGTTCGACGTAACTTGAAACGACGTAAATCGAAACGACGTAAGTCGAGGACTGCCTGTATTATAATATAGTACCCGGATGACCGAGCTAAGCTCGGTTTAGTATTGCTTAACAACGCCATCTGCTTTAGCTTTAGTGTAGCTACTCGCCAATAGATGTCAGGAAGAGTCTATTGTAGCCGTTTTTCATTGCCTGAAAACACGGATTAAACGACATTTTTTAAAAATGATTCCTAGCTAGATCGATTTATTGCCCCCGAAACCCCCTGCATATTAAATTTCATGAAAATCGTTGGAGCCGTTTCCGAGATTCAGAAAATATATATATATACAAGAATTGCTCGTTTAAAGGTATTAGATTTTCCATTTTTACAGCCTAAAATTACAGGTTCGTTAGACAAATAAAAGTAATCTTAACATCAATGAACCATAATAAATTACATAAAGTAGAACTATTGAAATTTGGTTCCATGGATGATGATCATTAAATATATTATCTTCTCTATCATGGACCTTATTTATTACATTTAATGCCCGTAGTGATATTAGCGCCTTCGCCAACAGAGCGATCACCTATTGTATCAAGACACGGTTTTTTAAATTGCATTTTGAAGTTTCTGTACTCTACTCGTACATTTAAAACAAAGGTCGCGTTTTGGTCATAACAGGGCATTTGCACTGGAGCAAAATTCACAACAAAATATATTTTAATCAATGTTTCGGGTGATGTTCTCGTTATCTTCACAACACTACACTGTCAAAGGTGTTTGACATTCAAGTATAAAAACTTGTATCGAAACATTAAAGTCGTTTGAAATATCGACGACCGATTAAGTTTTTGTTTCTGTTATTTGTTTAGAAACATATATTTAAGACAATTTTTTATACAATACAACATTGTACAAAACTGAAAAAAGATGATGTTTTAGTTTTCCGTCAGTAGGAATGCAACGTATGAGAAATCAAGTTTATTTATTTATTTATTTATTTATTTATTTAAAACTTTATGCCCCATACATACGTACAGATGACAAAGGCGGACTTAATGCTAAAAGCATTCTCTCCCAGTCAACCTTCAGGCAGTATGAACACAATGATTTGGCGGCAAGAGTAAAAATAAAAATAATTAAAATACAGGATATTGCGTGAAAATTTAATACATACATCTATACTAATATTATAAAGAGGAAAGATTTGATTGTTTGCATTGAATAGGCTCCGAAACTACCGAACCGATTTGAAAAATTCTTTCACTGTTGGGAAGCTACACGATCCCCGGGTGACATAGGCTATATCACAATTTTTTAATATTTTTCCCGAAGCGAAGTGAGGGCGATTTCCTAGTATAAAATAAAATAAAATAAAATATAATATAATATATAGAAATAATATAAATAACATTTAATAGATAATATACATACATACAAATACACCTAAATATAAACAAACATATAAATACATACATATAAATATATACAAATGCGAATAATATACCACGACTGTACAGAAACACGTTAAAATGACTAACTATTCTTCTGACGCAAATACGTATGAAGTCTTTTTTTAAAAGTAAGTTTACTGGCTGGTTTTCTAAGAGACTCAGGAAGATCATTCCAAAGGCGCGCGGCTAGAACGGCAAAAGAATATGAAGTTTTGGTATTTGTTTTTATAAGTTTCGATACATGTCAAGTAAATTGTTTTTTGGTGCAAATCTTAAGAGAGCCCGATGCGGATGACATATGCGGCTGCTGATATATTATGTGCGTTTGGCATAAGGGAGCTCAGTCAGTGTGGTGGTTACTTTATAACCATCATGTAGGTATCACTGATACACTTATTGTTAAGCAACCAGCATTTCGTAAAGGTGCTTTCTCATGGAGGAGAAGAAATGCCGTAAAGAAACTTTTCAGCACATATTTTAAAAACTATAATGATAAACAACATAATGTATTGATTAAAGAAAAGTAACTACCGACACTATCGACCCACAGAGTACTAACAAATTAACTCAACTCTTAACAGAATACAACGGCAGTACAACTCTCTGGCCAAATCAACAGAAACTGATATATTTAGCAATAAAATTTTCACTTTTAAAAATTGTGTAAAGAAATCTTTAAGCAATAGTCAATAACTTTAAGCAATAGGCATTTATTTTATATTCTATTTTTATTTTTTTACTTTATATACAAAATTTTTAAATTAAGTTGTTTAAATACATTTTTACAAATCGATTAAGTACCCATTATAATTTTTATAAATTGTATTTATGTTATATTTCTTCGTCCACGATGCATGCCGTAGTAACCTATAATTAAGGCAACATTTAATTATTAAAATATTTGTCACATGTATTCTCGTGTATATGTACATAATGTGTGTCTTGTTGGTTATCCATAAATAAATAAAAATAAAAAGTCCAAATCCCTAGAAAGAGCCAACCTGGGCGGAGGCGAAGCGTCAGCTCGGCGACCAGTACTTCCTGGACCGGCTGCGCGAGTTCGACAAGGACAACATCTCGGACAAGACGCTGAAGAAGATCGGCACGTACACCTGCAAGCCGGACTTCGACCCCGACATCGTGGGCACCGTGTCCGCCGCCGCCAAGTCGCTGTGTCTGTGGGTGCGCGCCATCGAGAAGTACGGCAAGGTTTACAAGTCAGTATCCTCCTGTGTTCGTTTTTAGCACTACGGTGGAGAAACTTTATGTGGTTTTACAGTTTTAGACACAACTTAACCCTGTGCGTCCATCTAACCATCCGTAGTGCAGCTCAAAGACCCTTAGTACTAGAAAGCTGTAATCTATCTCGCTAACTTATCTGTCAGATAAACTTGTGTTTCGCATGGCCAATTACTATTAACTGTTAGCCTCATAGTTTATCAATACGGTTGGTTTCATAGATTTATGGCAGATTCGTGTGAGCTACTCGTTCATTTTGTGGTGTGCGCTGAAACGTACGTTCGTACGTACATAAAGCAATGTTTTTCAATGTCGTGTATGTACATAAAGCAAAAGAGATAGGTATGCTGGACATGATTCAAAAACCTTCCGCAATGTTTAATATTTTGTTTACTTTATTATATAATGATAGCAAAGTAAAATTATACCTTAATACCTTATGTATATAACATTGATAATACAGAAGGTTTTAGAATCATGCGCTGCATACCTAATTATTTTGCTGACTGTACCCGTAGGATCGTGAAGCCGAAGAAGGAGCGGCTGGAGGAGGCGCTGGAGTCTCTCCGCATGAAGCAGCAGATCCTGGCGGAGGCGCGCGCCAAGCTGCGCGAGCTCAGCGAGATGATCGCGCGTCTGCAGAAGGAGTACGACGAGAAGGTTACTATTTAGAGTCCCCGCAAACTGCACACTTTAAATCGGCCGATAGTTTCATCGGGTTCGTAATTAGTATAAGGAGGTATGTAACTGCGCACGTTGCTACGATTCGCTCCCTATACTGATTACGAACCTGATCAAACTATCGGCCGATAAAGTCTGCAGTCTGCGGGGACTTTTATTGTTACCATAATATAAAGAGCTGACGATTAGTTAGATACCGTGTCTCGTCGTGACCATAATGATATAACTGGGTCAAAATATCGACATTTGTGATAGAGCTGATATTAGATACCGTGTCTCACAGGGACCACGATCCAGGTAACTGGGTCGAAATATGGGTATTATAAAATACGAATGGTGAGTACCTGTTGCATTTAAAATATTCAGCGTGCGAGATGATGTAAGTTTAAAATAATAAGTTAGATACCGATTATCGAGACTTTAGGCCTTTCTGTAGGATTAGCTGCTGGTTTCTAGAACAGTAAATAATTTTAAGATAATGGTTATAATTTATGTTTATTAAATGTGGTTACACTTTTGTAACCCTCTTGCTTGAGTTGGCTGCCAAACGACTCTTCGTGTTCCGGCTGGGGGCTTGAGAGCCAGTTCTCTCTTTCGTTCTCCTGTCTTGGCCAGCAACACATCAGTGATGCCTTTGGTGTCGCTGATGTCATGGGCGACGATACCCACTTACCGTCAAGTGGATAGTCAGCTTGGTCGCGCTGTTGAAACTTTGGATAAGCGAGCTGATTGTTCCTATGACGTAATAAATAATTTGACTTCGACTTTGTAGGTGGCCCAGAAGGATGAGCTGGAGCGCAAGGCGCGCATGCTGCAGCTCAAGCTGGAGCGGGCCGAGGCGCTTATCACTGGACTCTCGGGTCAGTTTATATAGTGATCATTTTGTTACTTGAACACTGGGCAAGGGACCACCATCCTTAAGGATAGTACGCCTCAAGACCAGTGCGAACAGATTTGATCCATATTACGCTAGTTGTGGTCATCGACGAACTCCATTGGAGTCGTGGTGCCGTCGGTAATTGTTGTACATCAAAGAGTTGCTATTTATTTATTTATTGTACCCTTCACGCAAAAAGAGGGATTTTATTAGTTAAGGTATCGTAATTGAGATGGTTCTAGATATTTTTAGCGGACGTAAAAAATCCTAATTTATATTTCAGTTATATTTTAAGCATAGATTTAAAATACATGGAACATACTTGACGTTATGATACCACGGAATCATAACAGAGGAATACTGAAAAAAAAGTTAAATAAGCAGTCTCCCACCACAACCTGCTACATGTTATATCTCTCGGTCCAGGGGAGAAGGAGCGCTGGGAGCTGACAGTGGAACGGCTGGACAAGGAGTTCGAGAACCTGCCCGGCGACTGCCTCATCGCCACCGGCTTCGTGGCCTACCTCGGGCCCTTTGTCTCCGAGTACCGGGAGGCGCTCATGGACGAGTGGTTCCGGGAGGTGGGTTGGATGCATGCATATCCCATTACCCATTAGTTCTTTGGGAAATACAGAACTAGCTGTCCCATTCAGGCACAGTCAGCAAAAGAGGTAGGTATGCAGTATTCAGGGCATGTTACAAGAACTTTTTATAATGTTTAATAAAGATTACAGAATCTTTGTGTTATTTCTTATTATCAATGTTAAATGCTACTTATATATGTAAGGTCAAATTTAACGCTCATAATAACACAAACATTTCCTGCATACCAATTTTTTTTGCTGACTGTACATTCATTCAGATCACAAAGACCATAAGAACAAAAATGTAATTTAGAACTCAAAAATCCAAAAAGCTTGTTATGCGAAAAATTTATACATAATCTTAAATTAAAATAAAAAACCGACAGTTTTATTTACACTAAACATAGCTAAGAACACTCGAATAGGTCACCTTTCAAACAAAAAAAAAACTAGATCAAAATCAGTTCATCCGTTTATACAGATCCACAGATACACAGATACGTCAAACTTATAACCCCCCTATTTTTTCATTAGGAGTTAAAAAACAGTTATAAGTTGTGAGGGTAGTTTTGTTATATTTTACGTTCTGTCCGTTCTGGTGCACGGTTCACGTCCAGGTGTACGAGGAGGCGGTGCCGGTGACCATGGACCTCACCATGAAGTACTTCCTGCTGGACGACGCCACGCTGCGCGACTGGAACTACATGGGCTTGCCGGGTTAATACCATCTACCATCTCGTGCATTGTTAATATAAAATATTGCTCACATATTTTTGTGTTGTTGTAGTGTTTTGGTTATTATATTGTAGATAGTTTTGTATTGTAGATCGTGTTTGTACCTCTTTAATAACCGGTGCTGATCGTATCGCTAATAATTAGTGCTTAATATATACACATAGTGTTACATATGGTATAGTGTAAGTACCTTTAGAGTTGTGATGATTTACTATCTTATTTTATTCATCTTAGTACATTCACAGCACAGACATTATTATATCAACAGCCGCTAAGAATAGTATCTTGACAGCATTTATGTGACCTATTACATAAGTCTGTGATTCAAACAAATTGTCTTCCGTGGTATAAACTTACCGGGGCCAGGCTGGCGCACTACTCACTTTTGGTATGATCGCGCCAGTTTCAGAAAGGCTACCGCCGTGTCATACATTCGTAATCTATCACACATCATAAAAAGACAACCGTGACGTTGTCAGAGAGGAAAAGAGTTATGATTAGAAAGAAGCAACGTCTATTATCAACGTCTGTTGAAGATTAGCGCTGTGCGAGCTGAATTACACTCTGTTGTGACGGAGCTAGAGTCGCTATTTATTTATATGATTTTGCGGAGTGACTTTTCTGTACTAATACCAATGATATTATATACAAGATATGCCAAGATGGCGCTGAAATTATGTCAGTCGAATTTAGACAAGTGTAGCGATTTTAATTCAGACAGTTGATAGTTGCCTCTGAATGAGGCCGTCTAGCTGTCTTTTTCACTATTATGGTTTTAGTAGTGCCGTCCCTTTTACATAATTTACCAATGTAATAGTGATTGATGTAGTGAAACAAAAGATAAACGTGTGTGTGTTGTAGCTCGGTCGGAACAGATTTTTTGGTTGATTTGTAAGGGTATAACGTATCTATAGTTTAATATCATTGACTAATACCTATAGGTACTATTAAGTATTCTGTGCCGGGACTCCACTAGTAATGTAGTGCACGTGTTCCTCCAGACGACAACTTCAGCGCGGAGAACGGCATCATCGTGGTGCGCGCGACGCGCTGGCCGCTCGCCGTGGACCCGCAGGGGCAGGCGCTCATCTGGATCTCGCGCCTCGAGGAGAAGAACGACATACAGGTCGCTTTCTACTGTTATATTGGCTTCAACCCATCAATGGCCCACTACTGGGCACGGGTCTCTCCTCTTGAGGAGGCTTGGAGCATACTCCACCACGCTGCTCCAGTGCGGATTGGTGGAGGGGTTATTGGCCAACCCGAGTGTCGGAAGTTTTCAAACCGCCCGAGGGCCTCCGACATGGCTTAATGACTGTTATCATATGATAACAACCGGGACCGAAGGCTTTACGTGCCCTCCGAAGCACGGAAACGCTCAAGAATTTTTGCCACTAGCGCTCACCCATCCAACTACCGACCGCACCCGCTGTTGCTTAACTTTATCGATCACTTAAGATCGACGCAAGCCGCAGGGCTATGAGCGACTGTTTCTACTGTTCTATACGTTATTCGTATCGTCACGCAGAACCAATGCATTGTAACGACGATGTATAAATATCAAAAATTTGTGTTTTCGGTTTAATCAGAAGGTTGCGTGTTCAAATCACGCCGGGGTCATCAATTTAGGTGTTTATGTTGCCAAGTTAGGTATAGGGTTGTTAATTTGATGTTAACTCCTAATTTGTAGATAATAAATGAAATGCGTTGGAGAATCACTGGATTTAATTGCACACGTTATTACAGTACTTATGCGCGCACACGACTGCTCGCGTAAACGAGTCTTTTATATTTTATAACGCTTACTGTTAGGTTAGTGTTGTCTCTACAAAGCCCTTGTTATAGGACTCGTGAATGTGATTTTATAGACACATCAAACTCCTTTGCAGGCTGAACAAAATAATAACATTGGATTTTTCTCGCTTGTTTCTCGAACTCTTATATCATTGTTTTTATTTCCTTAGTATTAAGGATCACTTCTTAAAAGGACAATTCTGAAAAGGACGTTTTCCGAATAGGATCTCATCAATAAAAATAAAGAAATGCAAATAATGATGTATTATTGAAAGGTTTCTTTTGGGTATACTTAACTGATCCTTAAAGGAATAAGACATTGCAAGTAGCAGTTTTGAGAACTGATCCTTTTGGGGAAGCGGTCCTTAAAAGTCTAAAAGAAAGACAGCGAGATAAATTGCAAGAAATAAACGAAAGAGCTATCCAGCATGAACTAGAGTGGAACACCAGAGAGCATTACCAGCGCGTTGCCATTTAACAAAGCTTCATCGATACTATATTGACGTTATCAACATAACCAACGCCCCCAGATCGTGGACTTCGGCCAGCCGAACTACCTCAAGGTGATGGAGACGTGTCTGACCAGCGGCGCGCCCGTCATCGTCCAGAACGTGGGCGAGGTGCTGGACCCATCCATCGCGCCCATCCTTGACAAGGCCATCGTACGCATCGGCTCCGCGCTCGTCATCAAGTTCAATGAGAAGATGGTGCCGTATAATACGGCGTTTAAGATGTACCTCACTACCAAGCTGGGTAAGTGGCGGGATATTGTCATACGTTTAGCGAAGCGGACATATAACATAACGATTCAAAATTTTTGTTCGCAACTTCATAAATGGGAAATGTTGAAACTTTTATTAATTTTATCTTATCTACACCAGTTTTAAAGTTAGACCTCCAGCAATTGTGATCAAATTTCGACTAGTAGTTTTAGCGTGTAGTCCTTCAATCTCAGTCTAAAAACAGAGGGTTAAAATAGATAACCTAAGTAGCAGAATATATTTTATTTTATAATATGTCCTGTTATAGGAATTAATGCTGTTGCATGCTTGCGACTGAATAAATCTTTCTTTCTTTCTTTCTTTCTTTCAGAAAATTGTATAGGTTAACGATTTATTAGGTAATAATAATAATCTTTATTTCGGATGTCATAGATCCATAGATTGTTAGTGTGTTAGTAACAATTGGGCTTAATAATATGTTAGCGTTGTTGGTGCAATTATTTATTTATTTATTTACTAGGTAGGGTGTATGAATATTTACTACCAATGACAATATGATACGTGCACAAATGATGTGTGTAAAAATAACAAACAAAATACCTGTACAAATAATGTCCTTACCGCCTAAGCAGCTCAAAACACAATTAAAAAACTGGCTATTGAAAAATAATTATTACTCGGTCAAAGATTTTTTAAATAGTTAAGTGACTGCTCATAATGATATTTTGACATTTTAAATTCATTTAAATAAATAAATAAACATTATTTCAATTAATTAATATTATATTACATTTACAGATTGTGACATAATAAGTAATCCACTTTATTAATGAATGTAAATAGGTACTTGCATGCTCCTCAATAAATTATAGATTAAAATCCTTAATTTAATTTTTGTTAGTAGATAATTAATAATATCTGTAATTTTATTAAATAATTTGCATGCCTAAAGTCTGGCAAATGTGAGCGATATTTAACAACTAACACCATTTTGTAACCACATTTTCGCAAATAAATTATCATTATCATTATCATTATCAAAAATTGAGTTACTCTAATTCAGTCATTTGTCGTAACTTCATTCTGACACAACACACGTCAAGCGTCACAGACTAATCAATGCAAGTGTCCTTGGCGCGCAGGCAACCCAGTATACAGTCCGGAGACGCTGACGAAGACGACGATGGTGAACTTCGCGGTGAAGGAGCAGGGGCTGACGGCGCAGCTGCTGGGCATCGTGGTGCGGCGCGAGCGGCCGCAGCTCGAGATCATGAAGGACGCGCTCGTCATGACCATCGCCAACAGCAAGAAGGTCTTGGTGAGTGTGGCCCCTTCGATCAAACTAGTGGACAGTATAAAATTTTAAATCAAAATTTAAAAAAACCCCAATACGAGTACTTAAAATTACACGAAACATAGCTAAGAACACTTTCGAATAAACCTTGCAAACAAAAAAAACTAGATCAAAATCGGTTCGTCCGTTTGGGAGCTATGTACGATGCCACAGACATACAATACGCACATACACAGACACGCAGACAGGTCAAACCTATAACACCCCTCTTTTTTCATCGGGGGTTAAAAATCGTGGTAATGACGAGTAATAATTGGAACAATAACTTGCAAACAAAGTAACCTTAACTAACAACAACTCGGTAACCTCACCTCGGTACCTCTTTCTCTTATCAAACGGTTTCATTGAGATCGTTGACGTGTGTCCCCAGATGGACCTGGAGAACGACCTGCTGCGCATCATGTACGAGTCGCAGGTGCCGCTGCTGGAGAACGAGGAGCTGTTCCTCACGCTGCAGATCTCGCAGCGCACCTCGCTCGAGGTCAAGGAGGCGCTCGCCACCTCGCAGGTCACCGAGAAGGAGATCGACACGGCCAGACAGGTGACGTCACCATTTCTGTATCCAACAGAACAATGACTCTACGCTCTTTACTGCTTCTTTTCGCGCTTATCATGTCCGTGAATGGTGTTTATGTATTTAAGCTACGTCGCAGCACAGGTTAATATTGGTTTTCCTCTTTTTGTTTAACTTTTATAGGTTATATATTTTATACATAAGTATTTTTGTGTTTAATAAAGTTATTAATTTATTTCCAATGTTACCAGATTACCTCACGCTTCAAAGCGTGTAAATAAATATATTTTCTTTCTTTCCTCTATTAAAGCTTATGTAGGCCGCCAAGTATTTCAATGATATACCAGGGGTATCCATCAGGGGTTGTCTACAGCCTTCATGGTATCTGATGGTAGTGTTGGTGACCCTCAGGGCTACGTCCCGACAGCAGTTCGCGCGTCCGTGCTGTTCTTCGCGCTGAACGACCTGTCGCGCATCGACCCCATGTACCAGTTCTCGCTGGACGCCTACATCGACCTCTTCACCTACTCCATCGACCGGAGCCCCAAGGGCGGCGAGCTGGAAGACCGGATCAATAACCTTAACGAGTTCCATACGTTTGCTGTTTACAAGTGAGGGGCTAGATTATTGTTTATATGCTTCATCCAAGCCAAGGTTTTTTGTGACAATATACGACTGAGACCCAGAGAGCGCAGATCTACGATGTAGCAAATAGTAGCTTTTGTAGTGCATTGTAATAAAATGTATTTGTTTATTAAAATATCAGTATGTCCTAATGTGCCTACTAAATTGGTGTACCTGTACATCCAACTTACCTTACAGTAACTTCACTAGCACAGGTTTTAATAAAGTTATAAGAGGAGCAACCAAAATTTGTATAATTAAAGTTTTATTTATTCTATACTATCTTGACTTATCTTTAATCGTAATTCCAACCAACATCAGTAAAATTACCATCTAACGCTACAAGTTCCGTCTCAGTCGCTCACGTGAGCTAACGTTACATACCGTCTCTGTCTGTGGTGTTAGGAACACGTGCCGCGCGCTGTTCGAGCGGCACAAGCTGCTGCTGTCGTTCCACATCGTGTCGCGCATCCTGTTCCAGCAGGGCAAGCTCAGCGTGCACGAGTACCTGTTCCTGCTGAAGGGCGGCGTCGTCCTCGACCGCTCCGAGCAGCCCGAGAACCCCACCAGTCAGACATTCTCCTTTGTTTATTGACGTAATAACGTCTATTAAAACGTTGCCGGCCGAACGCATGAAAAAGCATGACTCATCTGTCGCGTTACGCGAGCGAGCGAACAATGGAGATAGCGCCATCTATGAACAAACTATTTACACAATTAAGTCAGAAAGGAACTTGCTGAAAAAATAGTTTAGTTCAGGAGTTCTAGATGATGAACGATTACTTAATTACTTAAATCGTTCCTTAGTAAAGAATCACCATACAAATTCTGTACTAAGGAGCGATTTAAGTAATCATTAGTGATTGAGTTGGGACGTAATCTGGAAACCCGCCATGATGTATTTGGAATATGTGTGTATGTACAGACTGGTTGCCGGACGAGTGCTGGGACAACATCACGGAGCTGGACAAGCTGCCGGGCTTCCACGGCATCATCGAGTCGTTCGAGGTGTTCTCCAAGGAGTGGCGCGAGTGGTACCTGCACCCCGAGCCCGAGACGCAGCCGCTCATCGGTAAACTTCGGGCTTGTTCGGCTAAGCTCGGGTGTCGTGTGGCAGGGGGATCATGGGTTGTTGATATGCAAACCTGCGGCATACTGTGTTGTAGTAAATGGTCTGTAACTGACAAGCCACCTGATGGTAAGTAGTCACACCAAAAGGCATCACTGATGCGTTGCCGACCGAAAAAAAGTGTGGCTCGAAGTCTGCAGTATTACTCGTTAGTTAATACTGGATGGAGGATAGTTAGCTACCACAGATGAAATACCAAGCCATGGTGGCATTCAACATTCCCTAACACTGATACGATAGGATAGCTTTTTTTTGAACACTAATATATTTTTTTTTAGAATTTTCCTTTACGATTTTCTTTCCCATCGCCACCGCTAAAACACACTTCCTGTGAATAGTGATTCCTTATGACACTGGGCGTTTTTGTGGTCCAATTGAGAATAGATGTTTATAGCCGGCGATTGGCAACTTGTCCAATGATGCTTTTATGTCGACAATGTATGACGAGTGTTGACCATCATCGTGTGTGATGTGTGTTGTGCTTGGTGCGCGCAGGTGAATGGAACGAGATGTGCAGCGAGTTCCAGCGCATGCTGATGGTGCGGTCGCTGCGCGCGGACCGCGTGTCGGGCTGCGTCGCCGCGTTCGTCGTCAACGTGCTCGGCCCGCGGTACGTCGAGCCGCCCGTGCT
Source organism: Thymelicus lineola (assembly GCA_963932265.1). Taxonomy (NCBI): domain Eukaryota; kingdom Metazoa; phylum Arthropoda; class Insecta; order Lepidoptera; family Hesperiidae; genus Thymelicus; species Thymelicus lineola. The sequence continues at coordinate 16,820,296 of OZ010690.1, forward strand.
CGACATCAAGGTGACTTCACACACCACATACACTGTTACGTGGGGTTCATGGCAGGGTCGCTACAGTGAAATTTTTAGACGAGTCGTTGTCAGTCTTTTTAACGTATTTTGTAATATTTTTGTAAGCCTGACACAAAATGAAGAGAATTGAAAGACAGATAAAATCATATAGCTAATGATAAAACTAATTTCTGTTTCTTATTCATCAGTTTTTTAAACTAATTTAAATTAATATAAAATTAAATTTTAATTTTAGTTTTGTGTTGTTATTAAGTTAGTTGGTTTTTATAATTTCAAGTAAGGTACGTGTGAAGCATATTTTTATTTTATTCTATATTTGTGTGAACTTATTAACATATGCACTTTTTGATATGTCTATATTCCATTGTAACAAATTGTCCCCCTATCGCATTAAATTTCTTGTATGGACAGAGTTGGGATCCCAATCCCAATTATTTTTATGACTCAAGTCATAAAAATAAATAAATAAATAAATATTTCAATAAAAAGTAGTGCCAACTAAATAAGTCTCGTATAGTCTCGTCTCGTCTGAAAAAACGGACTATGTGATGCTAGTGAGTGCCAGTGTGACGTATAGTGCAATGTCGGCACAATCGTCGGCAGGCGGCGTGGGAGGAGTCGTCGTGGAAGACGTCGCTGCTGTTCGTGCTGTCGCCCGGCGTGGACCCCACCGCGGCACTCATCCAGCTCGCCATCGACGTCAAGATGTTCGACAAGTTCCAGTCGCTCAGCCTCGGACAGGGACAGGCGCCCACCGCCGCCAAGTTAGTGGATTCACACATACACACACACGCACGTATATACACGTTTGTTCGCTCGCACGCACACACACACATGTTCGCATGCATGCACAATGCACATACATGTACAAAATAAAATTTTTCTTAATTTAAATTTGGGTGAATATCAAAACGGCTATCGTAACGACTGTTAATCCGACTGACACGAAATTTCGTATACATTTTGTTAAAGGAAAAAAACGTTTGTCTAAAAAAGTTAACAAAGACTCACTGGATTCGGATAATGGCATCACTACGTAGACGCAAGTAGAAGTTTTTTTTGCGCTTACGCTTCGGGTCCTGAGCTGGGGGCTGAACGGTGTCTATGTGTGCAGTGCAGTGTGCGGTGTCGAGCGCGCTGGTATGAAGTTATCCTATATGTATCAGTATATGGTATGGTGTATGGTGTCAGAATGTTGACCGCGGGCATGCGCGACGGCGGCTGGGTGTTCCTGGCGAACTGCCACCTGGCGTGCGAGTGGCTGGGGTCTCTGCGCGGCCTGGACAACCCCAAGATCCACCCGCGGTTCCGGCTGTGGCTCTCCTCCATGCCTGACGACAAGTTCCCGCTCAACGTGCTGCAGCGCAGCATCAAGATGACTACTGAGCCGCCACAGGTGAAACTACACGCACACACATGCAAATACGTACGCATGCGCGCATGCACAATAATAAGATTACTACGAGTATGATCTGAAACAAATAAATGATGATTGCTCATCGTAGTTTTGTTGTATATTTCGATAAACGAAGTAGTGGGTTCTTCAATTAAATGCACTTTATTATTGTAACTTAACTTTAACTTATAGAGCGGAAGAAGGAGATGAGTTGGGGAGAACACAGATTGTTAATGTGCACAGGTTATTAATATACGACATCAAAATATTAGTAATGGTTTAACTAACTCGTTTTAAATAGACTGTCTCGGGTGCTATCATGGACTTCATCACCACTTACCATCTAGCGAGGTTGCAGTCAATCATATGAAAACATAAGCAATGACAAAACAATTCTGCGCACTTGTCTGAACAATTAAAGTATTTTCCTCAAATTTTCATGAATGATTATGATGGAATTTCAACCCTGTACTTATTGAATCAATCATCACAAAACTACGGATCAAACGTCGCAGGGTCTGAAGGGTAACCTGGTGCGCCTGTTCGCCAACATCAACGAGGACAAGTTCGACGAGGCCACGCCCAAGTACCGGCGGCTGCTGTTCTGTGTGTCGTTCTTCCATTGCACGCTCATAGCGCGCAAGCGGTTCCGACAGCTCGGATACAACGCCGTCTACAGCTTCAATGATGCGGACTTTGATGTGAGCATTGACTTTTATATTAATAATCTAAAATTTTAACAAATTTAAGTAGGACCACACGACAAACACCAGCTTTCGATTAAAAAAAGAATCATCAAAATCGGTTCACCAAGTCGAAAGTTCTGAGGTAACAAACATAAAAAAATACAGTCGAATTGAGAACCTCCTCCTTTTTTTGAAGTCGGTTAAAAACAGGATGACGTGGGACATTGATTACTCCAATAAAATTGTACTAATAAAAATATTATTCAACAAGGTGACGCTGATCTCACACAGTAAAAGAAAAAGAGATGGCGCTACTTTTAGCTTGTATGAAGAACATTTAGGTGGAATGTTCTGACGGGTCGATCCTTCCTTTTTTAATCATTTGACGTGAGGGACGTCTGATGTGTATCTGTGGTTTAGGCTTATAGCTTGCATGGGTTGTCCGAAAAAAATCGTTTTGTACCTAAACAATAAGGCCGCCTCATGTTTTGTAATTCCTGATTGTTACCTATATATTCATCTATACTAATTTATATATTCAGAATGTCGTTTCATAACCATTGCAGGTGTCAGACAACCTGCTGGCCAACTACCTAGAGGAGTACGAGGAGGTGCCGTGGGACGCGCTGCGCTACCTGTTCGCCATCATCAACTACGGCGGCCACATCACCGACGACTGGGACAAGCGCGTGCTCATCGCCTACATCAACCAGTTCTTCTGCGAGGAGGCCTTGGACGTGCCTTTTTACAGGTACTGCGGGAGGGGGAGCGGGAGCGAGAGCGATGGTGGGTAGATTTGTGGGCATGTGAGTGTCTGTTTGCGGGCTTGGGTGCGTGTGCGTATGAGTTTGCGTGCAAATGTGAAAAAAAAGAGAATGAGGTGATTTTGGGAGACTAAACATTACTCTTTAAACTAGAAACATTTAAATTAAAAAAATGGCATCGCATAACTGGCAATGCACTTTTAAATTTTATTTTTCTGGACCCATTTTCTAGGCCGAGTCTTTTCCATGACGTACTACTTAAAAAAGTTGTGAGAGGCCAAAAAATAAACGCCAATTAAATAAATAATAAACCGATTTTGAGTGAAGACTGTAGAACGTAGAAGCAGTTTTACAACGTTACCATATACATCGGTTCAGACTGTCGAGCATCCCGGCGTACCACATCCCGCGGGACGGCAGCCTGGAGTCGTTCCGGGACTTCCTGGACCTGCTTCCGGCCGCCGAGCGCGCAGAGTCGCTCGGACAACACGCCTCGGCTGACGTCGCTACCTTGGCGCAGGTGAGGTCATGTTTTGTTCACGTCGTAATCTATACTAATATTATAAGTTGAATCCTAAAAAAATTTTTTTTTTTAAACGCTTTTATTTCAATAATGTTTAGTTTATAAAATTAGCTACAAGTTGTGAAAATTTCAAGTCTCTACGTAAAATAGAACATAGAGAATTATGCGTCTAAAGTCTGAAAATCGTTTTTTTTAATTTAACAACAAATAAACAATGAAAATTAGTTTAAAATATGATTTTCGTGTATTGTCATCGGAAATACACATGTCTGCCAAATTTCATCAATTTTCATTAAAGGGAAGTCATTCAAATTAACGTTACAAGATTTGATGCTTTGAAGATTTGATGCTTTGATGCTCCGAAGTGAAGCTAAATAAAAGCGTTTAATAAAGAGGAAAGATTTGATTGTTTGTTTGCATTGAATAGGCTCCGAAACTACCGAACCGATTTGAAAAATTCTTTCACTGTTGGGAAGCTACATTATCCCCGGGTGACATAGGCTATATTATTATTTTTTTACTATTTCTCCCGAAGCGAAGTGAGGGCAATTTCCTAGTATAACATAAATAATACACCTCCAACACGGGTGGAGTTCAATTGGACGGATGAATATCCAAAAAAATCATGATACAGTAAATAACTGTAATCTTCAAAATATTTTCATATTTCTATTTTCAAACATATCGAAGAATTATACAATCTTTTATCCTTTATATTAACCCCTTATGGGGTTTAATAAAGGTAATACAGTAAATTTTTTAACCACTAGCTTACATATTTAACACACGGGAGTGTGTGAAGGCAAGATCGTGCCAATAAATTTCTAACTTCAATAATGACAATATTTTATACAAACTTAATACTTTCATGCCTTAGTACTTCAACCTATTTCAAATATTTAATATACCAAATAATATTGAATCCTTGTGTGAAGCCTTACCACTAAAAATTAACAGTATTCGTCTTAATTTTGAATATTATGAAAGAGTGTTTTCAGGACGCAATGATAATGTGTTCAACGCTGTTCGCGCTCGCCTCCACCGGCGGAGGGGGCGGCGGCGGCGGGGAGGATCAGAAGGTATTCTATTTCATAATTTGACCTATTTAAGTCGTACATGTTTAAACAGTAGTTAATAGTTTGGAAATAAAAATTAAAAAATGAATGAATAACATGAATAATAAATAAAAATATACAAACAAATGAATTTCATATGCTCACTCAATTGACAACAATATTTAGCGTTAGTTAGCGTGGATATGATATCGCTTTCATATCCTCTAATGTTATCCCTAAAAACTGAAGAGTATGGCCTATCAAAGGATCTGAAACCATCCGCTACCATATTAAAATAAATAAAATAAATCAAATTGTTCGTGTTAATGAGCCAAAGTAATATTTTTAGATTTATTATAATCGCTTTTTCGTTGGACGAAACTGTATGTGTTGTATACACACGCAAGCTTGCATGTGTACGTGCGAGTGGCGTGGAGATTAAGGGTGCTGCCACACCAGTAATGCTGGCCATACACGATCAAGTATACTTGTCAAGTTTGCAGCGGACTTGACGCGGCATCCAGTAAACTTGACGGTGTATGTCCACAGTATGGCTATCTGGCTATATAGCTATCTCATGCAAACTGGATACCGCATTAAATCAAAATGCTAACTTGACAAGTAAACTTGATGATGTATGGCTAGTTTAATATTCGCACCTTCGGTGCAACAAAGTCTCAAATAGCCAAAACTGTAAAATTGAGTTAGTATGCCAAATTGTCTATAAAAAATCATTTTACGTGAAACTGTAGTAAAAATTATAAACAATTAATAGTATAATATTTTTAACCTACTAAAGCTGATAGTAATCCAGTAATATGGAAATAAATGCGAAAAAAAATCTTCTCCTGTAAAATTACGAAATGAGCTGTTGTGACTTTGTTGCACCGATGATGCGAATATGTTATGTTTCAAAATAGTTTACACAACAGCAGTGTGTGGCAGCACCACCACTTCGTGTCATTGTCGTGTCGTTGTCGTGTCGTTATCGTGTCAGTCAAAAAATCAATCCACTGGTGTGTCAGGTGGACGAGCTGGCGCAGGAGATGATCGCGAAGCTGCCGGCGCGCATCGACGTGGAGACGACGGAGCGCATGATGGGCCCCGAGATCGTGATGCCCATGTGCGTGTCGCTGCTGCAGGAGCTCGGCTACTACAACGTGCTCATCGCGGGGATCACGGCTGGACTGAAGGTGTTCAAACTGTCCATTGCAGTTGCCCTTAGGGCTTAGGGTCGATTCATACTGAGACGCGCAACGCAATGCCGCGGTATGTTTTAAAGTCAAAGTCAAAATATTTTATTCATATAGGTATCACTGATACACTTAAGCACGTCATCATTTTTTGACGTGACAACGTCTATTAAAACGATGAACGCCGGGTGCACGCACGAATAAGCATGACTCACTGTCACGTTCCGCGAGCGAGAGCGCGGAACAAGTCATAGAGAGGCACGATCGGCTACGATCGGCCGAAGCGCTCGGTTCGTGCCGCATAGTTAATTTATGAATCAAAATGTAGATTTCATTTCACTCCTTTTCCTATACAAAAAAATGGTAATTTAATTAAAATGATTCAATTTTATCTATAATAAAAGTATGCAATCATTTCATCAATGTTTTGTCATGACGTTGTCACGTTAAACTACCGTCCGTAAACCGACTTACAGACAACCATTTTTAATCAACCAGCTTTTCGGAAAGGCGCTTTGTCATGGAGGAGAAGAAAAGCCGTAAAGAAAGTCCTCAGCACATCTTTTTAAAAAAATATTACAAAAAAAAGATAATATTACAAAAGTATTTACTATTCTGAGCGGAACAGGTTGCAGAGCTGGTCATTTCCATGCATCTTTGTCATTTAAATACTTGTCTACACAAATTTTTTTTTTAAAATATTCCTTGCCTAACAATTGTGTTTTTAGACGTTTCACCAACAGCTTCTGCGGGCAATGTCTATTTTTAGATTTTATTGAATTGCCCAAAAATCTTTTTGGGCATAGTTCAAGGAGAGCGAAATAATGGCATCAAACACGTCAAGTTAGTTTAAGATGTGCCGGTCGGCGCCATAGAGCACCTGACCTATTCAAGCAATTCGCGTCTCGGTGTTTCTGACGTTTTAAACTAATTTATTAATTTAAAAACAAAAAAAGGAATCTTACCACACGTGTCATTTGAAAATGCGAAGAAATAAATTTTCGACCAGAGTTAAGAGCCATTTCGCAAAACTCGGTTGATAAACTATAGGTATTTGAAGCGGCTCCGCGGCGTGATATTGCCTCGCGCGGCTCGCGTCGCGCTTGACCTCAGTTCTGTGCGAGTAATCTTCTTGATACTTTCAAACGTAAAAATTTTAAAATTATGAACATATAATTTTAATTATACACTTTGTGACCACATACATGTATCTGGTTTGTGACAATATAAGTTTATATAACAATTAAGAGTACAATGTAGTAGTACCATTATCAGTAACTTATTTACATAATACATTTTAGGTACCTACTTAGGTACATCACAATAAAGATGTCCAATAGATGCATATTGCAAAAATCAATATTTTGGCAAATCAACGTGAAAAATTAAAAATCACGTTTTTTCAAGGTGATCTATAAAATGCAATATGCGTCCATTTTGCCTGCGATATTCGCAGCGCGTCGAAATACATAGGTATACCTAAATTCAAATCAATCGGAGGGTATAGAACCGGGAAATCCCGGAACCGAAAATCCCGGGATTTACAAAGGAATACGGTACTTTTCAAAAGAACCAGGAAACAAAATAAAAGAACCGGGAAACAAAATAAAAGAACCGGGATTTTCTGAACTTTTGGGAAATAAAAATATGTCGCGTCGTGATACAAAAAATAACGTAAAAATAAAGGTAAATACAATCCATACACAAAAATGATTACAGCTTTAAAAAGAAGATATTCAGAACGTCGGCTACATGAAGCAGCTATACTAATATAATATTATTTACACAACCAAGATCGATATTTTTCTAATATAAATGAAGATGATTTAACTCTTTTTTCTCGTCCAAGCAGTGCTGAATTGTGCAATACAATTGTGTTGCTTTCATACAATTAATACGAAACTTATGTTTGCATGTAAGGTATAATAGTATGATGGTTACTCAATCACGGCAAACGACTATACGGATTTGGGTAGAAAACAGTTTTTCCCTATTTAATGCTCCTGAGAGATAAAATAGGAAACGCGATACTAACTATTTTCACGCGGGGAAAGCCGTGGTAAAATAATCCCGAAAGAACTGAAAATCCCGGGAATCCCGGTTCCAGCATAGGCGAGTACCGAAAATCCCGGTAATTTAAAACAGGATCGGTTTTCGATACCCTAATCATTACCGTGATACAAAAGATAACGTAAAAATAAAGGTAAATACAATCCATACACAAAAATGATTACAGCTTTAAAAAGAAGATATTCAGAACACTATTCTTTGAATGTTAAAAACGAATTCTTTATTGTTTTCTGTTGGTTTACAAAACAAAATATTGACAATAGTCTAGTATAATAAATTATGAGAAACGAAATTCGCACTTTCCTCCCAAACCACTTGCTCTACAAGAAAAATGTATGGCACATAAAATGTCAATCTTTTTATGGGCTACAACTTTTACTCGATCCTTTCGGAAATCGTCTAGGACGCACCGTTTAGGAGATATAAGGTATTTTCGGAAAATTTGGGAGGGGGGGGGGTTAAGGTTGGGCCCAATAAGATTGGGTAATGTTGCAAGTATGAGTTCCACAGGGCGGATGGAAATTCAGTCGGAAATCGTCTAGGACGTACCGTTTAGGAGATTTATGGTATTTTAGGAAAATTTGGGGAGGGGGGGGGGGGTAAAAGTGGGTTCAGTAAGATTTAGCAATAAGGTTTGGAGGTTTACTAAAGGGGGTTGAAATTTCCGTCTAAACTTGTCTAGGACGCACCGTCTCCGAGATATCCGGGATTTCCGGTTTTCCAAAAATCTATATCCCGATATCCTGATCTGCCGATCTGCGCCTACCTGATGAGTGCGGTATTTGCCCGGATGCCTCCCAGATTATCACGACGCAAAATTCCACTTTTGGGTGAAGAACTGAGGGGGGGGGGGGGTATAGGGGGAGGCGAGGGGTTGTGAAGGGAAAAAATGAGAGGGTGATTTGTATTTGTGTTGTGTATTTGAGATACGTGAGTTTTGGGGAGTTGACGGAACTTGGGTGCACGAGAGTTTCCAAACAACGAATGCATTATCTTTGACTAATAATAAGTGACTATAGCTGACTAATGTCGGAGCTTCTATCATTCCAACATTTTGGCTTAGCAATAGGGTCCCGTTGACACCGTTTGAGTACGGAACTCTATAAAGTACAGATTGATCTAAAAGTTGTATAAATAAAGGGTATGTGTATACAAGTTATAATTATTTATTATTTTTTTTCTATGTAAATATGTAATTTACACATATAACAAAAAACCTAAATACTGTAAACAGTAACTAATGTCTAAAAACGGACAATGTTTTATTTCAAATTACAGCAGTGACTTCCAACCCAATAGGGGTTGAATTTCCAAAAATCCGATAGCCTAAAGCCTTCTTCGATAAATGAACTATCCAATACAAAAAGAATTTTTCAATTCAAACCAGTAGTTCCTGAGATTAGCGCGTTCAACCAAACAAACAAACAAACTTTTCAGCTTTATAATATTACAATAGTAATAGTATAGATTAGTATAGATATAGTTATATTTTGTACATATGTATGTTCGTGATTTTCTTCGTTACTACTTACACTACATAAATTGGAAAGAAATAGTTACTTAATTTCTATTGTTTTCTTCAAACCAAAGATGTTTAAAGCAGAATATTACGCAAACGGACCCCTGAATTGAAAAATGGTCTTTTGAAACCTATAATATTTTTGAAAGACCTTTTCAACGATACCCCACATTAAGGGGTAGACGAAGAAAAAATCATACGGAACGGACAGACGGACGGACGGAAGGACGGACGGCCGGACGGGCTAGCCGGCCGGTTGAAATAACGAACGGACTAGACATGATTCCGATTTGACTACAAAACCCTGAAAATTATAGAAAACTAAAAATAATACAATTGACTGTAACTAAAAATTCTCACGTGATCAAGACTGTTCAATGGCAATATAATTACGTTACTTTTACGAAATCTATTCCTTAGATGGCTAAAGCAAAAATTGACATAGGTCCGACGTCCAAGAGTGCTGCCGCACGACTGATTTGATTTCGCGCCAGTTCGTATCTTTATATGGTAAAGTAAATTCGTTTTAATAAATTATTTTTTGCAGTAAGATAAAAAAAAATACGTGTCATATTCGACAAAGACCATATTTTATTACTACATAAATTTTTGATGGGAAATACGCTTTATTGAATACAAAAATCGATGGTAAAGTCATGGCATAAACCATGAAAATTGGTAATGTTATTGAATTAATTTTGAAACGAATATTATAGTAATCGTATATCCCTTGTAATAAATGCAAAATATAATATATGAGTGTTCTCTAGACATTTTTTTTTACTCAATTTAATAAAACTTAATAAAGAAAATCAGTGTATGAAATTGACTCTGTCGTCCTTTTGCTGAAAAATAGTTATGCTAGATTGACAGTTACGCAGAAACAAATTAATATTTTCAAAATTCCGGTAAATGAAGATCCAAGATGAAGGATTGATCTATTTTATGAGTTCATTTGCCAGCATTAATATCTTTCTTATGATACTAATTTTTGACATCAAATTCTTCATTCCGCGCGTCTAACCGCGAAATGGCTCTTAAAGCCCCGTCAGACGTTGAAATTATTTTGTTATCGCTCATTGACATGCGTTAAACTAACATCATTGACAATTTGTTCAAAAAGAAAATAAGGATCTCACTAAATCATTTAACCTTGCAATAATATCTTTTTGTTTCTTTCCCAGGAGTTACGGCGCGCCATCGAAGGCCTGGTGGTGATGTCGGAGATGCTGGAGATCATGTACTCGTGCATCTTCGAAGGCCGCGTGCCCACCTTCTGGCAGAAAGGTTCGCTTGTACTACTTGACTACTGTTGCTTCCCACTGCCTGTTGTTATAGCCGGGTATCGGAGTTTGAATGAAGAGTTTGAATTTCTCGGTATGGGTGTGAGTGTATTTTGTCCATGGCACCCACGACATAGGGAATCCTAGTGTGGGGCTATGAGTGTGAAGCGTTATTTTTTATTTTTACTTTATTTACTTGGAAGAAGTGGACGCATGGATCACGTGAAGTCGACGCGTTACTTGCGGCCCACCCCAATCTGACAACATTTTCAACCGTAAGGAACACGATATAGAGCCGATATTTGATTGCGTCCCCTCCCCCTCCCCCAGCCCGTCCGTCGATGAAGCCGCTGGGGTCGTGGTGCCGCGAGCTGTTCCTGCGCGGCGCCCACCTGTCGATGTGGGCGCACGCGCCCCGCGCGCCCCCCGCGCTGTGCTGGTTGCCTGCGCTAGTGGCGCCTACTGGCTTCCTCACCGCTGTCATGCAGGTACGGGAATGTTGGTCGAACCGCCTTTTTTATATCTTTCTGGGATGAACTATAAATACATGGTCATTACTCAAAAGAAAAAAAAAAATTGGGCCGAAATTTAAAGCGACTCCAAGGGCCAAAATGAATGAATGAAGTTTGTGTATTTTAGCTGGTGTTTCATACCGACAGTGACAGTAGCGGATGTATATTTCTATGAAATTGTACTGCACGCTCATTGGACAACAACGGCACGATAATATCGTTATCGTCGGTAGCAAGGCTCCCACTTGTGTCGTGACGACAGTTATATCATAGTAGTCGCAGTATCTCACTGCAAAGTGCGAGCAGGACGAACCATATTGCACGCTCACTCGCACTTATACCTCAGTCCTAAGTGCGAGTGGTATAATGATAATGGTATATGTGTATTGTCTATATACGAAAGATTTCATGCGTGCTTACACAATACATACATAAGATGGCGTTACCGTGTCGTCGAATGAAGAAGCGGCCAATAATACTAGTTAATCACGCACACATATAGAAGCACACACACACACACACACGCGCGCGCGCGCGCGCAGATAGCGCACGCGTACACACACACATACACGCACATAATATGTATATACATAAACAGTGAGAAAGGTACATACGCTATTACATATATGCCCACACTTTTGCACTGATTTAATTTAATTGCGCCGAAATATACTGTAATTAGATATTAAGTTTCTCATTATAAGTGACAGTGTACTTATAATAATTAATAAGTATGTATGTATCCGTATTCCGTTGTACCTGTTGTTCTGAACCACGGAACACAGAGACAAGAGGTGGAAGTGCGAAGTAGGCGGGGCACAGCGACTAACAGTAAGCGTAGCTCCGCTTACTTGCCCGCATAACATATCTGTCACTGAGCTGCGTCGGTTGTGCATTACATAAATTAAAATTTGACTTAAATTATAATAATATGACTTATTGTGCAATTTTGGGTGCAAAAATGATAGCAGAGCTAAGAATTTATTTAATGGCAGTGTTTCATACCACAGCCACCCACAGCTAAGCCTAGTTTTATATTTATTTTGTATTAATTCAAATTCAAAACATAAAATTAAAGGAAATAATACATTTTTATGATCAAAAAGCTACTCTATTTACACGGCAATAAGGTTATTTTTATGTTTTAAATGGTACTGCTACTCGACTATTGTTTTCCAGAACATTCTTTGAAAACATTCTTTGCTACTCGGAAAGGGATGGGATAAATTTATCGATATCGGTGTGTTGTAATTTTATTTACGATGTAATATTATACGACCAAGACCCGACTGATTAGGGTTTAAATGGCTATTTATAGAGAAAATATGTTCGTAACCTATAGTTAATACATATAAATAGTTAATGCCAGTTGGCAATCTCTAACAGTGAACTTGGTCAATATTATAATATTATTATGAATAATTATAATAATTATTTGAATATTATGCTTATTTTGGTTTCTATAGTTACTTCTTAGATTTCCTTAAGACGCATAGAGAAAAGAAGACTGGCTTAAAACTACTGGGCGGATCAATTGGTTCCCAGTAAAATCTAGTACCATGCTCAGAGCATTTTTTACAAGAAGAATTCATAGTTTCAGTGACCGTCAATACGGTTTCCGCCACGGCAGATCAGCTGGTGATCTTTTAGTATATCTTACTCATTGCTGGGCAGAAGCAAAAAGGTTGTAAGTTTGGATGTTGCAAAGGCGCTCACAGTGATCGGTCGACGTTCGAGTTGCGTAGACGCGCGCCGACTGCATCGATTGTCCGTGCATTCTTATCAGTGAGGCGAGTTGTTTACGTCGCTGCGCCGGCCGCCCGGCCGGTCGACAACGACCGAGCCGTTTTATTAAACTTGAACCTTATTTCATGATGGATACAGAACATGATGCAAACGAAGACCAACAAAGTTATACAAACGATATAATTGCGGAGAATGAAGCAGATATAAATCAAATAAGAGATGATAGAAGTATGATCAGTGAGTCGAGTAGGAGTAAAAGGGGAAGAGAAGACGATGAAGAGGACTGGACCCGAGTAAAGAACAGGAGAGATAGAATACGAGATATTCGTGGAATAACAGAAATAAGCATAACATCCAAAGAAAAGTTACCAAAACAATTTGCGTTAGCCAAATTGTTTAAGAGCCAAAATGTAACTAACATAACAAGAGTGAAGTATATAAACCCATACAAAATAATAGTAGAAATAAGTGGTAAAGAGAATGTTGAATACTTAGTAAAATGTAAACATCTGTTAGAATTGGGCTGGAGGTTTCAGAGGCCGTTAGAAGTAGGCTTGTCGTACGGGGTGATTAAGAATATAGAACTGGAGCTTTCAGAAGAAGAACTACTTAAGTCTATTACTTGCAAAAGTCAAGTGGTTAATGTTAGAAGGCTGAAGCGACGTACTGATGGGGCCGTGGGCTGGACGGACAGCGAATCAGTAAGGGTGGGATTTGCAGGTTCATCCCTTCCGTCCTACATACAAATTTTTGATATGCAAGTTAAAGTCGAACCGTACTTATTTCCAGTCACGCAATGCTCACGATGTTGGCGATTCGGTCACACAATCAGAATGTGCCCTTCTAAGAGAATATACTGCCCAAAGTGTGGCGGAAAACATGAGAACTGTAACGCGACTACATATAAATGTGTTAATTGTACCAAAAATCATATAACATTAAATAGGAATTGTCCAGAATATATAAAAGAAAGGAAAATTAGAGAAATAATGGCTGAATTTAACGTCTCGTACCGCAAAGCCGTTAGAATGTATATTCCACCTCAGACACCCGCTTACGAGCCAGAAAGATCACCGGTGAGGGTCGATCTAAGTTCGAGGGGGAACCCTGAACCCATTAACCCACGTATTTTTTTTGCTACCCCTGATGCTCAAGAGACCCCAAGGACCTACGCACAGGCGGCGTCGAATTCTAACACACCAAAAAATGACCAAGAATATAAAGAAACAGAAGACAAAACGCAGGGTAAGAAAAAATCAAAAAAGAAGAAAAAGAAGAAGAATCAAAGACAAACATCTAACTCAGAAGAGGAAACCCTACATGATGAGGCGATGTCTACGGATGCAGAAGATAGTATGAGTGATAACTCACAAAATAATGATCAACGTCAAAAGAGTAGCAAGTCAAGACTTCCTTTTTACAAACTGTTACAAAAGATTAAGAGTATTTTTTGCCAGAAAAATATAACGTTAAGGAGTAAAATTGAAAAGATTGTGCAGCTAGTCATAGAGTGGATTATTACATGGGTTTGTCAAAATATCGCAAGTATGCCTTTTTTCCTAAATCCTTTTGATTAATATGGGTAATGTTGATATTAATATTTTACAGTGGAACGCTCTTAGTATCAAATCAAAATTATTAGAATTCGAACAAGTTTTAAGTCAGGAGAAAATTCATATTGCAGCATTGAGTGAAACTTGGTTAAACTCGGGAAGTATACTTACCATTAAAAACTATAATGTATTTCGATTGGATAGGATTGATTCATATGGAGGAGTAGCAATATTAACTCATAAATCTCTTAGAGCTCAATCACTTCAACTACAGATAAACAACTCAGCAATTGAAGTTGTCGCGGTTAAAATATCGAACTGTGAACACGTTCAACAAATAGTTTCGGTGTATTGCCCACCAAATGCTCTCACATCATACATGGATTGGGATTGCTTTTTTTTAAATTTTAATTCTAAAACTATAATAATGGGGGATTTCAATGCCCATCACTCTACCTGGTCAAATAGAACTGATACAAGAGGCATACAAATTTTCGATGCTTTGTTAGATCACAGCTTTGTAACATTGAATAACGGAGAAGTCACGCGTCTAAAATTGGTTAACGGGATTTTACAACAATCTTCACCTGACATTACTATGGTATCCTCAGATATCGCATTAAAATTTAATTGGAAACCTACAAACGAATCGTTGGGCAGAGATCACCTTATGTTAAAAATTTCAACCAGTATCCAATATTCTCCAATTCTCAAGAAAAGGCGTAACTTTAAAAAAGCCAATTGGCAAAAATACCGAGAAGTCGTAGAAAGTGAATGTTCCCAATGGACCATCTCTAGAGAGCCTCAAGAAGCTTACGATACTTTTGTACAAATTTTGAATAAAGCAGCCGATAAGTCTATACCCTACTTTAAGATATGCATTAATCCTAACGCTAAATTTATCCCGAAACCCTACTGGAATCCAACTTTATCCAAGAAAATTGCTGAAAGGAGATTAGCATTATCTAGTTTTAGAAAAAATCCAACACCAGATAATTTACAGAAATTAAACGCGAAAACAGGCGAATGTCAAAGGCTATTAAGAAACGCTAAAGGTAAAAGCTGGTGGGAATTTTGCTCTTCATTGAATGAATTTTCTTCTGCCTCCGAAGTATGGCAACGTATGAGATGGCTAAAAGGACATAAGTTGTCTAAGTATCACGTTGAAAAATCTCTAGCAGAAACATTTTTATGTACCCTTACTCCAGATTTTGTGAGTCAATCCCCTCCACATTTTAAGTCATCAAACTCTAAATTAGAAAATATGATTTCAATGCAGGAACTAGAAAAGAGTTTAAAGTCAAAAGACACTTCACCCGGGTTTGACGATATTTCATACTCAATGCTTTTTAATCTACCTGACAGCACTAAAATGCTTCTATTAAATCTTTACAATACCTTCTTGACATTAAGCTTTGTACCAAACCAGTGGCGACATATTAGTATTATACCCGTCCCTAAGCCTGGGCGAGAATGCAACACTGTGTCTGTATCGTCCTTAAGACCCATATCTCTCATATCATGCTTATGTAAAACTTTTCATACCATCATAAATAATCGAATAGAATGGCACCTAGAAAAAAATAATAGTTTTTCTGTTGATACCCATGGATTTAGAAAAAACCGTTCCTCTATAAATAATTTAACAGATTTAATAACAAGAATTCAAATAGGTTTTACGAAAAAATGTGTTACTGTTGGTTGCTTCTTAGATTTAGACAACGCATACAATAATCTAGATATTCCCTATCTTCTACGCACACTAGATAGTTTAGAAATAGGTTCGAAACTATGTAACTATCTTTGGTCATTCTTGCAACAACGATTTCTCATGATAGAAGGAATAAATTATAAAATTGTTAGAAGTACTGGACGGGGATTGCCACAAGGTGATCCTCTATCTCCACTATTATTCAACGCGGCGACAATTCAAATATGTAAATATATAAATTCGATAGATAATATAAATATATCACAATATGCTGATGATTTTGTGTTGTTCGCTACTTCTAAGAAATTGGTTGATGCTCAAAATAAAGTTCAAAATTCTTTGAATAATTTATATAAAATGTTCTGTGAAATTAATTTAGAAATATCAGCTTTAAAAAGTAAAATTTGTATTTTTACAAGAGGTCATAGAGCTAGTCAAGTCAATCTTCAAATTAAGGATGTTGCATTAGAAGTAGTGGATAGTTTGAAATACCTAGGAATGTGGTTGGATCGTTCACTAAGATGGAATAAACACATTACGGAGACCAGCGCAAAGGTTTTAAAGTTTATGAACATTTTTAAGGTGTTGTCGGGTTCTGGTTGGGGTGTTCATCCGAAACATCTGCGTAGACTATACATATCCAGTATTAGAAGTAGGTTGGATTACGGTTCTTTTTTATACGATAACTGCTGTAAAACAAATTTAATTAAATTAGATAGAATTCAGAATCAGGCGATGAGAATCATAGGCGGCTTTATTAGAAGTACTCCTATCCATGTAATGGAGTGTGAACTTAACTTATGCCCATTATACTTAAGAAGACGTTATTTGGCAGGTAAATTTTGGTTTAAAAATAAAGCTATTCTTAATAATAACTTGATTAATGTAATATCGGAATTGGCTGACCTTAACTCGAATAGGTATTGGATTAACAAAAAAAAACCTTTACTAACATTAGTTCATCACCGTTATAAATCTTTGCCTATACATGCGACCTCTCAAATATACATGTTTTCCTTAGACGAATGGGTTACAAATATCAAAATTCAAAATTCACTTAAACTAGATATACAAGGAATTATTAAATCTAAACATAACTATCATTCAATAACTTTGAGAAATAGATGTATTAACTTTTTGAATCAAAATTATCCTCAGTCCCATAAAATATTTACTGACGCTTCAAAAGATAAACATGGTATAGGAGCCGCATTTTTTGATTTTAATTTAAATATTTCATCAAAATTCAAAATTAATGCAAAAATATCAATAATGGAAGCTGAGTTAATAGCTATAAACGAAGCTTTATCATATTTAAACTCAATAGATGAGAGTAATTTTGTCATTCTGACAGATTCTAAGAGTGCGCTTTATCACCTTGCTCGGTGCGCCTCGAATTTTCGAGGTTTGCCTGTAGCCTATGCGATCATTAACCTTCTTCTAAAGCTACAATCAGATTCTAAAAAGATATACTTGCAATGGATTCCATCGCACACAGGGATAGATGGCAACGATGACGTAGATTTGCTAGCAAAACAAGCAATATCGGATGGATTGGATTTAGATATTACACCGTCATTTCAAAATTACTTACCTACACTAAAGTATCAATGTTTAGACCTTTGGAAGGAATACTTTGACGAAAGATCAAAAGAGAAAGGAATATGGTACCGAACGATCCAGCCGCATCCATTAGGACATTCTTGGATAGACAATACAGCATTAAAACGAAGTCAGATTGTTGCAGCTTTGAGACTGAGATCTGGACACATTCCACGCAACAAATTCTTGTACATGATGCGTAAAACGACAACACAGCTATGTTCAACGTGTAATGTAGTAGATGACATATACCACGTACTAATGGAATGTGTTCAGAATTCTAGTGAGCGTAGAAATATAGGGTTAAAACTTAATTTGGTTGGTCATTGTAATAGCATACTCGCCGATCCGGTATCGGAGGATGCTAAAAAATTATGTAAGCTCATATCTGTAAGGCATAGTTAATAGTAATTATAATTGTTTAGTATATAAGAAACGTTTTGTAACCAGGGCGACATAATCGCTACAGCGACAAAGCCCTTTCTTTTGAAATAAAAAAAAAAAAAAAAAAAGGCGCTCAAAAAATTTTTGGACTAGCGGTCACCCATCCAACTACCGACCGCGCCCGCTGTTGCTTAACTTCTTCGATCGCTTAGGATCGACGCAATCCGCCGGGCTATGAGAGCTTCAAAGCTAGGAAATATAATTCCACGAAAATAAACGTGTTTAAACTATTCCTTGGCGACACTAGATGGCGCAATTGGTTCTACTACTAAACGTTGTAGGTCGAACAAAAGGAGAATGCCCATTTAGTATGGAGAAATGACTGTACTGACTTTAACATTTTTGTGTCTTGATAAAAATACCTTTATTTGATTATGTTATCTTTATAAATTACACATACTAACTTTAGTCAGTGTTTATTAACCTACTATTGTAGGAAATACGAGATTTTCAACAAAATTAGTTTGAATTTAGGTTATAGTAAACTCACAGTAATATGGAGCCTATGCCAGCGTATTAAAGTCGATTGCGTATGTACTTAATGTCGTTCTTTTAAGTTTCAAATTCATTTGACAGTCCCAAAACGCCATGTAGTTTATAATGTATTATAATCACAGAACACTATTACTCCTGGCTGATTATAATAATTTTCTAATTCATTTCACAGTCCCCTTAAGTCATCTAGTTTGTTGTATCATAATCATAATGGAATCAATGCAACCTATTGACCCGAAGGATCTTAAAATATTTCTGATTGGCCTTTATCCAAACATAAATGGCCCAATGGTTTTCTTTTGTAAAACGGAAGTAAAGTTACTTATTAATTTCAGAAAATTATTCTCAAAGAGGATTTTTTTAGAAAATATATACTTGAAATATTTTAATTTAATTTTTGTCCAAAAATCATTGTGACACAATAATTTTTTTGAGAGTACTGGCTATGGGCATTCTTTTTTACCTTTTTTGTATAACGTTAAGGTTGAAATTCATCCTAATTCACATCATTGTTTTTATAGCTAAGCTACGTTGAGCTACATTGAAATTTCACTTATCGACATACTGTTTAGTTAGCTAACGTTAATATAACAAAACTTCGGCCACGTCTACGCCTTGTAATAGATATAAGCTTTCAAAATTTTGAGCACGTTTTCACATACACACACACAAGTTGTACAAGAACAAGTACCAACATTACCTTGTAGTATACCAGTTTCGATAAATATCGATAACTGTCGATAACGCGGTAAAAGCACCACGCTCATCCCTAGGCCTAATTAACCAAAAATATAACTTACCGCTATACATTTAAGGTTGATATTAGATTCCAATCACGACATCTAGCGTTCAGAAGACGGTATTATTTAATCATTTTCCAATAAGATTGACATTGTAATACAACCAACTGCAATTCAATGTCAACCTTATTACTATATATTAAGTATAGAATTATTTATTACGTAGAATATTGCCATCTAGCGGTGTATAGCTGTGGTATAGCAGAACTTGAAAAGTATTATGATCTTAATTGATAAAGGTACTAAGTTCACTGAATATGACATTGAAAAATAAGAATTAACATCAAATATTTAAGTGAATTTTCAAACATAAATAGCAGGTTTCTCGGACTATTCGTAGTTGACAACTAACAACAAATCAAAATTTAAGTTTGTTAGTTGTAAGTAATACGATTATCCATTTACTTGTGTTTTTTTTGGCTAGAACGGTTCTCATACTAATCAACACTTATGCCATTTCCACCTCTTGTCTCTGTGTTCCGTGTTCTGAACCAACGGTAACCGGTCATTTTGTATGTGTGTGTGCAGACAACGGCGCGCGGCGAGGGCTGGCCTATCGACACGCTGTGCTGGGAGTTCACCGTCATGCCGCTCGAGGAGTCCTCCATCGTGCGCCCGCCACGCGACGGCGGCGTCTATATACGGTACCCGCATATATACATACTTACATATAATAATGCTGTTTAATACTCTGATTGCTCATGCGCCAGATACGGATATATTCAACATGTCTTTGAATTATTTTATAAACATATGTGTAAAATACTTTTAAATGGTGTTTAGCAGTAATTATTATTAGCATAAGATACCAATAGCTTGCAGTATGCTTTGACGCTACTGTTAGTACTGCAAGCATCTGTTATAAATAAATAAATAATGATTATATACGTACAGTGCGGTGGATAAATATAAATACATGTCAAATATTAATAAACATCAAACATTAAGATAGAGCAACACTCTTAGTGTAAGTCGAGGCAAAATATGACAACACAAACACTACAAATGTCATGTAACATAGTTATATCATATTATTGTGTCTTACCTTACACTATCACATTAATGTATTTCAAGATTTTATTTGACATGTCTTCACATTTATCCGACAAACTATACATATAGTGCTGCTTACGTCTAGATTAGGAACTTGTACGTAGGTGACATGGTTGACAATGTTTATGTGAATAGCCGGCAAACGAGCTGACAATCCACCTGATGATAAGTGGCTTTCGTCGCCTATGGACATCAGTGACACCAAAGGCATCACTGATGAGTTGCTGGCCAAGAAAGAGAGAAGAAAAGAAAAAAAAAGAAAAGAAAAACTGGTGTAAACAATTGCACAATGACAATGGTACCGTGTACCGCAGAGGCCAGTACCTGGAAGGCGCGAGCTGGTTCAAGAAGGAGGGCTACCTGCAGGAGCCGCTGCCCATGCAACTGGTGTTCCCCATGTCGCCCATACACTTCAAGCCCATCCGCGCCACTGGACGGCGGCTCAAGAGTGAGTCGATTCTATCTTCTAGCTATCTATCACTATCTATCGATCTGTCTGTCTGGATAGATAATTATCTAGATCCAGAAATAGTTTTTGGTAATTTGGCTCGAAGGACCAAAATGTAATTAAAATAATTTGCTTCCTTAATAATGTATGGCTTAAATATAGATAAAGTAATTAGTCTGTTTTCTGCCACGCTGCTCTCAAGCGAATTTAAATATTATAACGCCCCAACTCGCTTACTTAAATCGCTCCTTAGTACAGAATTTGTATGGTGATTTTTTACTAAGGAGCAATTAAAATAACCGTTAGTGACTCTGAGTTGAGGCGTATGTCTTATACCTATCAAATACTAGCTTTTGCTGGATGGTAATGGTATTAATGCTTATTTTGCTTTTTATTATACTACATCATATACCTACATAGTAGAGATGCGCTGAATGTTCGGTTGAATATTCGTATTCGATGTATTTGGTGATTTTTTTATTCGGTTTCGGCTAAAGGTTCGGTTCGGCACATTTTTGATCGAGCATTCCGCCGAATATTCGTATTCGGTTGCACCCATATTCGGTACATCTGTACTACATAGTAGATATAATCGTTATTAAGATATTATTATACAACATGGTCCGTCAGACCGGTACGTGTGTCCGTGTTACTACTACCCGGCGCGCAAGGGCGCGTTCGTGGTGGCCGTGGACCTCCCCTCCGGCAAGGAGACCTCCGACTTCTGGGTGAAGCGCGGCACCGCCCTGCTCTGCACTCTCGCCACTTAGTTCATTCAATTGATTCAACATGACTGGTTAATTGGATTTCAATTAATTAATTTCATATTTTTCTTAATTGATTGAGTTTGAGTACTATAAACGCGATTACTAATTGTAATTTTATTAATTGAAACATGCACTTTTAATGCAATTGTTACTGGGTCTGATAGTGAAGCGATGCGACGTTGTGATGTTATAATTGTAGGAGTTAATTAATAAATTTGTTGAAAAAAATTGGTTTATTATTTATTTTTATAATTTAAGCCACAATAATGTTTTGCTAACAACCTAGTGATCGGAAAATCGACATAAAAATATTATGTTGAAGTTACTGTGTTTAGGTAGTTTAAATGCCATTTAAGTCATAAAGTTCTTTCATGTCTAAAGGGGCCTTATATAAATACTGAAAGTATAAGTACAATCTACAAATATGTAATATCTTTATTTACAGCTTAAAATTACACTTAAAAACTACCACTTAATACATATACTTATTAAATTATATTATGCAATGTTACATAATCAACGCAAAACAATATAAAAGTAATAGTTGAAAAATAGTTAAGTTTTAGGATTCAACAATATGAACTTAACGGAATAACAATTAAAGCTTATTTTAAAATAAAAAAGAAGGAACGGTTAGCACTACAATAAATTATACATACCTACTGAGTACTGGTAAAAATATTGTGACAAAATTATAAACTAAATTTCCTAATATGGCACTAAATAATTATCTACAGTAAAAATGATTATCGACCAGTAACAAAACGAGCTCCTAGAACGTATAATACTCACAAGTCCCTACAGAATAATACAGTTCCTTAGCACTATGAAATTTATAATTATTTGGATGTATGATGATCATTAATTTATTGCAAGCATTATGGAAAAAAATGACCCAATATTACGGGAAAAGGAAAAATCCATGCAAGAATGTATTACATAACTAAATGAACAAGTTATCATCCACCACTGCGCGATCTCTCGAGGTAACAACTTTTCGAAACGTGAACTTAGCAGAGAAAATAGTCGGTACCCCAACGAGTGGGGCTCATCTTCGGATTCTATGTTTATTTATACTTTTACTAAGTTGACATTTTGAGAGGTTAGCATTATTCATTTTTATAAATGCTATTGTGTTTCAGCTATATAAGCCCTCCGTATCTGACGGGGAAGTCAGACGGCCCCCCTTGCAAGGGGGTGAGACGACGATTGTTATATCAGGGTGTGTGTGAGGTCAGACGACGATTGTTTTATCGGGATGGAATCGGCGCGCGTACCGCCGCTTGTACCGACGGCCCGGGCAGCGGCCGGCCTTGCGGTCGTAGCTGCCGTGCTCACACGTCGGGGGCGTGCAGTCGTTCTGACAAACAATAGGGAGGATTAATGGATAGAAAACCATGGTTAAGATGTACGTAGTTGAGATGTGTTAATTAATGTTTGAGGAGTATAATATAATATTTTAATTGTTGCTAAGAATTGAAATACTTGATACTTTCGATTGTAATAAAAAATCAGGCAAAGTTGAGGCATACTTGAGGTTGGACAGTTGTAATCCTCAGTAGTAAGAAAACCCGCAACTTTGAAATCCTTTGCGGTTATAAATATTAACATAGTATATTTTAAAAATACCCCCACTACCCGCATTTATAATACTAGTAGGATCGGTAGTAACATTCGTCTAAGCCTAACGAACGGGTTGTCAATTACCTGATCGATACAGACGCGGTCGCGCAGTCCGAAGTGCTCGCGGCCGCGCGACAGCGACAGACAGTCGCGGCGGCGCACCGCGTCCGACCAGTCGCAGATGCAGGAGCACGCGCCCCCAGACACGTGGTTGCGGAACAGACGCGGGCACGTGCATCTGGAACGATCAGTGGGTCGTTAGTCTGCTGTTGGCTGGATTCTATTGAGTTCAAGCTGACCTTTCGTGAATTCTCACCGACGCTTCAACTGTTCCAGATGTCATTTTATCTTTTTTATCTGCGATAGTCTTGCTAGTTTTTTTTTAAGATTGACATTTCCCTTTTGTTCGAAATGGTATACCCTTCAGTAGTAAAACGTACTTTGACCAACGGTACAACCGTTGATTAAGAGAATAGTGAGATGGTATTAAATCTTCCTTGGTCAACGTTTTTACTTTGCTTTCAACTCTGGCGTTTGACACCTGATGGCACCTCTTAAAATCTAAAATCTCGTCAATGTCGCACTCCGCTTTTGGGTAGGCTGTCACTGTTGGCGCTTCTTGGCCTTCTTGTCCACCCAGCGCCAAGAGCGACTACTGCGTCCTCGTATCACTTACAACCGGGAGACTCGTCTGTCTATTTGTCGATTATATCGGCACATACCTGCGCATCTGTGGCGGCGCGGTGTGCACCTCGTCGCCAAGCCGCGGTTCCTCTGTGGGCGCGCGCCAGTCGGCCGGCGGCCGTGCGCTCTCCGTGCGCCAGTCGGTCGGCTGCCGCGCGGCCGTCCGGTCGTCGCTCTGCTCCCGTGCGCGCGCGCTTCGCAGGGAGTCCCGCGCCACGCACGCGCACCTCGTGTGGTTGTAGAACACCATGCGGGCTACCGTTAGGTTTCCGTTTGCATTGTTCAACTGGGGAGGTTAAATGTTGGATATTTAGAGTTTAGACTAAAGACACTTTTTAGTCTCTTACCAAATTGTATAATTAAAAACAAGTATGGAGGGTTATTTGTTCGGTTGTTAACGTTCCCTTTGTTACATTTGTATTAATATACATTAGAAAAAATAATGCGTTTTATAGAAGATTTGAAAACACGGTTATTTCAATGTCACCAAAAACATGGACAATTATTTTTACCAAGTTCGTTATGACTTGTATAGGTACTTACAAAAAAGGGTATGGCAACGTAAGTGCCATCCACCGGCGCGCAGACGTCGCCGTCACTGTAGCAACAGCCGGCGTCGGCGGCGCAGCGGTGTAGCTGCACACACGGCGGCATGTACCTGTACATACACACACACACATTGACAACCTCTATGCACTTGGCTTCTTCCTGATGGTTAAACCCTGTAGTTAAACTTGTTTTTCCAACAAGAGTAACTATGGTGATTACTAAAGTAACTTGATTTGGTATAGGTCTTTAGGTCTGTTACTCGCTAAACCTACTACGTTTAGTGGCAAAACGTCCCATTCGCAGGCGAATTTCCTGTGGCACTAGTAGTTAGTGTGAAATGGTTCGACGGAGTTATTCATCCTTTTGAAAGTAGTACCACAGAAGACATAATAGTTGGTAGTACGAGGGTACCTACACAGTGTCAGCGGCGGGCGCCATCTTGCGGACGGACAGCCAGCGCGGCTGCGGCGTGACGCACTTGCCCGCGCGCACCACGGCCGCCATGTTGGCCAGCGCCGCGCGCCGCAGCGCCTGCCGACCTTCCGGCGTTGACTGGGCTGCAAACACATGGTTTATTCATTATTACTCGTTAAGAAGACTTTTCCTTTCTTTCTTTTTCTTCTCTCTTTCTTGGCCGACAACGCATCAGTGAGGCCTTGGTGTTGCTGATGTCCATGGGCTACGATAGTCACTTACCATCATGGATTGTGACCTCATTTGTAGGCTATTTCGATAAAAAATTGAGAGGTATCAAGGGACACCCGGATGGAACGAAGTTCCTTTCGATTTAAGTATTGTTTTACGCGCTCAGCAGTGTGATTCAGCAATATGAAACTAGATGGCGCTGTACAACTTTCACGCTAGCGTGATTCAGAAAGTTGTACAGCGCCATCTAGTTTCATATTACTGAATCACTTCAAAAAGTGTCGTGACAACTTTTCGTAAGAATTTTTTCCGTCTAGCCCCCTTTCACAACGCGCGATAAGGAACTTCGTTCCAAAATTACAACAATTTTTATTATTATTGCCATGGTTTGCTATTAACAGTAACAAAATCACCAAAGCAGGGAAAGCGTTGAATAATTTCGTATTTCGCTCACGGCTACTTTTTAGCTTCTAGCGCGAGAGAAACGATACTAACGATACACTCGCAAACCTCGATTGTCCTGAAACTGTATGACTATATCCCGAAAATGAATAGGTAGGTACCCATGGGATATCTACCTAACTCATTCTATTACTTCGAACCATGTATCGTTACCATGTATCGTTGATGTTGAGACTTACGATCATCCAAAATCCTGGGCCGTTCATTAGTGGCAGCGATAGCATCGAAGGCCGACTCCACTGATTCCAGCTTGGGGCGGTCGAGGCGGGTGATGGCGGATGGCGTCACCAGCAGCGGCCGGCTGGTGGAGCTCGGCTCCTCCTCGATGGGGTCCCACTCCTCGCCCACGTCGTTTGCGTAGTCTACCTCGGGGTCTGAGTCGTCCTGGAAGTACAATTGATTAATATTGACAAATAAATAAATAACAATACGCACTCATAGTCCCTCAGAGGGGCGCTTGTTAGGAGAGGCCTATGTCCAGCAGTGGCCTTTCAAAGGCTGATGGATGGATGGACTCATAGCCCCTCACTAGGATTAACTGTGTCGTGGGTGCCATGGACCACACACAAAGACTACAACAACACACACTCAGACCGAGAACAGAAATTCAAACACGTTATTCAAAGTTCCGCCTCGCTGAGAACCGAACCCCGGACCCTTGGTACGGCGTGGTAGTCCGGCATGGTAATCATTACGCCACATGGGTCGTCATAATGATTTTAAACATAGCTCACCGTGGCCGCGTGGACTGAAGTACTATTCAACGTAATATCGTAAGTACCATATAGTAAAATGTCATACCTAATTATTTCATATTAGCTTGACAATCAGAACCTACTTTCGTTTCGCTTCTCTTTTCTTGCTCCGTAAATTCTTTAACACATAATTTTGATATTGCTGATGGCTATGGGCGATTATAAGTCTATGTGGGCGATGGTAAACACTTGTCGTTGTTGAACTTGAATACGAGTTCCTCGTGTCCTCGAACACTACCTTAAGAGACAACTTACTAATTATAATACTTTAGAGCAAATGTCTTATATCTGTGTGTTATCGTAAAAAGTTTTCTCTCAGCGTTGAATAGAACTAACCTGGGTACATCAAGTGTCTACTTGTATGTACCGACAACCAGCATACGTACTGGTTTATTTATATCCTTTTGATCATGGCACAAAACTTGTTGTTTTTATTGCGAGTGGTACCTTTAAGCATTTATAACTTCAGTAGGTAGGTAAACATCGTCTATTTCCATACAGGGTTCTTGAAATAGCCCTTGTACAATCTAGCCGTTACGCATCGAAATGCCTCTAGTGGCAACAAAACGGTAAGAGGAACAATCCTTGTTGGCGATTCAGTAAGCTGGAATGCGCCAGAAATAGCCCTCTCGCGCCTGCTACTTTCCAGGGTTTTCGAACGATATTTATGGTGCTAACAGTTTCAGGGTGTCCGCATATGAAATTAATCTAAGGTAGTTGAACTTAGTACAATTTTGCGAAGTCAGAAAGTCGATTCACATGGAAAGATATGGATCAAAATGACTTGAAATATGATTTTGAATGTTTTATCTTTTTTCTGGATGAATCAGGTCAGTAGGTATGTAAAGTGTTAGGTAGGTATCTTCTTTTTTGTATTAATAAGATAACAATAGTAACAAAAAAAATTTAAACTAAAAATTAACGCAAAACAATAAAATTAATGAGTTGGTATTAGCAAGTGGTCGTGAGTATAAATATTCATTAGACTACTGTGAACCCACAGTTACAGCCATTAGCTAGGCAGGCTCGGCAATCGGCATACTCAACGTAAACATATTTAAACGGATTGATCTCACTTTGATCTCATCGGCTGCCGCTTTTATCGCTTAATGAATGATTTTTATTGGATTGGTCGCAATACTTCACTGTTTAATTGCTGTACTGGCGGTTTATATCGCGATAACTTTGTACTCCTACGATCTGGTTAGTTCAAGTGGATAGTTCGAGTCGTGTTTATTGCGGTTTTTATAATTCAAACCGAAAGATACCTAAAACAGATAGATACCAATTAGGAACGTGTGTTCAGTGTGGATGCTTAGATAATGCGGTAAGAAAAAAGTCGCAATAGAATATAAGAATTTACAAGGGAAACTGTCACGGTTATGTTAACAGTAGGTAGTTAATGTGTAACAGTCGATAAACTTAGGTACTACTTAGGAACCCTACATTGCGCGTGGCCTGACACGCACTTGCCCGGTTTTTGTTTTTGGTTCTCGTTGGGTCTTAGCATAATTAATAAATAATAATTATTACTAATAAATTATAATAAACACCTAAGGGAATAAAATTTATCTACGAGCCACTTTTATTCCTTACGATACACTATTTACTTTAAAACGATATGACGGTATACCGGGTATAGGTACGTGATAATTAAGGAGTTCTCCAAAAAAAATGTCGTTTCGTAAACAGACCCATGTACATGATAATAGGTAATTTAGCGAGTGCAAACCATGGAGATACAAGGAGCTGCTATACCTACGAAAAAACGTGCATACCTACGCAACAAAACATGGCGGTTTTCTTCCTACTAATGTCCAATTTGACGTGACTTTGACATTTCCGACATTTGACACTCATCAGACACGTACTTAGCCACTCAGATCCTAACACACACACACACACACACACACACACACACACACACACACACACACACACACACACCACAACACACACACACACCACAACACACACACACACAACACATACACACACACACGCTAAGTTGCAGATTTTTTCCTTTTTGTGATTATTTTTATTGTATGTTAGTTTTGGTTACTTAAATTGCTAAAATGAACATCAAAAACTATGTTTATATACTTACTATGTCATACATCTAATTTATTATAGTAACGGATACCTCTTGGGAGAGTTCAGTTGCCTATATCACAGGTTTACGCCCAGTTTAGGCAGCTGACGAACATTTAATTTGGACTACTTGCTATAAAAATGTATTACCCAACACCATGTATATGTAAACATATTCTTGATGAATAAACGAATTTGAATTTGAATTGAATTGAATTCCTTTGTCAAAGTGGGTTTCAGTAATTAGTGCCTTAGTACCTTGGAAATAAGTCACAATTTACAATGTAGTAAAGAGAAATCCAAAATGGTGAACATGATATACGTTTGACGTCATGAAAAATTTGACAGTTATAGCGAAACTGTGGCGTATAGAGTTGGATTGTTTTTATTTCATACGTTAGACAAGGATGCCATTATGTTTATTATTTCGTCTTTTAAACTATTCCATAACTAAGTATCTATATGACATTACACCAAATCTATATAATTGATATATCTATGGTGCAAACCGGTGGCCGGGCGCCGCCGATAACCCTTGCCTCGTAGCTGGTACCCGCCATCGCGCCATGCGCCCAGCCGCCACCGCTCACTACAACTCCTGATCTGACCCGCGTGACCTCATCGCCGTAACTTTGTTTAACATGTGTTGCAACTTGCAACGTGCTACACGCGGTCTCGTTACAGAACTTTATTTAGACGAGGGTATGGGGTGTAAGTGTATTGAAGGTACACGCGCTGCTTGCATTGAAGGCGGTTATTTATTCCTGAAATCCCCACCAACGGGGACTATTTAGGAAGTTTTACATATCGCACGCTGATAACAAAAGTGGCTCTATACAAAAAACCCGAATTCTGGGTTAAAACGACATCTAGATTACTTAAAATGAAGTGCTTCTAATGCAAAGACTGACATTCTAATATCGCACATTGAAAACAAAAGTGGCGCTATACAAAAATAGTAGTTTTTCAGTATAGCCGTTTAAAGTTTTTAATTCAACATTGTGATGAATAACTGTGAAAATAACTAAAATATAACGCTGCAAATACTTTCATTTATCAGTTCAACTAATCTACTTTTAGTTAGGTGCTAAAATCATGCCAGTAAATAATATAATTATTTAAAAATATATATATTTAAAAAAAGTTCCGCATAATGCCACTTTTGTTTTACGTATACCAACCCTTTTTTGGTATAATTACCCGAAGTTGTCGTATATCTTATGATAGGATTAAAAAAAATGTCAGAAATAAAACGAATTTCAGGCATAATATGAATGAACATTATTTATATTTCGAAAATAATTAAATAGCAATCAGTACAAACGAGAATCGACGATTATGTTTCAATTTCACTTTTTTTATCAAGTAGGTACTCTTACAACTTACAAAAATCAAACAAAAAGATTTTTAACAAAACATTTATACAATAATAAAGAATTAATGTAATGTAATTATGTAGTACCTATTCCTCTAATGAGATCCAAATAACGTATATAAAATCACTAGATAAACTAATACTAACTTAATAACAATGGATGTCAGCAAAGTAACGCCTGATAATATGAACTGTATGTAATATAAAGGTAAAGGCTAAAGGTTTTTAACATAAAGTTAACTTAAAAAAAATATTTCTATCAAAATAACAAAATTCCTGGTCGAAGGACCTAAAATCTTCCATTGAGATCAAAAAGACGTATGTTTTATCAAAATCAACGTTTGGGTATCTTAATGCTACTGAAATATGCTTTCATAGGTAGGCGGTATAGTATTTAGGAATTAAACCAGCATCAATGAGGCTCATCATGTCTTTTTTTTTCTTTCCGATATGCCCAATTTACAGTGATAAAGTGGCTCAAGTGTTGTAGGACGATACTTGCTCTTTTAGTTAGATCAAGTTCTTTATAATCACTAAAATACGATTTTTTATATTGTATTTTGATCTCGTTATCTTCACTTTTCTCAATTTTGATAACTTTTATATCCAAAAACTTGACAACCAACTTGGCCATCTACATCTTTATTTAGCCTGGGGACTGGTAGTTGTTTTATATCTATGAAATCACTGTAACCCATTTCATTTACAATGAATGGTGTTCCACGTTTCTTGGCACTTCGAATAGCAGAAATATATTGCGAGCGTACGTATATGGGTCCAGATCCGAAACATCTTTTAACTTGCTTCTCAGTCAGAGAATGTGCAGCGTCCCCCTCGTTCTGTGTATGCCATTTATATTTTACTTCGATCGGAAGATTGCTGCAGAAAATTACGTCAAACACGGCAATAAACAAAGAATGTCAATTTTTAAGTAACCCAAAATGGACTTTAACTTGGACTTTAATGTATAGCTTTAACTAAACAAGCGACACTATAATTAAAATGCCATTTAAGTAGTAATTTTTCCAATAGATTGATTTCGTATATTATATTTAAAACGACTCTAAACACAAAATGTCACTTTTTACTTCAAAATACAATTTGTTTCACTATTAGTTTTAACTAAAAAAGTGACACTATATCTAAAATGTCATTTATGTAGTTATTACTTCAGTAGGCTATTAGCGTGAATTACGTTTAAAACGACAGTAAACACAAAATGCCACTTTTTTACTCACCGCAGTTTACGTTCCCTCCAGATGCCTATCTTGAACTGAGATAGTGTCACTTTATGAATCAATACCGAGTTGCTTTTACTAAAAGTATAGAGTGACACTAGCGGCATCTAGGAAAAAGTGGCCAACATAAATCTTTCCTGAAATGCCGATTGGGCCTTTTGTTTAG
The DNA here is from genome assembly GCA_963932265.1 of Thymelicus lineola. Taxonomy (NCBI): domain Eukaryota; kingdom Metazoa; phylum Arthropoda; class Insecta; order Lepidoptera; family Hesperiidae; genus Thymelicus; species Thymelicus lineola. The sequence goes on from OZ010690.1 coordinate 16,851,525, forward strand.
CTGGTGGGAATTTTAAGAATGAATCCGGTTAGTGTGGGGTGCCACCGACATGAGGTAACTTCACTCATCCTAGTTCAAAAGCAAAACCTCCTTGCGCTAAGTTTTGTAGATCGACATTGCATCGAGGGTGCCGAGCAACCCAACATTCACAGAACCCTTCATCAATTATTATTAGACTCATGATTACATAAAGTGATATTTAAATAAGTGTATCTCGCGAGCGACCAGACGACCAGTCGACCAGAACACGCAGTTTATGGCACTTGTAGCGTTTAGTATAATGTCAATAATATGGATGTTTCACATAACGAGCTGTAAGTGAACGTATCGTATCGAGAACGAACGCCACAGTCATTACGAGTTCACGGCAAAGTGACTGACGGGCTGTAAAACTGGGTTTAATTTTATTTTATAGATAAACATAATCCTTGACAAAAATTAACCGACTTAAAAATTAGGGATAGCTGAAAAACTATTCTTCAGATCTTGCTCAAATTTATGTGGGACCAATGACACCAGCTTTCGTTTAAAAAAAGAATCATCAAAATCGGTTTATCCAGTCGAAAGTTCTGAGGTAGCAAAAATAAAAAGTAGGTACAGTCGAATTGAATACCTCCTCATTTTTTGAAGTCGGTTAACAATTAATCCATAAGTACGTTTAATATTTTAACTAAATCGTAAACTATTATCAGTAAATATTTAAATTAAATTAAATTGCTAATAAATCAATTATTATTTGTACAGTTACTAAAACGGCGCAATACAATGCAGGCATTGCTATGAGACCTTGTTAAACGGTAAAAAACTGAAAAAAGTGAATATAAAGCCAATGAATGAAATGATCAAGGGATTCTCAACATTTATTCGCAAATGAAATCAAGATAAGTTAATGGTTTTTCATATTTTTTCATAAAATGCTTTGGTTAATGGAGAAAATTCAATTTATTTTCATGACACCATAATCGGTAGTCTTACCTGTATTACTTTAAAATTACTATTAATAACTAAACGCTGCCAAAAAACTAAAAACCCAGAGAATTTCTTTCACAAGGTTACCGGAAAGTATAATCCCGGATTAACGGTCAGATTACTTACTACATGATTAAAAACGTTGAATCGCTTCAATTCGTATTGCTGTTACGTTTCCATCACAAAAAAGAGCGAAGGCTCCCTTTAGTAATTCATCATAAAAAGTATAAAAACCTGTGGGACCACTCTTCACCCCGTGATTAATAATGTATGATGCCATTGATTGTTTATCGAAAGCCTGTCATTTTGTTTCATTCACTTCGCATATACAATAATTCATTCGATGTGCACTGCATTTTTATTTTACGATATTTTTCCAGATACGGGTCCTAACCTAATGATAGGGGTCGGATCGGATCGAATCTTACTTCGAACTCCTGCGTCAATAATGGTTATGTTACCACTTTTAATGACTCCATACGAGAGGTTCCTGTGTCCTGATTTTCTCTGACTGCCACTAGCTTCGTTTATTTTGTGTTTATTTCATCTTCACATGAGCACGAGCAAACTACGAGCAAAGATTATCTTCTATCTACCTATGTCCTTGTCAATGCAAGAATGTAGTTTCCATGTAACTAATGTTTTATCCGCAGTCAGGGATAGATAGGGTATACAACTGGCTTTTAGTTTCTGATTGCAGTATCTTATATTTGAATCTGTGGAATAAAGAAATATTTTACAATGCCTCAGTGTTTATTAGGTAATATTCGGTAAAATAACAGATCTACCACATATCTATCAGTTAGTGGTCGTCGCAGTTCACTGAAATCAAAACGTCAGTAATGCAGAAAAATAAACTGCATAAAATAACCATAGCCTTATCAAAAGAAGTAAGGGAACATACCAAAACCACGTGACCCATTTAGAGGGGGGAGGGGGGTCTTCAAAACACCACGCTTGGTCACAGAGGGGAGGGAGGGGGTTTAGGTTTTCGTCACGTAGTCAATATTCTCTAAGAAAATTTCGTGCCTTTTCGAGTTTACAGATGAGAACACTGAAAAATTTGCAAAAATATATTGAAAACCGTATTTATGAATTACCACGTGAAAACAAGGGGGGGAGGGAGGGGGTCTTCTCATATACTACGGATGGTCACGGAGGGGGGGGAGGGGGGTAAAAAGTTGGAAAAAATGGGTTACGTGGTTTTGGTATGTTCCCTAAACAGCAAAGCAAAAAAAGCAACAACCCATAATTGTCCCACTGCTGGGCTCGGGGTCTCCGCTCACAATGTGAGGGGTACAGGCCGTAGTCTACCACGCTGGCCAAGTGCGGATTGGTAGACTTCACACACCTTTGAGAACATTATGGAGAACTCTCAGGTGTGCACAGGTTTCCTCACGATGTTTTCCTTCACCGAAGCAAGTGATTATTAACTTGTAATACGCACATAATGTTTGAAAATTAGAGGTGCGTGCCAGGATTTGAACTCGGGCCCCCGCGTTCGGGAGACCAACGTTCTAACCGCTAGGCTATCACTGCTTGCAAACGAATGAAGTAAACAGACAAACAGATATTTCGGGTTTTTTGTTCTATAGCCGTTTTCAAAAATCTATCTATCCATAAACTCTGGATAAGTTAAAGGGTAAAATAATATATCAGAATTCTATTGATTTTTACCAGTTGCTAGCCCTGACTTGATATTGGATAACAAATAGTGGAATACTTAGATATTGAGACAAACGATGAAACATTACAAAAATTGCACAGGTCCGTATTTACTCACTCGCATCCTCATAGGGGCTTGGTATCTCTGAAGATCTCTGGAGTTGAAAACATTGTTTTGTGGTATTAGTTAAGAGAAAGTTATGTTAAAAACATTTCAAAGTCAAAGTCAAAATATTTTATTCATATAGGTATCACTGATACACTTATGCACGGGAATTTAATTAGAAATTATTTAGAAATTTATTTAGAATATAACCACATATTTGTTTAAAAAAATGCAGTTAAAGTAGATTATAAGTAGTTGAGTAGTGTCCCTAATAATTTGGCCATGTACTGTAATTATAATTTATTAATTAGCTTTACGACTACTCTGAAAAACAATTCATTTAATTTTATTTCATGGAAGAAAACCATATTAATTAATATTAATTACTATTGAAATTTTAAATATTTGTAGTTTGTACAGCAATGTTTATAGTGAATCGGCATGCAAAGTTTATTTCATGGAAAAAAGCTGCAATGGCCGTTTCTTTTAGAAAGTTTAAAAAACCTCTTATCATTACACTTAGTACCTACGATTATTCCAGTAAACAAAGGAGAATAACAAGGTTATACCCTGAAATGCCTGAATATTATATGCTTTTGCTAAATCAGGCAGTTTTCATTTTGTGAAAAAATCACAAGGTGTATTCCGGTCCATAGATTACGAAAATCTAGTATGACTATTGCGGTCTTGTTACAGGCAACCATCAATAACTACTCCCTATACCCACGATAGATATCTCTAGATAGATATGTTAGTCGTAACTACGATTTATGCAACTGCCTCGAAAATTAGCATACAAACTATAGAATGCTTAAATGCAACGTGAGCTCATCTTATTACATCATAGTAAAAAGTGCACACAAACTTTCCATTTCCCCATACCGCATAAGCCTGAACTGAGAAACTTTAATACTGATGTCAGCAACAACATAACGTATGGCCCATGGAGCTGTCGGACGTGTCGTTAAGACTTGTCGCTCGTCGCAAAAAGATTTATCTCCTACTTCGGAGAATAACATCGCGAAACCTACCCTCGCACTGCAAGCGAGGAAATAGCTAAGCTTTGTTCAAAGTATCATTGTCTTCCAAATTACGGAAAACATCTTTCCCGCAGTACGGTTGGGATTATCCAGTTGACTAGGCTGAACCATATTTAATCATATTTGTGTTCATTTTTGGTCGAGTGGTTTGATCAGAAGTTGAAAATTTGAGGGAAATTTTAAAATTTTATGGGATTGGCTAACGCTGTAATATTAACTGTTGAAGTACTTCGAACCCCTCAAATGAGCAAGTAGCTTAGACATTTGCTTGCATACTCGACAGAATGTCAGTCCTAGCTGAGATTCTAACTGATTCGCATCTCTTTCAGTGGTGTATAGTCTGATTGCATCGTTTAAATTATTATATTTGTATTATATGATGTCAAGACACTTTATAGCTTTGCCATCCTTTGATGGTGATGAGAATCCCTTCGCGGTGGGAATTGAGAGACATTACATCAGTCCCCAAGGCTATAAAGTTATTAACAATATCATACGTAGTGCATTGCACATTTTCCTTCACCATATATAGTGAACGTGGGGATAAAGTTACTATGTGTTTTCTGTGTATGATTCGATGTTATATTGCAATGTGTCATAAAAGCCTTAAGATTATAGGTACTGTAGAGTCTGTGAGTACCTATATTACATGACCGTAAAATGACACAAAGTGCCAATGCATTGAAGTATTATTATTAGCGTATAGAACCGACACCGCGAATACAATCAAATACAAGTTTCAATCTTCAATGGATTCGTTCGATTTTGAAAGGAGAACCGGGGCTCAATTTTGAAAATCGACCCTCCCGGCGGGACACACATTTTGTTCCAGATATCTGTTCTATGACATTATACTTCAATGGCTGAATGGTTTTTTTAACAATGGCTCCTACATCATTAGGTATTATTTATTTATTTATTTTATTTAACAATTATTGTACACAAATACAGTATGTGAGACTTAATAATAGAAAATTTGTACAAAGGCACTGCTTATTTCTATCAGAAATCTCTTCCAGCAGACCTAGGAATGGAGAGGTGATGTAGAACTTGATTAGCGTGCACATTATTATTTCTGTTTCTTTAGTAAGCAAATATTCGAGCTATCTGATTCTAAGTGATCAATGTCTCGACGTGTTGCCCTGGACACTGGGAATGATACACTGATAAGGAATAACTTCAAATAGTCTTTAAGTAACTTTACTGCAAATAAGTACACTACAATAATATTTGAAGGTACGTTTTTGAGTTTCGTACGAAAAGAGAATCGCTGCTTTAAGAAGTGTTATCACTAAGATCTTCATAACTTTGAAATGAAAGACATTAACTGATTGAATCAGTTTGCTTCATTACTGAGTTAGTAGGACTTTTAAGACTTTAGGCGAACAACTAACTATAAGAAAACGCGACCGACTCGTACCTCGCCGCATCGTCTGCGGAGCAGTTTATATCTTCCAGTAGGTATCATTTCTCGGCCATTATGTCATTTCCACGAATCTCCGATAGCCGCAAGCGAGTCACCGTTGATAACTCTGATAAGTAAGATCGTAGCGTTTAATAAACTTGCATTTAATGTTTATGCAACATCTCTAAGAATTTCCGAGCAATTAGCTATTTGATAAGAATTTCCTGCTGCATTATTTCGTAATTGCCTATTTTCCTATTAAAATAATAATATATGTAATTGATGTGTAAGCGGCTACATCCACTCTCACTCGTGGAACGTTGAGCAGATATTTACTTTTTTTTCAGAATCCCGAAGAATCAGAATCAGAAGAATTGGATTCTGTCTTAGCTGATGGGGATTTCTGTAATTACCCACCCGTGGGGTACCCTTTCGTAATTCGTTAAAATACCTTTTTATGGAAGAAAGACTGTGACCTAGTATGAAAATTAGGTGCCATTCGCACCACCCTTTTTGAGTAGATTTATTTTAAAATTTATTATTTATTTTGACAGTCGAACTAATGAGCAAAAAATTCCTATGAGTTTGCCAATATAACAAATGAGAAAATAAAAATCTCATTGGTTCGACGATCGAACTAATGAGTTGAACTAGTGGCAGAGCAATTTGAAGACCCACTAGCCTAGTTGGTAGTTACCCGATATTTATTCTCGGGTCGTGTTAATGATGTCATATTTGTGTTGTACATGACACTCGTGACATTAGGAATCCTAATGCGGGTGTATGAGCGTGCAGGCGCAAGTGGCCCTTTTGTCAAATTGCAGGTTACTTATACGAATCAAAATTATTATTACGACTTGGTAATCAACAACAACAACAACCACAACAAAATCCTCTTTATTGTACACCAAAGTTATATCCAAATACATTTTATTATACAGGAACTAGTACAATAGGCGGTCTTATTACTTAAATAGCAATCTCTTCCAGACAACCTATTAAGCCAATAAAGTGAACAATTTTGGAAACAGGGTAGGGTGCACAATTAAGGACAAATATTTGTCAGCAGCTAGTACTTAATTATGGAGACTAAAAGGAAGAGTAAAGAATGATTTAGAACACTATTAATCAGTGTCTGAATTGAGACAAAAACTATAAATAGCGCGTTAGTAAATCCCGTAATCAGTGTAATGAGTTGTCTCGACGGAATGCTGTCGGTGTGTTTGTGTGATTACGATAACCCTTGACCTTACACACGATACACCATTGTACACCGACTTCAGATATCATTTTTCTAATAGCACGTAGCGAAGTTAGAAAACCTAGAAACCGATAGCTAGCAATTAATAATATAGTATTGATGAATATAAAATTTAATATTAGTTAAAACCCATAAATGGCATTCACTCACCTACCTAGATTATTCAAATGAAATTTTGTTGTAACTTCTGGACTGCAACAGCTTTTTTTGTTAGGTTTTAAGAGGTAACTGAATTTTATTGTACCAAATTAATAGCTCGCTGTTTTCCGCTTCGCCCAAAGGTTGGCTGATAGAGAATGCTCTTAGCATTAAGCTCGCCTTTTATACCATCATTGTTAGGTATAATAAAGATTAAATAAATAAATAAATAGCATTAGTTGTTTAAATTATAAAAACTCTAAATAATAACTATTTTATTATAAAATCGAGAGAATTTGGTTAATTATAAAATCTGTTTATAATTATGTATAAGTATAAAATAAGGTTAAATTATTCAAAATACATAGTTGTCAAAGCACTATCTTTAGTCGTGTAGTAACTACACTATTCTAAGTACCTTTATTATTGTAAAAAATTATGATAAAATCATATCCACGTAATGTTTTATTACATTAACCAAGTGGAGTTCTGATGCTAACATCAGAACAAAACAGTTCGTAAGTTTTTCTGTTTCATGCGAATTCCTACATGATTACCGTGGGTTGATGTATATTAACTATTCTGTGGTTGATGGCTCTATGAGAGATAATAAGGTCCATAAAGATATTTTTATGGCGTAAGTTAATTATAGAAAGCCACCTGTTTGCGACCGCCATGGCCCATGGGTTACTGGTGAAGTGGGTCGAGTAGATAACTGCGGCTTATCTGAGACGCTATTGCTTAGATCTAGATTGAGGATTTCTTAATTTTGATGTCGGTGGATCCGTAAAAGGTGCTCATAAATTAAACAGTAGGTTGTACCTACGTAATTAAAGTTTAGTTCAAATAAATAAATGTTAAGTTGAATAGGTGTTTATTAAGTCATTGTCACTAATTCAGGTACCTAGTAGTCGATTTTATTAACTTACTAACTTTTGCTCGCGACTGCGCCCGCGGTAGAGTGGTTTTGAAACGAAAATTTTAATTAATTAATTTAGATTTATAGAACCACATAAATATAAAGTACATCTATAAGTAGAATGATGGATTATGTTACATAATCCTATTAATATTATAAATGTAAAAGTTTATGAAGATTTTAGGATGTTTGGAAGTTTGTTTCTCAACTACGCCATAACTACTTAACCGATTTGGCTGTTTGGAATCCAGATAGCCTACACATATACCCTGGATTGACACATAGGCTACTTTTATCACGAACAAGTTCAGGTTCCCGCGGGATTTGTAATACCTAAATCGATCTACCGCGGGTGAAGCAGCGGTAGAGATCGATTAAATCGGTCAATTAAATCAATGGATCGAGTAAATCTTAGATGATGAAAATTTTATCTCTTAAGTTACAGGTAACGTGAGGATAATTTTTTTATTCGTCGCATACCCTATAGTGTAAGGTATTGTTGAAAAGATCTTCCAAAAATATTATGGGTCTTCTGAGACCACTTTTGAAATTAGGGGACCGTTTGCAAAATATTTGGCTTTAAACTGCAAATTTTGGTTAGAGTCAAGGGTCCTTCCCCTGCTGGCTAAACGGTTGGAGTTGGACAAGTGAAAAAAAATATCAAAAATAGGTTATAATATTATGATGAATTTACAAGGAAAATGGTTTTGTTAGCATAAGTAGTAAAGGAGATGTTCAAAAGTGGCCCTTTATTCCGAAGAAATTTGTACAGCCGTAATTTATATTTCATTTGAAAGCATATTTCCTAATCTACTTGAAATTTTAAGACGTATATTTTATTGAACCTCCATATTTTAGAAAATTGATGAAATATGTTCGTCATAATTTGAAGGTGGAAAGGAACGCAAAGGTTTTATTTTCTAACAGGTACATACGTCCTTTTCACGAATTATGAACATATCTGAGGTCCACCTATTATATTATTATGTTTTCAATAGGTAACTATTATATTTAACGTTGTAAATCGGTGTTGTAAATGTATTAAATAATAACATTACATGAAACGAAACGACATAAATCCTAGTGTGATGTTAGTAACTGTCAGTATAAAGTGTCAAATGTCAATCAATCAAATTCAATTGTCAAATGTCAATATTGGACTGAACCATGAACACCATGGATATATTACTCTATCTGGATCACTGACTTTGTAGAGGTACCTGAAGATCGATGACGTCATATACGAAGGGCTGTTTGACCAATCACAAGCCGGATTGAGGTTGTCCTTCACAATTGTAGGGTGTCCACACTTACTTAGAAAAATTGTGTCCTATTTTGGTATGGTTCTCCAAAATGTATTCTATTGGTAATTTTTCTGGTGGTAAGAATTATAATATTGAAATAATACATTTTATTAGAAATTCTTCATAATTACCGAATTTAATTTATTGCATTAAGAGTAAATTGAAAATTATCGTACACAATCTATATAATACACACACACACACACACAACACACACACACACACACACACACACACACACACACACACACACACACACACACACCCAATCTATAGACTATAGATAACATGGTCACAATACAAAAATGGTCCTTCTGATATTTATTTATTTATTTATTTTATTAGTTGCTTCAACAAAGTGTACACTATGATATACAATTTATTTACACAATTTTTGACTACCCATGCTAAGTGTCACCTCAATTACAGGTGCAAACCTCTAAAGTTTAAAAAGCGACATATAATACAAAATTACAATTTAGAGCAACATGCAAGTATACAGTTACCAACGTCAAATTAGTTAAAACATTATAAAATGATATATTACTTATTAAGAACATTTGATATTGTCAACAAAATATAGTCTATAAAAATAAAAAATATATATAAAAATAAATGATATATATTACTTATTATAAGTTACTTCCTATCTACTATCCAGTTAGAGTAATACATCCATGATCAAAACAAAATGACAACTTTAATCATCACTCAATGTCAGTGTCAGGTTAGAGTTGCCAGAACTTAAAAGTGCCCAGTGTGGCAAGCTTTTTATCTATCTACGGAAATTCAAACACAAATAAAAAAAGAAGGGAGGTACCTTTTTTATTTTCACAACCTTGTCACAATCGGAATAATTTTCACTTTCTCCACATCCAAGTTTTGTCTTTGTACAAATTTAGGACCAGCCCCCATACATTTTTTGAACATCTCCTTTATAAGTAATACATAGTCGATAAACTTACTACTTCGAAACCCTACATTGCGTATGGCGGCTATAATACGAGTATGGCCTGACACGCACTTGCCCGGTTTTTGTTATAGAAGACTTTGATATTCCATTAACTCTAACAAGAGAAGGGCCCAACCCAAAGGGTCTTTCGGATTGGATTTCCAGCAGAGTTGAATGGTTATCTACTATAATATCCACATTATCTACATTCCTACATTGTATAATCCGCATTACCTACATTCTAGCAGGTATTGTACTAAGAATAAAAGGAATTGGAAGGTGATTCTTTAGTACGGCTACGATTAGAATAACAAATGAATGTTGATTTATGGTTAGACCCACAAGTACACAAATGTACCAACATTAGGGTCAAGTAAAAAGTTATAGTCGACACATTAGTGGCGGCCATCCTCACACGTTCCATAACTGTCCAATTTCCGTGAAAACCCCGTTAGCGGGCCCTTTGATGTCACCTTGTAATGTTCGCATTCGATACACGTCATACACTGGGTGCGTGAGTAAATCTCGCGCCTTGACAACTTTCAATGGTAAATGACCTGTTACATTAACGGATAGTAGAGATATAGGGTACGTGCTAAGCTTGAATTTAAAATATATTATACATTCCTCTTTGTACTTGTTATAATTGAATGCTTTAGTAAAATTGCACCAGTAACTAGCGTCGGGTGGTAGTAATAATGCATTGAATGAAAAACTAAATTCTTATGACATTTAAGAAAATCACTCGCAGTCTATTTCTGTTTATTGCGAGGAAAAATTACAACCAACAAAGGGCTTTATGAGTAATTTTCAAATTAATTTACTTATAATTTTGACTATTACTTTTTAAAATTACTACTTGAAAATGAATGTTTTTAGTAGAATAAACATTTAATACTTAGTAATTATAGGTTTTTTTTGTTAATCACAGGACAATGGTACACGTGCAAAAAATAATAAAAAAATTATGAAAAAGGCACTGTAGAAAGACCTCAACGCGAGCTGTTTTCAGTATAAACAGTGAAGAGTTATGAATGAATTATTGATTCCTGAAATAAATAATATATTTAAACGAAATAATATTTTTTCATTGAAATAACTTTTGATTCTTTTGAATTTTTTCAATTACCTACTTTGACGGTGAAACGTGACTTTTTGTAACCGCGTCTCAACAAGTTGACACTATAAAACCATTGAAGTAAGTATAATGTCATAGAACAGACATCTCGAACAAAATGTGTGTCCCATCCGGGAGGTTTGTTTTTCAAAATTGAGCCCCCGTTCTCTTTTCAAAATGGAACGAATCCATTAAAGATTGAAGCCAGGTGGCGCCAGTGCATTGGGACATACATGGTGTTCGCGGTGTCGGTTCTATACGCTAGTAATAATACTTCAATGTATAAAACCGCGTATTTTCGTTTTTTAAACTATTATCTTGTTACGCTATGCGCTAAGGTAAGCTCATCGATTGTCGTTGACTGCACAACAGTTTATATTTCGTTATTGTAGTGCTGTAGTGCTGTACTCAAAGTAAACTGCATTCAACGCTGTTTATCTGAGAAGTTCGTTTGTTATGAACCATAAAATTATATTTAACAGATGTTAGTTAATTTGAAGAGTGATTTCATCGTCGTACAATTTTCGCTGGCATTTGTCACTCCCTAGAATAATCCTATTAATATAGGACTTAAAATGACTTGCTTAATAGGTAAGTACATTTTTTGCATTTTAATTGCTTGACTAACTTACGGTAATTCTCAATATTATCTATCTATAATGCTCAAAAATTAAATTGTTCATTGTTTTTACCTTATCAACTAGTTTAATCAAAGATTAGGGATAAATAGATGATTGAAAACGTCATAACACAGTAGCTTTTCCTACGAGTTGAAATGTGGCAATCCGAAAATTATGAAAATCCGGCAAATGGCAAACAGATGATGCAATAATTGCAGGGATTGCATCAGATCAGAGCTTTCTTATTTGGAAGTACATAACTCGAGTGGTAAGACTTAATCCGGTTGTAAAACGAAATAACGAAATAATTGAATTACTTAGTACTGTTTCGTTCGAAAATAATAGTATAAGAGAAGAAAAGAATTATTAGGATTCTGGGAACTATGAACATGTAACAAACTAAAAATAACAAAAAAACTATTAGGTTATTTAGAAACAGATATCCAAGCTAGTTTAAACTTGCAATCAGGACAAAGTAATTGCCACACCGAGTCAACTGCTCTGAAATTTCGACGTCAAAAGGCAAAGTAAAGATAATTCGTGCACGATTTTGTCAGCATGATTGGCCAACGGCTGCTATAGCTACCCACTCGGTAAACTCGGTTACAGTCGCTGGACCAGTTGCGTAGTTAAATTTAACCAGATGATCAAAAGGCATGATTTACGAGTTTAGGGAGTCGGTTGACTTATTAAAAAATTAGTTGCCGGTCCCGCAATAAATAACTCCTTTCTGTTTTGTTTTGTTCAAAACGCTGACGATGAAAATGTAGAGAGTTTTTATCGAGACATTACTTCGTTAATCATTTGTAAATAAATTAAAATAAAATTATTTTTAACATATTTAGTACTATTATCAGCACCAAATATTATTTATTCCACTGGTGGTGTTTGTCGGTTCTCTATTTACTTCATAATGTTCAATGTCCACCGAAATCGCTGAGCTGCGTTGACTTGACAAACTTCACACAACTTTTAAAACGTTTAACATTTCTAATGCATAACTCTAAAATATTTGATTCTTACTCCTTATGGAAGACCAGGTAAGCCAGATACGATGAAATTCGAAAAAAACCTAGAGTCAAGTCAACAGCGATTTTATTCATAACTTTTTAGTTCAATCCAATCCCATAGCACTCGTAGTATTCGAGGGTCGAAAGTGAACTAAATAAACAATACTATTGACCCAAATAGAGCTGGAGTCCCCGCTGATGATACATTGACGTTTGTATTGTCGCCTGTCAGGACAATTGACATACATTTCAACAACTGTCAAAACGTTGCTACAACAATAACACTAGTGACGTCACGGGTGGTCACGGGTCGTTTCGTCTAGTGAATGAATTAAAAGTGCATTGGCTTGGTGTTTATTGGCCCAATTCAAAGCACGGGTTTGTCCTGGTATTTAAGTACACCACGCTGCCCCACTGTGAATTGGTGGGGGGTTTAGAGGCAAAACCGATAGATCTTTCGCTGACTGAAGAGCTTCGATAATCCTTAACAACAACTAATAAACGATAACATCCGAGACTGATTATGTGATGTGTCTTCAAAGTTCAAGCAGTTCAAGCCCAGAAGTGTTACAAAACTTGGCCATTAGCTGTAACCAAATACCAATCGCGGCAGCAGTCAGTTCCCGAACCTGATTGATCACTGATCCGATCTTACGATGGTCACTGTCGGTCTAATAAAAGTTTCGCATATTTATTGTTGTTTACAAACATAGGTGATCTCATTATTTAATCGGTAGACTAAGTTCTGTCTCGATTAACACTTTCTTTCTGCGTGATGGAAATCGTGAAGTTTCGGTCACCAGTGCAAAAATTTATCGGTTCACGACATTGTAGATATTTTATCCAGAAAGTTAAGCTTTTGTAACAATTAAATAGGTAGTTAGGGAATTAGTACGATTAGTTGACTGATTATTTTTGAGGAAAGAATCTTAATTTTCTACATCGCATCATCGGTACGAGTTGAACACTTTTAATTTCTATCTGCCAACACTCTTTCTTTCTGTATACTTTCGTAAACCATCCAAATTGAAGACTTACTTACGGCTGTTGATTCATGCAATTATTCATTTAAATGAATGCAATGTTATTGTTACTGCAAGAAAATCTACACCTGGTGATCTGAAGGACCATTTTTATTATGGGTTTGTCGAAAGATTAAATTTTATCCCATCATGTAATTTGCATATGTAAATTACTATGGCCTTTTCGATCTTTCATTTACTTAATGAATGATTATCGCTATTTCATTTCTAGTTTCAAACAAATGTACTGCATTGAACGCACTGAACATGTTGAAAATTTTGTCATCAAAAGGACGCCGAGCTTGTGTGTAAACACTTGACAGTCTTGCACAATGTACCAATAAATTAACGTCAGAAACTCAGAATGGATAATTTTTTGCATAATAAAGTAAGTATTAAAAAAGCGTAAAAAGATGAATGAACGATTCATTATGATCATGAACTTTTCAGTGGGTTTTCGATTCGACCCTGTCGCGTGGTAATATTTTTTTAACGAACGGTCCCTTTGTGTCTTTATAATATAAGTGGTTCACTTACCTCGTCATTCCAGTCAGCATCCGAGTACTCTCCATCCGTCAACCGCTCGGTGTTCTCGTCATCCTTGAGGGTCTGCATCTCATGGATGACGGTGCGCATCTGCTCATCGCTGACTCCCCACATCTGGATAGCGGAGAGCAGCTCCTCATCGTCGTCCGTGAGCGCCTGGCCCGGGGTCAGCGAGTTCAAGCGGTCCAGCTTCGCGCGAAGCTTCTCTCCCAGCTTCGCTTCGGCTGGTGCGACGGTGAACCTCTCTAGCTTCTCGTAGAGCTTGTCGAGGCGCTCCGCGAAGGACGGTGGTTCAGTCACGTAAGCGGTGCGGATGCGGTGCGTGAGGAGGATGAGCAGCAGTGAGAGACGCAGCATCGTGCGTACGCGCCGGATCACCGAGTGGCACTGACTGGGAGTGCGGGTGCGGGCCGGCGGGCTGCGGGCCACACCACATGGCCGCGAGCGCGCGCCGCACGCCGCAAGCCGCGGCCGCACGCTGCGCCGGCGCAGGCGCCGACAGGGTGCCGGTAGGGCTGGCAATCCTACTTTATTGCATGTTTACATTGTTTACACTTGCATACTTATTAACACACACACACACACACACACACACACACACACACACACACACACAATATGACAATCGAGTTCATTTCTATAAATTAAGTTGTATTAGTATAATTTATTATTATAAGTTGTATGTTGATTTTTGTTTGTGAGTCGGATATTGTTTTGTAATATGTATTGCCCTCAATCATCCGAACTGCACAATTTGAGGGTCACTCTGAAAACCAGCGGCCGTGGTTTTTCCGCGACCATAATGCTGAGAGTGACCCCTTTTCACCTTATATTTAAGTATTATATTGTCCACTTGTTTATTTATATTGTTTATAAGGTGAAATAAACATTTCTTTCTTTCTTTCTTTCTTTCTTTCTTTCTTTATTTATATACAATTTTATGGACACAGCTATACTTGATGATATTTGATATATTACAAAATACATTCAATCAATCCAGAACTCAACCCTAAGCATAGTTTCATACGAAACACTACTCTCCCTTCTAATACATTAATGGTGGCCCTTAAGGATCATTATTTTTAAATTAAACTGTAGGTTTTTTATGTAATAGATAGCAAACGAGCTTGCACTGCTATCATCCATTGCCGCCCATGAACATTTGTAGCAAATCTCGAATAGGACTGTTATCACTTTCAACTTTGGTTTACGGCAATTCTATCTATCTTTCTATCTATCAGTTTTTTAATATAAGCCTCCCCTTTAAACTAAATTTAAAAAATGTACCACATTTTTCTACAGGAAATAAAATGGTAACTGGTAACCATTTTAAGTTTTATGCAGGAATGCTCCAAACTCAAGCCATTAGAGATCCCAGAACGAATAACTCACTAGTCACTAGAGCAAGGTGTCAGCCCTAGGCGGCATGCAAAAGAAAAAAGATCAAACTCGTTCCCAACAGGAGCAAAACAGTATCAGTGTTTTGTCCGTCGTTTGACACGCCATGCACCATCAAGACACTTTGTTATTTGAATACAGATTGAATTATGATTAATTTTGTGATAGCGCCGTGAATGGAGCCCACTAACCGACGCGTTTTGTTTTGACTGTTTACTAACGATCAGTGGATAAGGTGCCGCCGAGCGAATCGTTGGCTGTAATTAATCTTAATTTGTAACTAATTTTCTAGTTAACTAACGACCTGTAACTAACCACGTGGTAAAAACCAGTAGGATAGATCTTCGGAAAAACAGTCCTGGTCCATGTTAGTAACTAATAAATGGGTAATGTTAGTTACCAAAGTGGACGAAGGGATGGAAATAATTTGATCTACGAAAATGGAAAAATAATTCTCCTTTCACAACTAGTTACCAAACAGCGAAAGAAAAATCTTCTCTTGTAACTGGTTACGTAACTTTAGTTACCAAAGTGGACGAAGGCGGAAAATCTATAGTTTATGTTGTATGTTATACTCAAAATTATCTAAGAGCGCATTAATGATAGCTGCCATTTATTAATATGAACCAACCTTGTACGTATGTACGTCTTTGAGCAAAATGGAATAATTATTTAATTGACATGAATAGTTGGATACTTACGAACAAAGGATTTTGGCAAAATTTGTTAAAAATCCCTATTCGTATTGTATCGTATTCGTATTGACGTTATTTATAAATCATATTAAACGTTTTAATCTAGGAAAAATCCCATCACATCATAATTTATGCAAAATTGAATAAAAATATAAGGCGTCGAATCAATGTTATATGAAGATGACAAAATCTACACTGACGTTAAGTGATGTGACGGCATGAAAACACTTATAAAACCATAATAATCGATACATTACTATAATCGAAACTTAAAATAAAAATGAATTTATTTTATTTCTTTCTTTGTGTTTAACAATTAAACAATTTAATTTCTTCTCTTCTATTAGAACATGACCAAAAGTGTTTATTACGATAATCTCTAACCGCAGCCATTTGAACTGATTAAAATACAGTTAGAATATTCATTATTCAACCGAAACCCAAATTTCATACGCTGGATGCGGCGCGGACGAATTAACAGTGAGTTTTTTAGGAAAAAAATATTTTATTATAGTCGTAAATACACAATTATTGAGCGTATAGGTATGATAAAGTAACTTAAGTAGCTCAATGGAGGCAGTATCATTCCAGTTACTTGTGGATATCTAAATGTTTCGGTTTTTAGAATTTACAATTTAATTATTGAATCGATTAGAAAGTCTTACAAATTTGAATCGATTTGTTGCAAAAATTGGTTCTTCCGTGAATCGATTTTTTTTGTACATCTCTAGTGTCACTGCGATGACAAACGACAAATATGCATTCTTAGTTCGTGGGGACTATAGTTAATAGATTTTTACAGTTTATTAACTTCTTGGCATGGAGATCTTCCGTTAGGCGATATGTGTAGCCTGGTGCGCTGGGCGGCCGAACCCCGAGTGATGTTGTCGGAGCGTTATATAATAATTATGCCAACGATCATAGAAACTTCGATAGCATGATTTAGGTTGGCGTGACGTCACGTGATGCATGTGCGTTGTCGCCGCAACTTTATTAATTAATGAAGATAAGTGTAAGTTTTATGAAAGTTCAAGATAGTTTTTTTCCTAGTTACTTATGTGTCTCTGTGGATTTGTCGTAAGTCCGTTATCGAAACAACAAAGTTTTATGATGCGACTCAAAATACATATAAGATTTATCAAGATTTTTTTGTTTATTGTAATTGGTTTTTAAAATGTTTTTTACATTTCCTTCAAAATGTACCTAAGCAGTTTCTTGAAAAAATGTTAAAAAGAGGCCAAAAAGTGAAAAATTATTGTAGAATTAATTTAATTCAAAAGCATAGGTAATAATAAGGTAACTAAACAACGTAATATTATTAAAGAGCTTTAAGCGAAGCATGACGACGCCCTATATCGACTTCCGATTGGAGCTTACGCATTATAAATACCTGACGTTCATTCACGTCTGGTCTTCCAATCTTCCAAGGATCTTCCAATTTCATTTATATTACTAACCTGAATCGTTGTACTTCAAGAATAATCTAATTATACTTTTATCTCAAATATAGAATTGATTATAACATGTCGGCCTCTTGTAATAGGAGTTTTTTTATGTTTCTTTGAAATATATTATTTTAAACACTCTATTTTTATTACATAATGTTCACCAAAAGTACCGGTCAAGTGTATGTAAGGCCACTTGCAGTGTAGGGTTCCGTAGTTGCCTTATTTACTTTAGTTTTATGTGAACAGCTGTCCGCAACGCTACCCGCGTATTTTTGTGGTCCCGTCCGTGGGGCATGTGCGTTCGTTTGTTGTTGATTTTGATGTTATTTTCGTTAAATTATTTTTCTGTTGATTTATTGTACGTTCGTTAATTTGTGTCGCTACAATGACTAAAAGAAAAAAGGTCTTACAGAGCGGCGAACGTAATTTGTTTTATGTTAATTAAATTATTTGATTACTTTTTTGTCTACAGTACCGTTAGCTGTCATGACGGTTAACGAGGGCAAACTTGAAGTGAACGCATAGCAAGCAATTAGCGTCACCCATGGACATCAGTACTATCTCGGACATCACCAAAGCGTTGCCGGCCAATGAAGAAAAGTGAAGCTTTCTTTCTAAAAGTGAAACCTTGTTCTCTAGCCCCCAGCCCCAGCCGAAACACGACGAATCGTCAAGCAAGGGGGTTGTTGTTAGCCAGTTGGGCAGTGAAATATTATTGACTTAATAATATTGATGATATAATACCTAACACGCAGGCAGGCCGGTTCCTGTTGCCTCTTACAACAACCTATTTTTCCGGCCAAGCCATGGAATTGAGGTCAATATTATAGGCCGCCCTAATACGGCTATCTAGTCATCGTAGCTATGATAGTTGTATTTTTACCTCGTATAATTCAAAAATAATTCATAACTCAAAATTATTCACATTTCTACCAAATCATTAAAAGTCAAAAACAAACAAATGTTATTATGGATGCGACAAGAGTCACTCCAATGTGAGCGTTTTTGAAACTTCAAAACTGTTTACTCTCCATTTTTACGTCGTCAATGTACTTAATAAAAAACCGAATCCTTATAAGGCAACTCCTTATGGGGTTTTAAGACTGGTAGATTAAAAAAATGACGTGCATAAGAGTATCAGTGATACCTACATGAATAAAGATTATTTCATTTCATTTCATTTCGATATTCCGCCATAATATTGCTTATCTGACAGTGCATTCATTCTTTGTTACTTCACGAGGACAACGCGACGTGTTAACGCGTCAAGTTGTTTATTCACGAGCGGCTATTGAGCTTATCAATGTGAAATCATACGCACGCGACTGACTCACAACACCTCATACAGCCTTTGTTTATGCTTCAAATATTTAGGGCATATTTCTCGTAAGGTCAACTTTCACTTGCAACGATAACTGAAAGCGTTTCCAGACTTAGCACCGAGTACCTAAATAACACAGACGTATCTTTTTTTAGGTCCGTGGCAAAGATATTATATATTAGGAAGAGGCAGATACGTTATAACCGCGCGCGTTGTGAAACTCAAAAAGTTCCCAATTGGGAACTCTTGTGATTAGTCTGCGTCGAGCGCAATCACGAGCGTGGCGCATCGTAGGTTCATACGTCCTTACGAAAATAAATCAAAATGCCATCGTGTGTGTTTCGAAAGTGCACCAATTATGACTCCAAGGTCAACAAAACACAAGGAATCTCATACCACATTTGAGTACGCTAAGATACTTAGATTATTTAGTCTATTTCAATTATTTTTCTAAACAATCTAATAACTCATGCAAAGACGCCATATTCAGATGAAGAAAGAGATAGCGATCTAGTTTTGACGCGAGAGCGATAAAGACCGTAGCCTATATAGATTGACGCGAGCGACAAACACTAGCTGTCTTTTTCACTATTATGGTTTTAGTAATGCCATCCTTTTTACATAATTTGCCAATGTACTAGTGATTGGTGTAGGCAAACAAAAGATAAACGTGTGTGTGTTATAGCTCGGTCGGAACAGATTTTTCGGTCGATTTGTAAGGGCATAACGTATCTGTATTTATAACATCTTTGGTCCGTGGTAACTTACTACTTACGAGTTATTTTTTAGAACCAGCATTAACCCAGACACCTAGGAGCTATTAGCTTTTTAATCGAATTAAAAAAAGGAAGAAGTTCTCAAATCATTTGTTTTTTGTTTAATGTTTGTTATATTAGTCCGTCATTATCAGACGGTTTGGAAGATTGTTTTCTTATTCTTCCAGATTGTTCCCATATTTTTTCACATTTTCAAGAAATAATGGGTAAATAGAATATGGTAAAAAGAACTTAAATAATAGTAGCTTAGAAAGATTAAAAAGTACAATCTGAAAACAAACTTAAAACTCGCGCATAAAAATTACTACACAACACTTAAATTAACGATACAACAAAACGAAGAGTCACCAGAAATCACAGCCTTAAAAAACTTCACAATGTTGCCATGCTGTTATTCAAATGCGCTATGCCGCCCATACCGTATGCCGCCCATGCCCTATGCCACATAAAAGCAAGATAAAAGCTATACTTAATACGAGATCGGTCGAGAAGCCCTCGGAATGTTATACATCCGGTTTGATTATCAGATACTATTCTGATTGAAATTGATTTATTTATACTATAATATGCAGGTGTCAGTGATGTAGTAGTAGTACTTAGGTCTGTAATTTTATGATAACAAACAGAAACCTAACTGAAGATCTTATAATCAATGTGCTATAATTTAAACTAATATTATAAAGCTGAAGAGTTTGTTTGTTTGGTTGAACGCACTAATCTCAGAAACTACTGGTTTGAATTGAAAAATGATTTTTGTGTTTTATACCATCACGCTGGGATCAATAGGAGCGAAGCATCAATGGAAAATGTTGCAAAAACGGGAAAAATTATTTTATTAATTATTTTTGAAAGCCCTCAACTGGTACTGGTACCAGAGACGTACTCTGAGAGATGGACGGAGAGATGGACTCCTGTCCATCGACTCCTAATTGTTGATTAAGTTACGCCACAGAGCTATAGGTAGAAATTAACTAAAAAACCGAAGCAATTATGATTAACTAAGGACTATTCAGCATAATGCGAAGACTCATGAAACATCATGTAATATAAAACTTTTTGGATAAAATTCACGGGTTCATTTTCATAAAATACTTGTTTTTGTTACTTTTGATGTAGAAAATATGATCCCACGGGAATATCGACTTACTAGTTTGCACAAATGCCCGTCCGCACTCCGCGCTCGAGTTACACGGTCACCACACCATGCAGTAGCTGGTCGCATTGAACGCCTGTACTGCTGGGTGCACACTGGTGACTTGTGAACTTGTGAGCGAACCTAGGCAGCACTCTTAGAAAATAATATTGAGTTAACATGCAATTATTACATAGTAAATAGGTAATCTGACAGATTACCTTAAATCCTCAAGAGGAGAGACCCGTGCCCAGTAGTGGGCCATTAATGGGTTGAAGCCAAATAGGTAATTAATTGAATGTTTGCTAATTGTGTTAGCACCCGATAAAACTTATTAGCATTTTTGAGGATTAAGGATACATTTATGAACATTCAACATAATAATATGCAATCCGTTTTGGATTACGTTTCTCGAACCAAAGCAAGAGCGGGTTATTAGATATTAAAAAATAAATAAGTAATATACAGAAAAGGCGCTGTTATTCAACTGTATCGACGACTGAAGTTTAGGGCAACATCCATTATTTTTTTCATTTTCTCAGCAATTCAATAGAATAGAATAGAATAGAATTACTTTAATTCGCCAGTTTACACAACAAATTAAACTAAAATAACAAAAATGCATGCTATTAAAAAACAAAATATGAGGAGCTAAAGTTTGTTGCGAAACACGACGAAAAAAGGAACACACTCAGCATTAGTTGTGGCGGAGTGCCCCAACCGCTGGTTTTCAGTGTGCCCTGTTTCTATCGTGTAGAAAAAAATAAAGACTACTAGAAACAAATAACTAAGTAAACATTTAATTATGTTATTTGGAATAACTGTCATGCAACAGTTGTGTGTACCAGCACTATAATTTGCATGTATTTACACTTCGCCCTACATTCGTTACGGCTTCCTCCTCCAATAAAACAATTTACAGTTTTCCCGCGAATTGTGTGTTTACGTAAAATTATTTTCGTAAATTCATTTGGAGTGTTTATTAAATGCTCGTTTAAATCTACTTAGAATCAATCATTGTGACTGTCTTTCGCTTGAATTTTATCCCGTCACGAAATAATTAGATTTGTTTCGCTACACAAGAAAACGTCCTTAGACTTACATGACAATGGAATCCCGACTATTCTATTATAAGCTTGCTGAGGATGTGTGTGTCTACTGTCTGTACTCTGTATACATAGTAGTATTATAATAATAATCATAGAGCACAGTCCAGCACGTCATGTATGGTGTTGCCCCGCTGCCAACCGTCCAGGCGGGCGGCGGCGGCGCGGGCGACTGCGTGAGAATGTGCTCAAGTGTTTTACAATTATAGACACGTCTGCCGACTTCCTACGGGACCCCCAAGAGAACTGGAAGCAGGGCTAGCGATCGCTTACGATCGACCGTATCTTACCTTAACCTTATCTTAAGATATTTGACGACCCGTGTGGCGCAATGGTTACCATGCCGGATCGCCGCGCCAAGGGTCCTGGGTTCGATTCCCAGCGAGGCGGAAATTTGAATGATGAGTTTGAATTTCTGTTCTCGGTCTGGGTGAATGTCCTTGTCTTGTGTGTTGTCCATGGCACCCACGACACAGGGAATCCTAGTGTGGGGCTATGAGTGTGAAGCGTTATTATTTTATTATTGTTATTACAGTTATGTTCATACATTGCGAGGTTCAGTTTTTGATGACAACTTTTGACTGAATCACTCAAAGGAAGCTGTCTTTCATAATGAAATCGCTACACCTAACGTAATTCTACTGTCTTAATTTTAAGCCTCTCTTGGCATATCTACCTCTTAATTAGTTAAAAAAATTAAAAACAAGCTTGTGGTTATTTACCATGCACTGAAGCAAAAAAGAAATTGTGATTTAACCATTAAGGAGTTTCCTTATCTGTTGCCTAACTGTAGCCCGAGTATAGTATGGGGTCATGCTTATTGCAAAAATTGATTGTCTTCAGAAACTAAAGCAGTATGTAAAATTTCAACCTGGAAGTAAGTCTAATAAAGCTTGCAAGATTTGAGGGTAAGCTTAATAAAAGCTTTTAAAAACGTAAATCCTTTCCAGACTATTACCTAGTACCTACTAAGATTGAGGCTACATTAAACTTAAAAGACTTTTTATTTTGACTAGTTAAGCATTCTAGTTTAATTACTTCTCTTGCTATTCAAAAAAGCTACCCGGAATCGCTCACAGTAGGGATCTGTTGAAGCAGTGTTTGACATAGGACAAGTATTTGTAAAAGCTAACTTCGAATAAAATTTCACTCTACAACTAGATGAGCCCAACACAACTCCAAATTGAGGAACTACACAATACTACATATGACGTTTGTCTACAAATACCATAGGACTTTATGATTAATGGTGATTAAGTTAGCTGTCTGTTGTGTGAAGTTCATTGTAATTATTCCAACTCCCCGGCCCTATCCGTGCATGAGCTAACTCGAGCGGCATGCGGCGGAATGCCTGGCGCGATGGCGGTCGCGCGGTCTGGAGGGCCTGATATATGGCCTGCGACCTCGGCTGTCTGCTAATAATTGTCAGTTTCTAACAATTTGCTCGGACGAGTTATTCTAGAATACAGACCTGTATACGGATAGAAAGGAAACTCTATGGAATGAAAGACAAACGTTTCGCAGCGGCGATTGCTCACTCGTGTATGCCACTGCGATACTAATACTAGTTAGGTAACTAATATACAATAATTGTATGAATATGACGTTTTTCGGCACATGACTGCCCTGACCGCCAGGCACCTCGAGTTCTGATTTCGATTTCCGCAGACATGGTCCCTGCTAGTAGCGTCACTAGGGCGACTGGCGAGCTTTTTTAGGGACGTCACGTTTTGCAAACGAAGTGCACTAAAAGGGGCGCTTGAAGCTGCTACTCAGATCCACTGTTGGCTGAGGGCCACGTGTCATTGATACTGCTGATACGGCGGTAGCTACGCCCCGGACAGTTAAATAGTACAATATTATGTCATGTTGAACAATATTTAAGTGGTATTTCAAAACTACTTACTTTAATATTAATCAAATGGAGTTAGCTGGTATTAGTGGTACCACACACGCACATAGCGTAATCGTGAAATCTTGTTCAACACAGCAACAATGTTCACTAATTCAAACTCTTTGACTAAGTTACTGCTCATTTCTTCCGCTCGTTCCTGCCACGAACTTGCGAGCTTTGGAACAAACTTCCCTCAGAGGCAATATGGGGTTCTTTAAGAAGTGTGTTTATCGTATCCCTCAAGGCCGGCAACGCACTTGCAGCTCCCTTGATGCTGCACGTGACCACTTACCATCAGGTGGGCCGTATGCCTGTTTGCCCGTCTATAACATAAAAAAAAGTTAGATAAACCATAATGAGAATGAAAACCCTCCTCTAGAAATCCATATCAGGAAAAATACAGATTCGACAGCCGAATGCCATGTCTACACATACTTAGCGCATTCTAAATCCGGTTTAGACGTTAATGTCTGATAGTTCGTGAAACTACTCCTAAACTCCTAAACTAA
Source organism: Thymelicus lineola (assembly GCA_963932265.1). Classification (NCBI taxonomy): domain Eukaryota; kingdom Metazoa; phylum Arthropoda; class Insecta; order Lepidoptera; family Hesperiidae; genus Thymelicus; species Thymelicus lineola. The sequence goes on from OZ010690.1 coordinate 16,875,878, forward strand.
AAAACTAAAATGCAGTTGTGAGATCAAATGAAATTTAGCAGTTAAAAGTATACCTAATTGTAAATACTATATGAAGTTTTTACGTGTTTTGGTTGCAGTAAGTTTCTATGTGCCGAGCTGACGATCCACCTGACGGTAAGTAGCTATCGTCGCTCAGGACATCATGGAACCTTCACTACCAAAGCATATCTGGTGCAATGATGCAAATAATGAAAAGCTCTCTCTGAAAGAGAGAAGAAAAGAAAGAAAGACCTGGCTCTCAAGCCCCCAACCGAAGGAAGAGTCGTTTGGCTGTTGACCCAAGCAAGAGAATGGTTAGAATACCTCCAGGTATTCTAAGCTGCCCCAATGCAGTTATTTATTAGCAGCTATGTACCTATTTACTAATAGTATATGATTCGCATGTTTGAGAGAGATTCCTCCAAAAGTCATTGAGTAGAAAAATAAAAAATACGTGAAAATAACATAATAATGCATCCACTAATTCAGTAGCCAATAAGCTAATGAAGTCGTACGGCGTACCGTTCCCGCGTTGAGCAATCCGTGAACAAACTGTTTTTGTGTTCATTTGTCCGTCTGTCAATCAAAAAATAATTAGTTTCCATCAGTGAGCGCTTGCGACATCTGGTGGGCATGAGAAAAATTGCTTTAATTTTGTTGGTTACGTCATTTTTAGTTCCCATGAAACGTGGTGTAATAAGTTCCGTAAAGGTCTATTAATAACTACCTACAGCGTGTGGCGATTACAGATTCATACCTACTCGTAGTTTGTGGCAAACAATCGAATAACTTACAAAGTTGTTAGTTATTTTAAACTTAAGTACCCGGAAAATCGAGCTTTCTTCGGTTTAGTGTTGCTTAACAACGCCATCTACTGAAGTAGCTTTAGTGTTGCTACTCACAAATAGATGTCAGGAAGAGTCTATTGTAGCAGTTCATTGCCTGAAAACATGGATGAAATGACATTTTCTAAAAATTAATTAATTTATCGCCCTCGAAACATACTGCATACTAAATTTCATGAAAGTCGTTTGAGCCGTTTCCGAGATTCAGATTTATATTATACCTACCCTACATACAAAAATTGCTCGTTTCATGGTATTAGATAGACAGGTAGGTAGTACAATTTTTTATAATGTTAATTAAGGGACTTCCCATGTTGTATCTAAAGAACAATCTATAGAACCGTGTTCCTGATCATATAACTAAGGGCGTGATTCCGGCACAAACACTAAGTATTCTGTAGACGAAGTCTAAAACGCTAGGTGCGCGTTCTAATTAAACTGTGAGTACTACTACTTAGTATTGTAATTATGTCTAGTAACTAACGACTTACCTAAGCGTTTCAGCTTTCTAGTATGCTGGGGGAGTCAGGTCTGTCCGCAGTGCACACATCGTCAGGGAATTTGGGGTTCAAAAGAAATTAAATGAAATAATATACTAGTTTATACGTAATTCACTTCTGAAATGTGAAACAAATTAATCTTCTCACTTTAATAATTACGTCGCTAGTCGTCCTTATTAGCTCTACCCTCATTTTAACAATAAAAATTAGCGGGTACATCGTATAAACCGAGTGCAGTACATTGTCTGTTCAATTGCATTCGGATTTGCTGTGTCCACCGATCACATATTTATATGTCGGAGATCATAAAATGGAACATCAAGCCGGGCCAGGCTTAGGTGTATTCGGATTGTGAAGATGGCAACACTATGTGAATTGACTACTGTCATTTGGTCACGCGGTGACGTGGCGGGAGAGCCGAGGAAAGCTATTAACTTGCCAGCGACGAACGGACATTCTGGATACAGCCTTCGAGCTGAGCAGACGCCTAGACAAGAACGTTGTTACTTTTAAGACGGAACGCGACGTGTGAATTGTATTGTGATATCAGATTGACGAGTAACAGGATCAGACGACTATGCGAGGCATTGGGGTGGCTGTAAGGGGTGATGGGAGGCCACTGGGCCGTCGTGCCCTATTATTTGTTGGCTGTTACTCGGATAATTGAAGACAATCAGTTCTAATGGCGTGTTTAATTATAACCAGTGTAAAACCTGTGTTAAAATGAGTTTCTGACTAAAGTGATGTAAACGCCCACTGTTGTTATTGTTTCCCGAACCACCACCCAACCAGGTATTATATCCGTTATCGGAAGTGGAATGGACCCACATGATGAGAAAATTTCGCCCACACATGTCGGAAAATAAATGAAGAATGACGGTGGTTCGGATGATATTGAAATGAATTGGTTGCAATGAGAAACGTAACGACAGTAAACGCGAGTAAATGAAAACCGTGGAATTTTACAAAGAAAATATGTGAACCTACCCCCAGATATTTGCCTCACGCAAGATGTCGATATTCAGTCGAGAAGCAATTAATTATGATGGAAGTGAATAGTGGAACAGAGTATGTTACTACGAGTATTTGAACACAGAACACGAGGACGTGTTCATTTTGTCAAAGATGGCCGAGGGAGTAATAGCATCCAAGACATCAAACCAAACCAACAAACAAAAAAAAAAAAACCAAAAAAAAAAAATTTCATAAGACGTGTCTTTGAGGGAAAAGTACTATCTTTTCATTCGGATTGCAAGAATCCGCATTTCAGGTTTTTCAGATATGATGTTACAAACGGTGGACGGCAAGCATGTAAAATAAGGATTTTTAATTTCGAATAAAAAGTATCGAAATAATCATTAAGGTTTGAGGTTATAAGACAGCGATTTGGTATGGCATATTTTTTCATTATTCTTAACAAGATTGGATAATTCGATAGTGTTTTTGTGTAGTAGGTATACACTCGAAGTCAAGCAGTGTAAACGGTGCCGTCATCTTGAACTGTCAAAACACCTGACAGAATTTTCAAAGTTAAGATTTCAGATAAGATTTTGTAAATTTTATTTTGTGTAAGAATGTTGTGCTTCGAAATCCTGGAACATGCAAGGATTTCCTTAAAATAAGATTGATTAGAAAGAACTGGTTAGAATGGTGGTTTGCGTAAACTACAAATCGTTTCGTCGTATTGGTGCTTGATTCAACGAAGTATTATAAAGTCATTGTACAGTATCTTTCAACGTAATTATGATTAACAAAGATATTCAAAGTCAGTGCAAGTTTTGTGACACCAGAAGCGTTCTGTAAATGATATCAAGAATATTCAATTTTCAAACATCTTGATATTCTTTAATTATCGTCTGCCCTCAGTTCAGAAAAATAACAATTAGACATTTCGTGTTTTTGTCTTTTGTTTTTTGTGTGTGTTTCAGATAAACTAAGTGATGATGACAGTTGTATGGACATGCAACCTGTGAATATCTGAACGGTGACTAGAAATTACATCAATGCGAGTTAACGAAGTCTGATGTCAACTACCTGCATTTAATTTTGTTGATAGTGACGGGAGCGCATCGCGGCTCCTTGTACCGTGGCTTACGATGAGCATCGTCGGTGATTGTATGGCGACATGATATAACAGGTGATCTGTATTGATACTTTTGTAGCTAATTTTGATTACTGCTCACTGATAGTAATTGTTCCTTGTTGAGTTTGTGCTGATATTACGTAATGTCAACATAATGACATTTGATGGTTACTTGAGTTTGTGTACTTGACGATTTTTGGTAATGAAGGCCACAGAGAGAATTTGGTGAGCGAAGTGAGCGAAAAATAACCTTTTTGTTATTTAAAAGTGACATGCAAAGATAATAATTCCTTTACTGATTTGTTGAACTGTTTTTGAGAATCTTTAAGACAGACGGGATAACACACTAAGAATTTCGTAAAATGTTCAGAGCAAGTGAACCGATTGTTGATTGTTTTTGATGAGTAGTAAGTGGTATGCAAGTCGCTCAGATAGCATGCAGCTCCAGTCATTCGTAGGCGTAGGCATAAGATCGGGCACTAGATTTCCCGCCGCAGTGCGGCCACGACTGTGAGTGGCGTGCGAATGGCTTGGAGCTGTAAGCAGTCACTGTTGGAACTTCCGGAGGGAGGAAATGAGTTGTTGTTGTGTTGTTGTGATGTCGAACTGGGTACCGGATGGAGGTCACCCAAAGTACTGCCAGGTGGTCAGTAATGGTTATGTGAAGTATTGGGAGGTAGCCCACTTGATTGATGATGATGATGTTGTTGTTGTTGATGATGATGATGATGATGATGATGATGATGATGATCAGAGTATTGCATACAAACTGCTGACTTATCTTTGAGTGCTATGAAGCCTTTTAGTTGTAAAGTTAGATCGTGTTATCAGATTGTAGTTCTCGGTATTATCCCGTTCTGGCTGCTATGTGTTTTCATTATGAAGCCTTGGGGCTTGAGGTCAGGGAGGCCGAGTGGGAAACTTTTACTTTGCGAAGGTTATGTCTTTTCCAGATGGTCCCCTGCTGCCTCACCGAGGACGGTGAGATTGTCACGATGGCCGTGTCGGAGATCATAAAATGGAACATCAAGCCGGGCCAGGCTTAGGTGTATTCGGATTGTGAAGATGGCAACACTATGTGAATTGACTACTGTCATTTGGTCACGCGGTGACGTGGCGGGAGAGCCGAGGAAAGCTATTAACTTGCCAGCGACGAACGGACATTCTGGATACAGCCTTCGAGCTGAGCAGACGCCTAGACAAGAACGTTGTTACTTTTAAGACGGAACGCGACGTGTGAATTGTATTGTGATATCAGATTGACGAGTAACAGGATCAGACGACTATGCGAGGCATTGGGGTGGCTGTAAGGGGTGATGGGAGGCCACTGGGCCGTCGTGCCCTATTATTTGTTGGCTGTTACTCGGATAATTGAAGACAATCAGTTCTAATGGCGTGTTTAATTATAACCAGTGTAAAACCTGTGTTAAAATGAGTTTCTGACTAAAGTGATGTAAACGCCCACTGTTGTTATTGTTTCCCGAACCACCACCCAACCAGGTATTATATCCGTTATATAAGTAAAATCTGCACTCTCCACCAATCCGCACCGGAGCAGCGTGGTGGAGTATGCTCTAGGCCTCCTCAAGAGGAAAGACCCGTGCCCAGTAGTGGGCCATTAATGGGTCGAAGCCAATAAGTATGTACAAGCAAACCAATTCATTTTTCTCGGCGTTGTTTTGCTAGATCCTTTTTTATTGATCTGAGTTCAAATCTTCTAGTCTACTGGCTTAAAGCAATATATTAAAAGGGGTTGTCGCATTCTGAATACGTTCTACCACGAATAGGTTGATGAAGTGTAAACAGGTTTTAGTAATGTGATGTTATTGACCAAATACAAAATATGCAAAATATAATATGTGGAATACGAATACCAAATGGCAAGTAATTATGTCCGTACAGCGAAGAGTCCATTGATAAATCTCCATTGACTTCTCAATGAGAAACGTCCCTGCAGCTGTATTACGTAACAGTGAACCAAGCATTACGATTAGTGATAAAAAACGGGTTAACTTTCATTTGTACATTTGTACATTCTTATTTTGTGATAGTTTTAATAGGTCCAATATCGTCTTTCTGGAATACTGAAAAATCTAAGATTATGTCATACACCTACCAAACAGTTCGTAAAATGATTCGTAACACAGATTCGTAAGATATTTTAGCATTGCAATTAGAACTTAGTAATTTACCTTGTTTGTTTAAAAACAAATTATTAATTTTAATTTTAAAATTCATGCAGCATTCGAACCCTGACTCCAAGAACCGAAGACTGAAGTGAACCTGACCAATTGATTGTAACCTTAGCCTATTCAATTTATTCCTTTATGTATATTTTGCTGAAATGATTCCGTATTGCACAACCTGTACCGAATGTGAAGACAGTCCGAGTCCCGTTAAACATACAGGCAGATTAGAAATGCTAAGCAGACATTGTTATTTGAAAAACGTGGCAGGCCTCATGAATATTACAGACGTTAAGATTTCCTGCACCGAAGATTATTCGTTCCATGACTGGGACTGAACTAGGTTCTATTCATGTTAATGCTAATATTTCTATACACCAATATTCTGAGGTTTATTTCTGTACCTATAACAGTAATGTCTACTGATTGGCAGTTTCTTCCAGTCCTAGGAATATTAAGTCTAAGAGCTTCCCGGTGTATTCGTTAATTAATCAGTCCATCTGGTCGGAGAGTTGATTGGACTTTTACCATACTTCAGTGAAGCCTGCTTGGCTAGCAAACTGCATACCTAACCCTCCTGCGTGAATCAGCCTCTGGTCCACGTTAGTAACTAATAAATGGGTAATGTTAGTTACCAAAGTGGACGAAAATGAAAATGATCTACGAAAATGGAAAAATAATTCTGCTTTCACTAGCTACCAAACAGCGAAAGAAAAATCTTCTCTTGTAACTGGTTACGTAACTTTAGTTACCAAAGTAGACGAAGGGCTCCAAACGATGGATTGGTGATATCTTTGGTCTTACTGAAGTCCGTGAGTGAAGGTGACCACTTACCCTCAAGAGGCTCGTTTGCTGGCTATCCACCATTTTATAAAAAAAATATTCTTTATTTATCGTACAATAAATTGACAACCCTAACCGCGCTTTAACATAATTGATATAGATACCGGTATACACATTTCTCAGAGACCGCGATACCGGTATTTAATTCTGTCGATTCCACTTAATTATAATAAAGTTGTTGGTCTCAAGAAAGCACGTTTCATGTGAATGGCAACTGTGTTGTAATGAGAGAGGGTTACTGTAATTTAATTTTACACCGATCCCTGGAATTGTTATAATAAATTTAATTTAGCTATACCTTCCGTCAGCTTGTTTCTGGATATAACAAACAACATACCTACATCAACTTTATTTAATTATGCCATACTTGTTATTACTATAATGATGCTGCTATAGATAAGTATAATGAAAAACAACACCAACAAAGTGGGAAAATGGGTGGCATGGACAACAATTGTGTATTTACCCTCAGTACCGTGTCCGGAAATAGAATTCAGGATAGTTTTTGTCAATGGGTCCCACACGAAATCTCTAGCAACAACCGAAATATATAAAAATAGATATATTTTTTTTTTAGGCTTTTATTAAGTTAGTGCGCTCACCATCCTGGACCATATCTTCACTTACCATCAGGTGGGATTATGGTCAAGCATTAACTTATTTTATGTAAAAAAAAAGATATATTTTTTATTTTATTGCCTGCTTCTTCCTATCTTTCTAATTTTTCTATTTTTATAAAAGAGGTTGCTTGGAAGGGATCCATTATTATTAAGTGCACCCTTTTCTGTGAAACTGCTCATAGATACATAATTAATATGGGACAACCCTGAAATACCAGTTAATTATTATGTTCTACACCATATCGATCGCTGTTATACCCTATTTATTATTAATATTAATTATTATTATTATTAATATTAACGTTCGCCGTCCTATATGACTTTTAATTTTTATCTTATTAACGAAGTGTCGATCATCTATTACATTCGACTGTTGTTAGAGCAAAAGCCAAGTCTAAGATGATAAGATCTCACCAAGAGTTACGTAGGTATTGATCACGTCACGTCCGATAGCCTCACCTCGGTTACTTCCAAGAACCAGCAGGATCCCAGGATCACAGCTGAGAATCTCACGGCAGTGACAATTGCTCATTCCGAACACCACGTGCTCCCCATATGTACGAGGTCGACACACTTTCAACCAGCTTTCTTCTTCAGCCGTAACCACCCTACTGCCTTGGACATACAGTTGAAAATAATGTGTTTGTCGCAATAATGCTTGGCGGATAAGTTCCTGGCAGACAATGCGGCATTCTCCTCTATGAAAGAATTAGTTACATTCATTTGTAGTTACTATAAATGTTACTGTGATTGTCCGATATATGCGAATTCTGTAATAAAATTCACCGGTTCTATAATAACATTATTGATTTTATGTCTCAAGATACCAACCCTAATTTATGAATATCGATTCATTGCAAGCAATTATAATACTAAGAATTGATTCCTTCGAACATTCAAATTGATTACCTTTCACAGAAGCTGGCCACAAATCTACGTTATACCTACCTAAACAATAAACTTCGGACGAAATAACAGTTCAATTGGATTTAACTGCTCTTAATTAACATTGTGGCATAGTCAGTGCAAGATGGAGTGGATTACAGCTAAGGCCCTACACTGACGCGTCGACTGTTGGACAACAGCAACCGACAACACTGCGATAGTGGTCGGCAACTGTACGCGACCGATGATTGTCATTTATTTATTTCTACTTTAATTAGAAATTTGTTTATTTACGTGACATGTTTATTTAATTTATAGTATATTATGAAAATCCACTTATAAGTAGAAATTAACCTTAATTAATTTTGTCCGCCAATTACCTATTGGCAGAGTAAGCGAACATGTCTTAATGTTACCATTTTTATGTATTTTATTTCACAAATAAAATATTTGATTGATTGATATTTTCCTTCTCCTTTTTCTTCTCTCTTTATTGGCCGGCAAAACATTAGTGATACTTTTGGTGTTGCTGATGTCCATAGGCGATTTTATTATTCTATATGCTATTTTCGTAAAATTGTTTTATGCATTTACATTAGTAATACAAAAATTATGTCTTACTAATTCACTGATAAAAAAACTATTTCAATAGACTACGAGTAGTTGCTGGAACTACAGAGATAGTAGGTTAAGTTAACCTACTATGTACTGAAACCTTAAAACGTTTCAGTACATAGTATAAGTATAATAGGTATTTATTTATTCGATCAATGGATCGACACAAGAAATATTTGCGTGTGTGAGTGAATCTTAATCAAGCTCTGGTAACCGAGGATTAATCAACTCATCAAGACATGGGTTGACGATTTCATCAACACCGAGCCGAAATCTACACTAGTAACACTTGACCCAGTTTTGGTATGTGAGTCCCGGACTCCCGGTGATAAAAGTTCTGAGGAAAAATAAAAATTGTGAAGACAGCACTAGGTTTGCTGATGAGTTCTAGCCGTTGATAGGTCCCTACTTAAACCAACCCTAATAATATTAAACAAGATGTGTTTTGCTAGCGCTTCAACTCCCTAAAATTCTAGGCATACAGCCGGCAGGGACGCAACGTCACGCAACGTAAAAAGTTTGTTTTAGTGTAACATTCCTTATTTTTCCACTACTAGAAAAAATAATCACAAAATTTTGAAAATAAATTTTGAAAAAACCCACGCCGGATGTAAACAAAAAAAAGGATGAAATTCCTCCTGTAGCTAACAATTATTCAGCCTCGGAAGCGCCCCCTGGTGGTCTACCGCCTTAAAACGTCTCTAGGAACCTGCTCTATAACGATACCTTTTGAACGCAAAAAGCCGCAATGGAATCGGCCAAGTAGTTTTCATAAAAAACGGTTTCACAAACAACCTCTAACCCTAAACGCATACCGCCTCCGTTCCGTCCGTCGTAGGTAGATAGACAAAATCAATATTTATTAAAACGTGATATTTTTTTATAAATTTTTTTTTCCTTAGTATAGCCATCTCTTGATTGATGGAAACAGACACGTTAGAAAAGCGAAAGGGAGCGAACTAAGAACTAGGCTCCCAACCTTTCCACCGGTTCACCACCCGGTCCACTAAATTCAAAGATTTCCGAATACCAAAACAATCAAGCCAAACAATCTACAATTTATTAGTTCTTCTTCTTCATATCAGGCGGGGGCAGATGCAGTCTTGCGGCGAGCTCTGCCGGTACATCCAGGTAGGTCCTCTCGAGGCCTACCGTGAGGATGAGGGCTCGCACGCGGTCCACCTCCACCGCGTCTCCCTCGCTGGACCACACCGTCATGGAGGAGTTGAGGGAGGAGGTTTCGCGCAGCAGGTCTAGCAGGACTGGCTGGCTGTTGGACGCCAGGGCGGCGCGCACCTGAGTGGTCAACGGGTCTTTTACAAGTTTGTACTGTATCATGAGTTTTTTTTATGGAAATAGCCGGCAAACCAGCTGACGATCCACCTGATGGTAAGTGGCTATCGTCGCCCATGAACATCAGCAACACCAAAGGCATCATTGATGCGTTGCCGGCCAAGAAAGAAAGAAGAAAAAGAAAGAAAGAATATAGTTCGTGAGTTGAGATTTTATACATATGTTTCTTAAACAATTCCACTGTCTGGCAAGTCACGTATTAACTAACGTAATTATTATTATTTACGGACATCAAATTGCAGACGAAGTTCTTTGGCGTATTTAATTTTAGTTTTAGTTAATAATGGCAACACTTAAAAAAAATTGGTAGATTTACAAAATGCATAAAAAATTATGATTGATTTTGGTTCTCAGGTGCTGACGACGGTAGCAAATTGTTTTGTAGCCATCATAATCAAATCAAAATAACTATTACCAAACAACACTCACTGGAAACGTAACAGTCTGGTTGACATGGTTCTCGTTGACGAGCCGCAGCATACTCCCGATCTGTTCCCTGCTGTACTCGCCCTCGGTGATGTTCCCGCCGTAGTTGGTGGTCCAGCCGATGGATAGCACGGCGCGCGGGTGGTTCGCGCCCAGCTTCAGGAACTTCACCGGGTCCACTGGCTTGGTCGTCGCCTCCACCGGGCCCGGGAGGATGTCGGCGTTCAGCCAGAGGGGGAATGTTATCTAGAAAGCAAAACAACCAAAGTGGTAGGTAGCTATGCCAAAACTATGCCAAATTATTTAGTCAGTATACTTCTGTGTTAATTACGCGAGACACTCCATGAGAAATTATTTTATACAATACAAGCAAAATGCTATCTAAGATATGGACATTCCACGAAACCAAATGGTGCATTATTTGTCTTTCCACTAACGTATGGTGAAAAATGGTCTTATGTGGGGCTTGTTCTAAATACTTTTTTTAAAGCGCAAAAGGCATTTTTTACTTTGCGCGTAGAAGATTAAGAAACAGTATTTGAAATACATATACTCGTAAATGACGAGGAATATTGAGAAGGGACATTTTGCCAGTTTCGCTTAAATTGTAATACAAATTCCTAAATTGGCTGCTAACGGTGTAATAGCTAACCGTAGCCATAAACATTATTTTCATCATCAATAGAAAAAGTTAATCATTGAAAGCCATAGACGACCTCTGCCAAGTGGACAAACTGATGCGCTTACATTAATTCAGTAGCTGCAAGCGCGAGAGATCGTCAATTATGCACACACTACATCAGGTCTTTATTTAAACCGTATCGATTCCAGTTAAATTTTAACCCTATTGCAAACGAACACGTCTTCTAATCCCTTAGCTCCACATACGGAAGAGTAACTTGGATTTAATTACGTAGCTCTTAAAAGGTAGAGATTAAGGTTGATAATCGTTTGATTTAGTCTCAATGTCATGGCGCGAGATGGTGTTTGACGGCGAGATGTTATTAATTGCCTAAATGTGTTCAAAGCAATTAGTTCTAGTGAGCTTATTTATATTGTGAGTCAGACACAATGGTGCGTGGTGCGTGACAGTAGACATCCCATTCGTCTTGTGGAGATTATGTTGACTCTAACACACTACTGTTAATCTTTGCAACCTTAAACATGGGGCTGCGTAAAGAAAATATCTATTTGGACAGTGCCACTGTACTTAAAATGAGTTTATACAAGCTTTAAACTGACGACATTAAATTCACATTCCATATTGCTTTCCAGTCTCCTAGTCTCCTATATTATAATACTAATAGTATCGTTAACCTTAAACTCTACCAGAGCAGTGACGGAGGGTTCCAGGCGTTTATTCAGGATTTCTTATTTACGAGAAGAAAGGGTTTCCCTGTGAGACTTTGGGTTGAATTTAAAAAGGTCCCAGTTTTTACTGCATTAAAGTAAATTTCCACCAAAGTGCAGAGGCACGTTAAGTGAGGCTAGGAAAATGAAGTTGGCACTTAGTCCTATTGGTGGATTTTCTTTGCCCTTCCTCACTACCTCACGCATCTCTTATTATGTAGATGCTACGCCTTAACGTATTCTGCTTCTTTTACTTCTCTTTTATTTCTACTCCTTACCTCTGGCTTGGTAAACTGCGCAATATTATCCTGTGACTTTTCGAACGCTTCTATGCTTTTGAAGTCTAGCTTCACTCCCTTCTGCTTCGAGTTCACGTTGTTGTATTGAAGCACGGAGTTGAGAAAATCTCCCAGTGACAGGTCGGAAGTGGTGGCTGGTGGATGCGCCATCACAGGTATCGGTGGACCCTCCTTGCCGGTGATGTGGCCTAACACTACATCGGCTTCTAACATTGACACGTCACCTGCAAATTGAAGGGCATAAAGTAATGGAAGTGAGTTTATAAAATGACAACAAGTTGACATGTTGAGTAAAAGAAATGTTAAGTGCAAGAAAATAATGAAGCATTTGAATAGTACAAAAAAAACTTGAGAGGTGTCAAGTTGTATTGGCTTCTTAACAGTGTAATACAATGAACTAACATACTAACGTACATACATCGTTCACTGGTGTAATGCTTGTTTAAGACGTAATTAGTATATTGCACATTTTGTTAGTGGGTTGTAAAATAGTGTAACTAATAGTGGTATGATATTATTGTATAATATTTATGCATATTAAAATACTCGTCTAATTTCTTCAATCTGTTATCTTCATTGAATGGTTTTACGTTTTATCTCGTAGCTACTTACATATTTATATGAACTATTTAAAACAATTAGGATACACTTGAGCGGAATTTTGACCTAAATAATTATCGGAGTTATGAAAATTAGGACATTCGACGCATTTTCGAACAATTCCGCTGCAAGAATGCACACTTGCAGAAAAGTGAGCGGAATATAACGTACTTATTGTACTCTATAAAGATCGGTACTAACAAGATCAGCTAGATTGAGAATGGCTATCCTCTTGTCAATTAATATGACCTAGCGACATTGAACCAGTATTATTGACCTGAAAAGTAACTATTATTTTTATTATACATACTTGTAGGGTTGCAACTTTACCCAAACAACATTGACAATATCTTAATTGAATTCATTTACCTACAGCTAACGCCACAAGTAACGCCATCTATTGTAACTTTGGTGAAATACACATATTAAGTAGTTTGGTTGCAGTCTGTTATGAATAAAACGATTACCATGGAGTATAGAGGTAGAAGGATAGCCATCTCATTTGAGGGGAAAGTTGAAAATGTGTCCAACTGTTCACTGAAAATAGAGGTTCCAATAATGGCCATTTCAGAATGGCGCTAGTGTCTGAGAAATAGAGCAATATGACATAGCTGTTGTAGACGGAGTGAAGTTTGCTAAGTTATGCCTCCCGTAATGAATGGCGCTAGTGTCTGAGAAATAGATATTCGAACATAGCTGTTGTAGACCGCACCGCAGCGCCACCCGTAATTGGACGCGTTTTTATGGACACTTTACATACACAGAAATGGCCCTCCTACTCAATCCTCCATGACGATTACCCATAAAATAATGATACATATCTAATTACAAAAACAAAACAAAAAAATTGGTTACATTACGTACAACAGTACTTACCTATAAACTGGGCACTTACTTGCTAATGCAGCTTCTAGGTATGTTTTATTATTTACTGCATGTGCCCAAGTTACTATGGATAAATTCTTCATATTTTCTTCGTCGCAGTTGGTGAACGCGACTGAAAAAAACAAAAGAAAAACATAAAGAAAAGAAAGAAAGAAAGAAATTATTTATTCTGTTAAGCACTGCAACAAGTTACAAATTGAATCTCAGTAAAACATTCCTAAAAAACTATAAGTTGCTACAAACACATAACCTGCTGCAGCAGGTATAAATGAAACATTATTTTTGTAACCAAGTTTTTAATAGTAGAATTTTCTTTTTTATTATGTCAACACTCCTGCATGTAATGTCAAATAAAATGAAGTGATCAAAATTTGCACAATCAGGTGATTTTGACAGCGATGTTTATAGTGATTTGCTAAATGTAATTAGGCCTAGCGTAATTTTGCTGTAAGATAAGTAATACTAGATTTAAAAGTATTTATATTAATAAATAATACGGATTTATTGATTAGCAATAGATACTTGCGTCACAAAGAAAAACGAGTGGTAAACAGTACCGTGACAGTACACACATGACACATTGACACAAGCACAATTTACAGCACTGTTTTTTTTATCCACAGAGAAAGGTTTAAGTAAAAGACAATAAAGGCTTTGTGGTCATACAGCCAACTTATGTGCGCAATGAATGTTTTTTTTTGCGATCCTTTTTGTCTATTTTTTGCAAATGTATCAATACGCTGAAATCCCGTGGATTCTCAAATTACAAGTTATAACTTTTCTGTTTTGTAATAAACCGTATTAAATATTCAAGTAAAAATATTAACGGCCACAAGGTCGATCTATACCTACTGAATATTTAATTATAATAATCAAAGAGTAGTTTTATACCAATAGGTACTATTAATTAAGTATTCTGTGGTTATGTGGTATAGTATAAGTTACCTATTATTAATTGAAGGGTAGTAATAATTATTCGGGAGTTTTTTGCGCATAGTGTCATAATAAGTGACACATAACAGCTGTTAATCAAGTATATAAGTGGGTAGGCCCACGGTATTTAGGTTTATTATCGTAAACACATTCATTTCGTGGGAATTTTCCCGGAACTTGTGGGTAAACCCGGAGTTGACTCGCACCATGTGGATGTGCTAAATATAATTGTAAATGATTGCTTCATTCATCCTTTAGTTAATATGAATGATATCTATTTTTTTTAAAAGTTAAGTATTTCTAGGCTTTTCTGGAAATGTGGTATTTTGGATTAAAGGTATAGGTAATAATAAAGGAAAAAATATTAAAGGAAAATGGACAAATGAGGACACCAGAGTTTGATTCCCAACCGTGACCGTTACGTGACAGACCTTCCATGCTTTTAAATGAAACATACTATCAAAAGCAATTTGTTAAGCTTTAATAACAAGAACCTTGAAGTAACGCATGTTATTTTGTTGTTACATTACTCTCATGCACATTATGTGATATTCTTTTATATGTCGCAAATGGAAGACATGATCTGCGTGGGTATAAAATCTTTATTTATCAGGATATCACTCTACATTTTAATCTTGATCATATCAATAATGTCATGTTAAACGACAAGATACGGCTGAAGGCTATGTCATTGATACGATCGCCTCACAATCGACTTGGTGCATGGCTACCAATCATGGGCACATCCAGGAATTTTGTTTTTACTTGATTTTGTAAATGGACCGGGGACCGAGCAGAAAATCCACATGATGATAAACAGTCACAACCTTCTATAGACGTTCTTTGATGTTTTTCCCAACTATTACTTCAAATAATTCTGGTTTTTGTCTCAGATCAATAAATAAGTAATCTGAGATTTTTGTCAATTTTATTTTCTCTTATTCTGTATTACGTCTTATGAGGAATACAGAGCGTATTCCTCTTAAAACGTAGGCATCCACTAAGGAAGGATTTTTTTTAAATTCAACCCCCAAAGGGGTAAAATAGGGGATAAACCTGATAAACATAATTTCCGCGTGCGAAGCTGCGGGCAACATCTAGTAGGTAAATGAATAAAATGTCATTTACTGTGGAATATATTTCTCACAAAACAGCCACAGAAAGTGCAATAACGCAAACAATGCACAAACGATGCAGTTCGTCTGCAGATTTCACACAATGTCATCACTGATCACTGTTTCCATGGAATAATATTTTCGGGACAATTCAGATTCCTACGTAATGAACTGATCTGTGCTACTGTGGCATTAAGCTACGGTCACAAAGTCGTCTGAGCTTCCACTATACCAGATCCGGTCGTGGCCGACTCTATGGGTCCACTTATTAGCATCACAATGCAAGACGGTTTCTTCAGATTGGAAAGTTCTAATAGCATGATCTGCATAATGTTCTTTAGCGAAATTATTGGACGACCCAGAGTCTGAAGATATAGTGCTATAGACTCGGAAAAAACTTATCTTTGCTCTCTAACAATAATAACTAGACGCAAACAACTTACCCCTCACATTGTGAGAGGAAACCCCGTGCCCAGCAGTGGGACAGTTATGGGTTGTTGCTTTGCTTTGCTTTAAACAACCTAACGACATAATTAAAGAACAATCTTAAGGATGCAGTTAATCTATTAGCACAGTTTGGAGCGACCCTGCTGAAGAGTTTTTACTTTTTTCCTAGACATACATTTATGTGACAGATTATCTGATATTTTCATCAGGTTTGCGTTTATGTTCACTCAGGGAATTCTAGTGGGGAGGTGTAAGTTCGTGAGGATTAATTTAATGGGGGTTGCTGGACTCACCTGAAGCCGCTATAGTTAGGAGGAGTCGGATCATGGCGCCTTCAGACCAGTCTGAGTAATGACAGCTGCCACGGCGGTCTGGCGGACGCATTGCTGATTGCTAAATTGTCCAATTGCACTACGTCCGTTTGATTGAGAATAAACGCCGATTTGCGCTTCAAGGACATCGGGGCGGCTCGCTGGGGATTACGTTTATCTCCGGCCGAGACTAGGCGTCTGATGTGGACGCACCTTCTCCATTTTTATTTGCATTTTGTTTTATTTTTACTATTTAATTATTTATTTATGCCTTTAAACTTTTGAACCTTACAACTAGGAACAAAGGCGGACAGCATACTCTGCTAGTCAACCTTCGGGAAGTAAGAGAAAAAAACATTGGAGGTAAACATTGGAAACCAGGAGGGCGGTAACTAGCCAGATTGGTAAATAAATACCATACCTTGGGATGAAGATAACCGTCGGGATGAAGTGTTTGGTAATAGTTAGAGGTAAGGTTCTTTGCTACTACAGCGACGCTTTTCAATAGGTCTCCGCGATGCAAGGTATCTTTATGTTAAACAAACAGAAGTACAAGTTAACTTCCAGAATATATATAACAGTCTCGTGTTCTGTCCGCCCGTACAGCTGTACCCACGTACTAGCTAGACATTATACATTCCATCGCTCCCTGTGCAACACACGAACACAACTATTATACATTTCGTTTCTTTTGTTATATACAATGATGTTTAAATAAATAAAGATACGTTATGCCCTTACAAATCAACCGGAAAATCTGTTCCGATGTCCGCAAGGCACGCTTTATTGCTTTATCGCACGTCTTTATCGCTCTCGCGTCAAAACTACATCGCTATCTCTTTCTTCACCTGAATAAGAGTTCCCAATTGGGAACTTTTTGAGTCACACAACGCGCGCGCTTATGACATATCTGCCTCTTTTTAATTTATAATATCATTGGTTGGGACCCATTCTTCAACCAATAAAAAAAAACACATGTTTTTCCCAAGCAACCCTGTAAAACTTAAATGCCTTTTATGGTGTAGTTGCGGTGTAGTTGTTCAGTAAATATTACTTTTAACAAGATTCTAAACTACTGGGCTTGTTTTTTTCTTTTGTTTGTTTTACGCAGTCGGTTTTTATTTATTTATTTAATACTTTTTTATTTTGCACTTTTTAGTTAAGATTCATTGACTTCTTTATTAGACAAAAAAATTCGCAATGTTGTTATTTCATTAAGGGAGTTAATAAATTAGGCAGAATGGTAGTTTAAACAAGTTTAAATCTTTATAATATCCTAAATTGTTACTTAAAATGAAAAATGATGAAAGGAACCTAAAAATCATTTTTGAATACCTATTCAACGATACCCCACTCGATAAGTTTTGAGAAAAAAAATTGAAGACATAATATTGAGCCAAAAATCGGCCATTTTTTTTCAATTAAGACAAATCTAACGGCACCTCTCAAGCTGAAATCGATCAAGCCGTTTAGGTTGCAGAACGTGCCAAAGAAATATACATACATTCATACATACATACAATACATACATACACTCGAAAAACATAGCTCTCATTGTAGCGCAGTCGTTCCTTGGCAGTCGGGTAAAAATATCTCATATAACCAATGATATTATATATTAAAAAGAGGCAGATATGTCATAAGCGCACGCGTTGTGTGACTCAAAAAGTTCCCAATTATGAACTCTTATTCAGGTGAAGAAAGAGATAGCGATGTAGTTTTGACGCGAGAGCGATAAAGACGTGCGATAAAGCAATAAAGCGTGCCTTGCGGACATCGGAACAGATTTTTCGGTTGATTTGTAAGGGCATAACGTATCTATATTTATTTAAACATCATCCGACTGTTAATCCTTTTATTTAACGTTAATCCTTTTTTTTACTTTAACTGGGCTTGTTTTTTCTTTTTTGTTCATTTTGCGCAATCGGGTTTTTTGTTTTTTTTAAGTTCTTTTTTTAATTTACTTACATTTACTTACATGTAATAAGATCTTATTGTACCTAATTCGGTACTGCAACGTTCGTAAAAAAGGTACTAACGGTAGAGTAACATTCGAAAGTATTTATATTTAATTATAGGTACGTGATTTTTCTTAAATTGTGTGAGTGTTTTTTGTATAGGTTAGTATCCTGGGGCGTACCTGGGGTATGAATAATTCATTTTGAATTTTGTCTCAGAAACACAATACACGTGTTGCACACATGCATACATTTTTGTCACAAGATTACGTAATAAGCATAGTTGTGTGTTTAGTAATTTCTCAATAAGAGTCCTATTTTCTAATACTTTTAAAATCAATAAATTAGAATTTTTAAAGTTCATTAGGGCTGCACTTAATTCCGCTAGGATTTTTACAGGGTTCCCCCCCCGGGGGTTGCCCGCCTTGTCGTGGCGAGGGGGCTTAGTAACCGTGGCCTGGTCACCCACGGTGAACCAAGAGGCAACCAGGGCCGGCCTGTTTGGGCTGCCGGCTGGCCCGAGGAGGGCGCTCCCAGCGGGCTGAATAAGTCCGCTGCGGACGCGCTTGGAGGTGGGACCGTGGAAGATGGGGTGCACCGTTCTCCCTATCTTCTGCGGCCGTGGAGGGATCGCAGGGGGAGAGGCGTGTTGGTATTACGGTGCGCCACTCTCCCTACCCCCTGCGAGCTGGCGGGGCCGTTCCGCCGAAACGGCATTGGTGGGGCCGCAGAGGAAGAGGCATGTCGGTATTACGGTGCGCCGCTTGCCCTATCCTCTGCGGCCGAGGTGTGGTCGGTGGAGGAACCACAGACCTGATCCTCCACCGGGTACCAGTTATCTGGTATCCATGGCCTCCTAGTAGCAGACTCAGGGGGAGTTTGCTACAGTACTGGTGGAGGCCGAGGAGGGAGGCGCACCTTACCATCTGGTGCGCCCATCGTGGAGGGCCTTCGGGCTTTCGCGATGGAGCCGCTTGTGGGCGGCTGCCGTTGGCGGGGTCGCGGATGTGTGCGAAAGCGTTCCCGTAACCCCGTCACAATGCGGCGAGGCGGAAGATGGGGGGGTTTTTAGTGGGTATACCGTGGGTCTCATTAGCCTATACGGGAGTCCCACATAACCACTCGGGTACCCCCTGCGCCCGGGTGGTATGCGTAACGCATTTTCCCCCCCGGAAAAAAAAAAAAAAAAAAAAAGGATTTTTACAGGGTTGATATCATTGTCGCTCACACACATTATGCCTTAATCTGTTTCAGTAGGCTGAATAGAATAATATCCTTTTAAAAATTCTTCAGTAGGTACCTACTTGGTTTAGTGAGTGAAGATACGCTGTATTTTTCATAAATAGAGTTCTCTCCAGATTTGACCATTCCTAGACCTACACCAACGCACTGTTGTGTTCCAAAAATGTAGATTGTTTTGTCAGATCTACTTGTTTATTTGTTTGTACATTTTAAATCAGGTTTTATTTTTGACGGATTTAACTATTTATCTGGGATGCAAGTTTCTTCGGGATTTATTAAAGTAGTAGTCCCGTTAGGTATATTCAGGATTATTTTTTGACTTTGCTTTGAACTAATTGTCGGGCTATTTTATTATAATAACATACAGGGTGGTCCAAAAGTATGGAAACCCCTGAATAACTCCTCAGGAATGCTTTTTGGAGGAAAATGTTTCGTACAAAAGTTTTCTGATTTTTTCTTGACTAACTGATGATGACCTTGTATTTGACCTTGACCGTGGCTTTGAAGGTCAAATCAAGGTCAACTTCATTTTTTAAATTGTAACCCCTATTTTTTATTCCAGATTCGGAAAGGGTAGAAAATTTTACGCCAAAAACGACCTTGATCCTGACCTTGACCATGACCTTAAATGCTTCAACAAGTCCATTTTTCGAACGGGAGACTCCTATTTTTATTCTGGATCTGGGAAGGGCAGAAAATTTTAAGTCTAATAAAACCTTAATCCTGACCTTGACCATGACCTACATCGTTAAATCAAGGTCAAGTGATATTCTCTAACGAGAATCTCTATTTTTTATACCAGATTGTTCCGCGTATACCTTTTTATAATGATGTAGGTCATGGTCAAGGTCAGGATCAAGGTTCTTTTTGACGTAAAATTCCGGAGATTAAGAAAATAGGAGTCTCCCGTTCGAAAAATGACCTTGATCTTGATTTAGCATTCAAAGTAATGGTCAAGGACAGGGTTAAGGTCGTTTTTGGTCGGTAAAATTTTCTGCCCTTCCCAGATCCGGAATAAAAAGTGGGAGTCTTCCGTTCAAAAAATGACATTGATTAAGCATTCAAGGTCATAGTCAAGGTTAGGGTCAAGGTCGTTTTTGGCATAAAATTTTCTACCCTTTCCGAATCCGGAATAAAAAATAGGGATTACAATTTGAAAAAATGAAGTTGACCTTGATTTGACCTTCAAATCCACGGTCAAGGTCAAATTCAAGGTCATCATCGGTTAGTCGAGGAAAAATCAGAAAACTTTTGTACGAAACATTTTCCTCCAAGAAGCATTCCTGAGGAGTTATTCAAGGGTTTCCATACTTTTGGACCACCCTGTATAATAATAATAATAATAAATCTTTATTTCAGACATCGAGGCCCATAACATAAATACCTTACAGACTAACATACATATGAAAATATAGACTTAACTAATTCACTTATTCGCGAAGTGAGACGCGTTTCCGGTGACTCCCGGTGGTTGTCGACGTCCACGGAACGTTATACTATACATATTATGTTATTGTAGTAACTATTACACACCCCAATTAAGTTACTTCTAATTCTCATTTCAGTAGCTCTCTAATTGTTTGGCTAAGGCTTCCAAATTAAGTAGGTACTCTTAATTTATTATAGGTACATCATCCTTTAGTAATTGCTCATCACATTGAAAAACTTCTGCTACAACGATATTTCAATAAGTCTGTAGTTTGGCTTAAAACTTGGTGTACCTACTTCGATTCGTCAGGTACCTATCTTTGGTAAATGCTCAGCACATAGAATATTTTTTGCTATGATGACATTTCAATATCTTTAATACCTAGTTTGGCTGATCCCTTGATGTTCCACGTCACCGGATAACAACCGTCTTTGGGCCATCATGAATCGTTTAAAACATTAACTGTAAATTTTTAAAAACCCCGACAGTTAGTGCTGATGATTTTGAAATGCCTGGACAGAGCTTCATAAATTGTATTATAGTTAAGAACCATCTCGATTAGATACGTCAGCTTAGGAATAAAAAACCGCACCATAATCGGTCCTCTCATTTAGGAGCTGCCATGCCATTGATAGACACACAGTTGGGGGTTAAAAAATAGCCAAATCGGTCCAGCCGTTTTCACGGTTTCTGGTTATCAAGTTATCAACTAATATCTTACTAAAATACATTTTTATTACAATGGCATGTGACATGCTGACTAAATAACGAATGTCTTACACGAGCAATAGATTTTATCACTACTGATAAGATATTATTTGATCTTTATCAAAAATATGACTGCTGTGATAATTCGTGTTATGCAGCAGAGCGCCTGAATGGTTAGAGATATGATTTATTGAGATTTTGCCTTAGAATATATTACAGGCGTAGGCTGCAGGCGCCTTAAACAAGCAAATGTGGAGTCTCAAGAGGCAAAGCTCGCAAATACGTAAAAATATAGCTTATCCACGATAGAAATTTCCCCTGCAATGAAAATTGTATATTAAAATTGTAATGGGTAAATCTAACGAAACTAACAACAAGATATGCCAAATTATAAGTCAATCCAAAACGCTTGCAATTTCCCCATTTCATTGAGATCTTTGAAATAAAAGTAGGTTTATAAAAGCTCCTCTATTGCAAAACTATTTTATGTAAAAACTAAAATGTTGGTAAAACCTGGGTGTAAGGAATTAATCAGTGGTAGTAAGCCTAGCAGTTTTTCAGATTCTTTTCCGCCGTACAGACGGCAGGAAACGCCTGGAGACCCCACATCTCTCCGCAACTTGAGCGATTCAGTCAATCAGGGTTTCACCGAGGTTAACAAAAGATATATGCATGAAATTGTATGGTAACAAGCTGACAGTAAGGCTTATAATTTATAACAACCACATAAGCAAAAAGTGCGAACTCTACCTTACTGGCCAAAAAGTAGTAAAAATGTCTCGTGTTGTTATTAGTAACACTAAAGCCCCCTACGACACGTTTGAGACCAAAAAGGAAGCGCAGACCTACATTATTACTAGCTCTGTGGCGTTGCGGCCGAAACACATACAAAACATATAAAACATGTCAGGATCTATTTTAGAAAAAATATCGCTAGCCAGGATTGTAAATTATCCTACCACCATAATATGATACAAATAATGTCGGGATTAAATCGAGTGGGGTCAAGCCCAGCAACGTGTTTCTCGTCCTACTATTTTTAAACCGACTTCAAAAAAGGAGGAGGTATTCAATTCAAATGTATTTTTATTTTTAATTTTTTAATTTTTTTTATTTTTATATTCAGAAATTTCGACTGGGTGAACCGATTTTGATGATTCTTTTTTTAATCGAAAGCTGCTGCTCGTCATGTGGACCCACAGTTTTTCAATTTGAGTGAGATCTGACAAGCAGTTTTTGAGTTATCCTTATCCCTAATTTTGTAGTCTGTTATTTTTTGTCAAGAATTATGTGAAATCTTACTAGTAGGACAATTTAGTTTTTTTTAATGGAAATAACCGGTAAACGAGCTGTCGATCCACCTGATGGTAAGTGGCTATCGTCGGTCGCCCATGGACATCAGCAACACCAAAGGCATCACTGATGCGTTGCTGGCCAAGAAAGAGAGAAGAAAAAGAAAGAAAGTTTATATTGTTTATATAGTTTAATATATTTAAATAACAATTTTGATCGCTATTTATTACGTACACCGTACGTCTCGTGGTAATTTATTCTTTTTAGCTTTCCTTTACCTGTTTTAAGGTTGCCTGGAAGAGATCGCTTTCCCACTACATACCTATTTGTAAAAATTTCTCTATGTATGTCATTTTCACAGGTCTATCCAATGATGTCTTATACATATAATATCATTGGGTCTATCTATATCTGTGGTTATTTTGGTGTACAAATAAAGCGTATTTGTATTGTATTGTAGGACCACGAGAGTATATTTTTTCTCGTGGTTCTACTGTTCTAATATTTATCCCCGTAGTGGACGCCATAGCCTTATGCGTCTCGTGTAGGTGCCACGAGCAGGCAAATGTGACTTGGATTCAAGTCAGTTTCTAATGAGTTTAACTTTTAAATATGTAATTGGAGTGCATTTTTAACATCAATAATTAGAGCACGTATTTTATGAAAGCTATGTTTTAAATAAAATCCAATAAAACTATATGTAAATAGATTTACTGGCACTAAATGTAATAGTACATTTTAAATTGTCTAATATAAGGTGGGTGGACCATGGTAGGCCATGCTCCTTGTAAGGCCAATTATTTAAAAGTCGTATTTATTGCCATCCGATGACAATTTCCTTCCACTTACACTAACATCCATCGAATTCAAGTACACAAACTTGGCGGCGAGTCCCTCGCACCGCTATTTTATCAATGCGGGCCCTCTCTTTGTTGACTTCGGTCATCGATGTTAAAATTGTAATATTTGCTCTTAGTAAAATGTAAGTTTTCAAGTAAATAAACTATTCTTTTCTTTATTTTTTTACTCTAAATTGATAAGGATTTGCTACGGCACTGAAGAAAAAAATATTACTTTATTTCCAATACAATTAAAATATTGGTAGTTTTCCTAGGAAAGCCAATGGTTCCTTGTAAGGCCGATCAAAAAGTTGACAGTTGGCCTTGCTAGGGCACAAGGTTCTTCCTAGGAACATCTAGAAACTATGAAAATATTAATACTTTGTTTTCACTTGTAAATACATATCTGGAAATTTAAACCAATGTGCAAGTTAATATATTGCTACCACTTAGGTAAAGGCCCCCAATTCCGAGGTGTTCTAACATTTTGGCCTTACAAGGAACAGACCCTTAAGAAGGCCATTTTAATCAGTTTTATATTTTTATCATTTTACTATAAAGGTTATTGGCAACTTATTTGATTTCGATTTATTACTCATTTATATTATTTTTAAAAAAATTACACAAATACATTCTTAGTTTTACGATAGAGTTCTAGTAATGTTCGTTGATTATTTTTTATCTGAATATGTTATGGTAGGCATTTAATATTCCGTTTTAATGAAAGATCTTTTTATGTAGTTTAAGTATAAGTAGATATTTTAATGTTCACAATGTTAGTTTTAACTTAAACGACTGATTTATTATATTGGCCTTGTATGGAGCCTTGTTCCTTGCAAGGCCATTTGGCAGAGGTTATTTAAACTTAAGTTTATTAAATAATGGTTAAACCTTTTATAAAAAAAAATGTTTTATATAATACATAATAAGACAAAGCGTTACTTAATGATTTGTTTGATTAATTTAACCAGTAAATAACGAAGTAGTGACTGTTTAATCGTTAGAGTGGCCTTCCATGGTCCACCCACCTTACAACTCATCCGCAAGGTTGGTTTATGAAATAATTTCATAATCATAATCGTAATGGCACATTTAATAAACATTATAATAATAGATATAACAATATTTTTTATTTTCATGCTTTTGACATTTTATTTTAATTTGTATTAAATAATAATTAATTTCTACAGACCCTATATTAATAATAGCATAATAAAATCGTAAAGAGATATCCTTTTGACAAATGAGTAACAGTAGGTACCTAGCGAGGGATTTTTTATTGTAAATTCACATTTATTTATAATACAATAATTTACAAATATATAGAATAAACATAAATATTAATTATCTAGCGAGTTGCAGAAATATAATTTAGTCGTATTTTAATCTTACATAACATTGATATTATTATAGGACACAGATACATATAAATGGACGTTAGAAGGTTATTGATACAGATAACACCTATGATGATACATACAGCAGTATTAAATGTAGACATATAAATTGTATAAAAATTATCGCTATCTCTGCCTATCTATAAAAACATCTATCTGTAGTATAGGTAGGTACTATAGTATAGGTACAGTATTTCTTTTTAATACGGTTATTTAAATTCACATATTTCGGTAGGATTGGATTATATTATAATACATACTTATATAAATTATATTCTATTGTTTATAAATTATATAAGTAATATTAATTAATAGAGAGGTAACAGCTATTATAATAATTGGGTATACATAGAATAGATAGTACCTTATACATTTTACAAATTACCTACTTACACAAGTACATTTATGCGATAGACATTTACAGTGATTAGGTACTAGATACTATCTATCAGCACTATTTACTTACAGGTCGTTACTTACCTATTGTCACACAAAACACCATATTGTCACAAAACAAATACAATGTAAGTATAGTCATGTTTATGTCACAACATTATACTTAAATCACATATCTCCAGTCATCACAGATTCAGATCGCTACAATAATTGTCCAACATAAGTATTGCGTATTTTATCTAGGGAATGCTTTCTCGTTCTCGCGAGATCTCAGCCTTTTTTAGCGAGATTGATCTCGGACGAAAAAAGGGCGAGATCTCGCGAGCTTAACGAGATTGCACTTGAGCTAAAACCGTCTTATTCGAAGCGCGGACTGACACGGAATCAAAAAGGAAATTTTATACGAATCCGGGGGGTCAAAAGGCTAACTTTTACAGTTCGTGGATAACTGCCTGAGATCTGTGGTTCCAACTAGCATTATATCCGAAAGGGCCTTCTCAGCGGCTGGTTATCTAGCCAACAAAATAAGAAGCCGTTTAGCAGACGATTCTTCAGACATTTTGCGCTTCTTAAGGAGCTACTTTCAAAATAATTCGTAATAATGGCGTGTGATTTGAACTGAACAAATCTTTCATTCGATTGGTATATTTTGTTAATTAAGTAATCTGTAATTTCTAATAGTCTGACTAATTGGTATAGTTAGTTAATTAATAGAAGAAAATACTGGTTGTTTCTTTCATTTGTTATTTGATAGATTTACTACTTAGAAGTTTATTAAAAAATTATAGACAGATACGTCAAACAATATTTGATGCATAAAAGTCTATTGAAAAATTGTGAAAATAAATGTTTATCTTATAAATACTTATGAATTTTATAATTTTTTCCTAATTTATTCAAATATTGTGATTATTTGCAAAAAACACGCAAAATCGAGAGATCTCGAAATTGGAAAGATCTCGCAGTATTGTTATTCATAAACTCGCGGGATCTCGCTTGAACCCAATCTCGCGAAATTTGCATTCCCTAATTTTATCGTCGTCATCATCATAACATAAATTATCGTCATTATCATAGCATATTTTATCGTCATCATCATAGCATATTTTATCGTCATCATCGTTTATTAATTAATGCAGTGCCTACTGTTCTATTGTTCTAGGTCTGTGGCCGTCGTCCAACCACGTCAGGTCTGCCCATTAATGGTCTCCGTTGGAGAGGTGGTCTGCTGTAAGAGGCCTTCGGTTTGATGACTATTTGAGTTATTGTTATGTACTAATAGTAAGAGAACGCGCATCAAACAAACATACTACGTAACAGCTACCTTCTGCTTATGTTATTATATATTATAATATTTGTATTAACAGTTTTCTTAATCTAATACGAGTACATAGCATGAAAGGGATTGGGTACCTTTTATTTAGATTGTATTTTTTATTGAATTTAAAAATGTAGATAAAGAAAATTGGCAGTAACCGACGAGTGTTTTATTTATTAAGTTTAACGAGTCAATATGTAATAAAATTATTTTTAACACCTACTGGTATGATCAAAATTTGCTATCTAGTCTAACCCTAAATAAATTAATAAAATTTATCAATTATATAGGTACCATTATCTTTCGAAATACACTCATTAACAACAACATTAACAATAATAATTATCTACCTAAATATCTAGTGGGAAATTGTCAGTTAATTTAAATGACGTTAACCTTTATAATCCAATGGACTGCTTATAAAAATACAAGTAGGTAATATAAATTTGTTGCGATTAACATTGATATGTATAACATATTACCTACATTATTGTCATCATGTATTTACATCGTTGCAAAAAAAATTTTTGGAATGATGATAATAATACTCATAATATCACGTTTACAAACACAAACGATCATCACACATCATAACCAACAATCCAATCACTCATTGTTCTAAATAACTATTATCACGACATCAATACCATGTGTTCCTTCACTTCCGTCACCGTGTTCACCCTATCGGATTCAACTTCACTTCTGCTTCATCTTTTTTCTCGTTCATCTCCTGTGCTTTGTATGGTGTCTTTCTTGTGCACCAGGTGGCGAGGGTGAGCATTAAGGCGAAGAGCAGCGCTGCGCACGCGCACACCGTGCCGCCCCAATCCAAGATGGCGCGCACCGTCCGCAACTCTGCCAGAATGTGATCCTCTACTCTGACACTTTGCTCCACCCAGAATATTGGAAACATCATCTTTGGGACTTTCTCGAAGATGCTAAATAATAAAACAGATGTTATTAGAGTTGAGAATTGATAGGAAAGCAAACTGAATGAAATTATTTCTAAGTATTTTTAATATTTTGTATAGCTGAGCTGACAAATGATTAATTTGGGGGTGTACTTTCGAAAGCAAATAAGTAACTGAATTTCGACCCTGTGTGCAACAAATGAAGCTGTGTGCTAAACAGCTCGAAGTTCGGTTATCAGCTTTCGGAAGTTCATCCGTAATGCCTGCAAGCTTACAAATGGTACAGTGGTCTTCGTAGTCTACGGACATCAGGTGCAACTAAGGCATATGGCGTTGAGCCATGTCGATCAAAAAGGAACCGGAGACCAACCTAATAGTTAATACCAGTTACCGGTTAATATATCTTATAACCTACTGATGCTAATTTATTTTGATTTTGTCGATGTTGGCACTTGCTGAACAGGTTAAGTGTTGTTCATTATGTAATATTATAAATATTTTGAAATAATAATGGGTCGAAGTCGATATACAGATTTTGTATGTGTACCGCTAAACCGGTATAAGTTAGGAATTCTAGAAAACAAAAGTTGCCGGACAACAAGAAGTAAGGACGCGCGAGTATAATCTTTTGTGTCGAAAGAGCAGTTATTGTTTTGTTTTACAAATTGCCTCTATTGAACAGTGGGGACTTCTTGGTGGGGAGAGACCCGTGAGTGAGGTCACCTGGTGACCCCAACGGCTGGTAAAGGTAACGTGTACTTAGTACTTACGCAATGTGCTCCGTCGGTTCTATGGCGATGTTGAACTGAAACCGCGCTGTCACATCCAGGGGTATCCCCAGTTTCTGATCATGGAAACAGACAAATTGTTATGGATACGATTGTATAATATAATAATGTTAAATCGTCCCTTGAATCAGTCGGTAGTGGTCCTGCTGTAGCGAGCCCGGAATCAATTCCGGGCCAACGAACTAACTAATAGAATATTCGCGATGTAAGGAGCTATCTATCATTGAGCCCAGATAATCTCGTGAGCTCAAACTATTGAAAAACGGACAAGGTTACGGTGAATGGTCTACCATATTGGAGGTTGCTGGCTTTTGTACAAGTAAATTTTATTACTACAGTATGGTTAGGATAAGGGTAAAGTGTTGTAATTTGGATTGCAGCATAATTTTTTATGGAAATAGCCGGCAAACGAGCTGATGATCCACCTGATGGTAAGTGGCTATCGCCGCCCATGAACATCAGCAACACCAAAGGCATCACTGATGCGTTGCCGGCCAAGAAAGAAAGAAGAAAAAGAAAGAAAGAACTGGCTCTCAAGCCCCCAGCCGGAAGACGACGAGTCGTTTGGCGGCTGACTCATGCTCGAGGGTGGTAGCTATCCAGGCGAACCCCATGGAGAAATAATAATAGTAATAATGGTATTAATTAACAATTAAAATCAATACTACCAATATAATCCCTCCGAGGGCCCTACCACCAGCGGGCTGGATTTAGTCGCCTTTTACGACACCCTTCCGGCGTGGGATTGAGGTTAGTATTCTAAACCGCACCAATACGGCTAGAGATTGGACATACGTTCCTATTACCTTCTTTTGCTTGAAGATGATGCATTTAGGGTCACTAATCTCTATGAGCACGGATCAGTTATCCAAGAGATATCTCGTCTACCTCCTGTTTTTGTCGGCTATATACATAAAAGTCACTTACCGGCTCAACAGCGAAGTAGAAGGAGTGTTTCTCTGGGTCCGGGTGCATCCCATTCACGAGCTCCCTCAGCCGAGGGTCACCGTAGAGAAAATGTGGCAGAGAGATGAAGGCAGGCGAGCCGAACCTGCATGCTGATACGTTCATGACGCCGCTGAAGCCGCAGTCCCCGTTACAGAAACACGTGTTGCGAATCGTCGACGACGCTGGGGATAGAGGATGGGGAATTGGTGACGATGGCGTATGGTATAGAGACATTAACAACATGCAAGTATCTGGGGCCTTGAGAGCCAGTTCTTTCTTCTCCTTTTTTCTTTCTTTATTGGTCAGCAAAACTTCGGTGATGTTATTTTTACTGATTTCCACGGGTGAGGTTGACCACTTACTATCAGGTGGCTCAACTCCTCGGCTAATACTAACTTATTTATAATACTAACTTATTAAACTTATTTATATAAAAAATATGATAAGTATTGCATTATCTCCAATCACTTTATCCGGTAAAGGAAACATCACGAAGGTTATAATTGTACACCTAGAATTTTCTATGATTTTCTCAAAATATGTGTGTTTAAATCTGAAAATCTGCATTTGGTCCATTGAAGTAACTATAATGTCATAGAACAGACATTTCGAACAAAATGTGTGTCCCGCCCGGGAGGTTCGATTTTCAAAATTGAGGCTTGGTTCTTTTAAAATCGAACGAATCCGTTGAAGATTGAAGCCACGTGGCGCCAATACATTGGGACATTCATGGTGTTCGTGGTGTCGGTTCTATGAGCTAGTAATAATACTTCAATGATTTGATCACACATACATACATGTCCTTCAAACTATAGCTTTAGGATGCCCTTAAAATATTTGCAGCTCATTTAATAAAACTCCAGTTGTAACATATTTTTGTCAATTTATCGTATACGCATCATGCAGAACTGCAAGAAGCCTCACAGTTATCGAAACTGGTCTCGGTGAGGGCGTACTTGTGGTACGGTAGGCCTCCCAGCTCGCCGCTGGCCTCGTACTCCAGGTAGACCGTGCGGCACAGGTCCGGCATGAAGATCGGCAGCTGGCTCTTCTCTGTCAGATCGTGCGGCATAAACTCCCCCACGCTGCCTGCTAACTGGGTTCAACAGAGAATATATCAATAAAACACTGTTACTGACTAATAGATAACGCACAACCTGAAAACATAGAAACTCTTACTAAGAATTATGAAACTGGGGTTCCTTATAGATCTCTCAGAAAGTTTTTAGAAATTCGTCACCTTTGCAAATAGCGCAAATAGCATGGGCAAATAGCGAGTAAAGCAGTAGCTTACAGGTTACACACCATACCCCTCCCCAGGAATCCCTACGTCACGGGTGGCATAGAAATAGAATACAAAATAGACATCACAAAGTTAGCGTAACTACCTAGTCAATGAGTAATAGTCGATATGTCGATAAACTACTACTTCCAAACTCTAAATTGCGCGTGGCCTGACACTCACTTGGCCCTTTTTTGTGTATAATGAGAGAGTGAGTTTTTATTTATTTATTTATTATTATTGAAACACGTTTTAATCATAGGAAAATTAATAAAATAGTAAATGTTAATGATAAATCGTACCTACCTTAGAGCATTCCCCCTCATAATAAGGCAAGTGATCCAAATGATTCCATCGACGAATCTGTCCTGGAAGAGTCCCGCTTTCGGTTCCTGTTGATGTTTCCACGTAGCCGTCAGTATCCAGGGAGTTGTTCCTCTAAAATTATAATAGCATCTACGTTAAATTTTTGTCGTAAATCTGTATAATTAAAATACAAGTCTAGGTATGGAAGGATTTTTACTCGTAATGTTGTGAGCAACTCAACCAGTATCTTATTATTTTTATCTCATCTAGAAAGCCTCTATGTCTCTAAATTTAAGTTGTTTTCTGTTTAGAATTGTATGGTGCGCATTAATCATTAAATAAATAAATAAAGCAAAATCTCAGTCTAGAGTCAAGAAATAGTTAAGGTCTAAGTGCAAATATTTTGGATCTATGGATTTATTGCATCTGAGTTTCTATACGTCATGAAACAAAACCAAGATAAGTGCCACAAATCACAATGCTTCTCACGCAGGTCAAGTCCCAAATTGTAGACGTTACGTCTTTGAGAATATCGTAGAAAACTTAGTATACCTAAGTATAAAAAGGTATACTTAGGGGTTTTTCTTGATGTCTTATTTCATCACTATACATTAACAGTCTAATAACCAAAATTATAAGTTACCCCGTAAAATAGTCCGAAACGGTCAACAGGAGGCGCCCCACCGGTCGTGCTTGCAGGCAGACTCTTAGCGAGGTCCAGGAGGGAATCTTCGTAACCTTCGAACAGCAGCTCTCCAGCTAACTTGGAGACGTAGAGACCATGGTTGAACATTGCCAGGCCTAGGGACAATGACTTCTGCCGGAAGAATCCCCAGTCTCTTGACCTATAGACCGCCGACTGGAATACAAAGACAGCTATTTTTAAAGTCCGTAGCTGATAAACGACATGCGGGTTTGGTATATACTAAAATAGTGGTCATTAGCCTCCAACCATGAAATATAAAAAATAAAGAAAGATGTTAAACCACCGTAAATTTTCCATTAAAAAGTTATTCCTTGAAATTATAGTTCTAAAGTACCAAAAATAGTAGGTGCTCGAGCTAAATCTCCCTTATGTACGTAGGTATTAGCCATCTTTTATCTACAATACCTATAGTATACGAGGTTCCTAAAGGTCAATTATTTTCAGAAGCTAGAAAACTTTTCGTAACATCAACCGCATTAAACTCTAACTAGCTTTCAGTCTCGTTGCAATTGTTGCAAGCTTGGGTCTTACTCGCGAAAGTCTCTAATTAGGCGTAACTAACAGACAGCTTAATAATCATTTTAAAATAGATTTAATACTCGGTTGAGTGAAGTGGAGAACAATCACCTTGATTTTTTATATCCAACTTAGAAAAATTGGGTCTCAAATAGGTTGTGCTTTTTTGCCGATTATTAAGGATTTCGATTTGGATTTTAATTTAATTATTGGAAAAGACAAATTTTCCAGATTGGATCAGAATTCTGATCTGATGATGTGATCTATGAGAACGTGATGCTGTGCATTGCTCAGAAACAAGCAGACGAGCCACGAGATCGTAAATTATCACCGACATCCATGGCATCAGCAACACCAATGGTTGTAACACCATTGGCAACCCTAATTTATTGATCTATTTATTTATTTCTCTATTTATTTATTTATTTTATTTCTTGTGTTACATAAAATTACACTCAGTCAAATTGTAGAAGAAATTTAACTTTCCCTCATTCATTGTTATCGTACTATTTCGTCTTTTTTTAAATGCTGTGACTACCTTTAAATGAGATTATATGTTTTTAATTACCTAAGGTCTAAAATGTAAAATCATGTATTACATTGTAATCTTATCGGTGGTTCTTTTTAAATAATTAAGTAAATAAATCTGAGTTGACAACAAGCGTATTATCGTCGTCTGACTCAAGCAAGCCGCCAAGTCGTTTAACGAAATTTGGTCTTATCTTTCTGATTACAAGGAATCCGAGTCAATATTACAATTTAATGCCATAAGAAATTCTCAGGGAATTAATTTATAACTTGGCCTTTCGATAGCTATTAGATAAATCAATTGCAATTTGCATATTAACTCAATAATAGTGTTAGAGTGATCTGCTCTGTTATCGAATTTAGACCGTAATTCATTCCTTAGGCTTACTTTAATA
This sequence comes from Thymelicus lineola, assembly GCA_963932265.1. Classification (NCBI taxonomy): domain Eukaryota; kingdom Metazoa; phylum Arthropoda; class Insecta; order Lepidoptera; family Hesperiidae; genus Thymelicus; species Thymelicus lineola. The sequence goes on from OZ010690.1 coordinate 16,909,134, forward strand.
CTAATGAATGTTTTTTTTATTAATATTAACTATTTTACTTTTTACGCCCAATAAGAAAAGTTTACCAGTATCTTTTAAGAACTCCCATAAATACGAGTATCACACGTTTGCGTTTGTCATCATTATTTACTTACGCACTGTTACTGACTAAACATCATATTAATCAAATGTCATGTAAGTATATGTAGTACCATAATGAATAATACCATAATAATACCATAATACCATACAATAATACCATAATAATAATACCATAATGACATTAATACTTAGTGTTCGTGAACATCTCGTGACTGTTTTTGTGATTCATTCAGAAGTTAGACGCAACAACAAAAATACAGACAAGTTACTTAAAGTTACGAATTACGTATCTAAAGTTAGTTATTACTTGTAACTTCTGAACTTCAGAGTTCTCAGCAAGAATTAATATAATATGTATATCCATAAGAGTCACGTGGCTATCCCGAGTCACGTAACAAGATCAATTTGCGAAGGGGACTTGGATACTTATTTCTATTATCGTAATTTTATAACTATCTAGAATAACCTAGATGGAAAGATTATCTCTTCTCTAAATGGATTGGCGTCGTTGGCGAGGATCAAAAATCTAATCGAAACAAGTTAAAGGAGTATCTTAATTTTTTTGTATTTTTTGTTCCGTTCTCTGTTTATAAGGATGAGGAGTTCCTCGTTACTATTACCGTTGTGAACACATTTTCTTTAAACACGCGACCTTAATGCTTGCAGCACAGAGTGAATTAGCTTTGATAGGCGGTTCGCGACCCTTGGATAAACATTTGATCAAGTAGCATTACAAGGAGCTGATCTTTTTTTTCATCAACATTGATCAAACAATGCAGCTCACCGCAGCAATGATGTTGAAGATGGTGATGTTGTCCTGCAGCGTGCCATTGCTGCTGGGGTCGAAGTGCCAGCTGCGCTGCGTGCGGTACGACATTGACCCGTTGTGGGGGTGCCAGCTCACGTTCACATGACGCCGGTACTCACGGAAGCGGTAGGGCCCTGGGGGAACATCAGCAACATATGTTAGCAATTTCTACGTCTCCAGTCGACGAGACAGAACTTCGACTGCTATAAAAAAAGTAAAAGGAGATTTTTGTCTAGATGACAAAATGGCAGACGAGCCACCTGTTGACACCAGTAACACTGATGCTGGCCAAGAGAAATGAGGGTCTTCCCTCATCCGGAAGAAACTGACTTTCAAGCAATAATCCTCAGTTCTTTCCATTTAACGAAACCATGCAAAAGTAAAAAGACTTTCAATGGAAGATAGCGGCGAATCCTTCTCATCATTGAGTTCTCACATGGAATTAATGTATTCAATGAATTAAAAATTCTTATTTTGTTAACATGTGTATTTTGAAAGCTTATCTCCTCAGCTATAAATATAAATGTCGAATTGACAAGACAAATAGTCTAACTTGACTTAACATATACTGTATTTGTATAGCATTATGTATATGATATACATAATGCTATACAAATGCAATTCAAATCAACTGATAAGTAACTGAATTGATAGGTCTGATAACCCTTAGGCAGTCCACGAACAAGTGGACCAGGTCAAGTTTTAATGAGATCCAGATGGACTAGGCATAGGTACTTCTTGTAAAAACAACATAATGTTTTGTCTCAATGCCATCCTCCGCTTATTAGGGACCCAGATTTACGTATATCTAAATAAATATCTGTAATAGGAACCCTATATATTTCTCTGATCATTTATTTTAACTTCATATCATTTATTTCACAATTTCTAAAATGAAAAATATTGCAAAAACCGTATTCCAGTCAAAAGAGTTTCGTATTTACTAATCTACTATTTTGGGACTATTGATTGATTCTAATTGATTTAATAATTATTAAAGCATCTTACCCTAATCGCAAACATAAATAAAATCTACGTGATAAACAATGTCATTCGAGTCACCGCATCTTTTGCATTCGAGTGCCTTTTATGCCCGTGCGATAAGCAATACTTTGGAGAACTGCGAATTAATGCAAACGAGAAGATAAACACCCTTCTTCAAACATTAACAAACTGGCATTTCGGGTCCATTAGAATCTTCACTTGATTATAGAATCAACCCGGGTAAATTTAAATTATGTTTCGAGGGATTAATATTTGTTTTATTTATGTTAATTTATCCTCGTCTAATCTAATTTAATAAAAGTAAGCACATGTTATAGTAAGTAGAACTCCAAGCTCCAATTCCCTATAGTGACCCTGCCTGCTGACTGATTATACGAGTAAGTTTTATTTCCGGGGACGTTGGTCACTTACAATTCACTTACAACATAGGGAGTATTCGTGCCTCCTGCACGAAGAACCTCTGAACCATCAGAGTGTGTGAACGTTTTACGTTGCTCATAAGAAGAAAGAAGAATACATGAAGAAAGAAGCACATAAGTGTGCGTCTCCTGTCACATTCCTTTCCACTTCCATGCCAGTGGCTACATATTTCTACTGTCTCTCTGTCAGTATTTTAATATATTCCAAACGCCCTGCTCGCGGCTTTGCCCGTGTTTTTCGGGATAATAAGGACCCTATTTTTTAATCCTGTGTGCTAAGTATATGAAAATAAATCCGTTCAGTGATTTTTGCATGATAGAGTAATAAACATTCTCAATTAGTAGGATGTGAGACATCTCCTGTATGTCTGTCTGTCTGTATATATGAAAGGCAGAAATGATTGACTGATGTATCAACGCACAGGCCAAACCCTTAGCGCTAGAAACTTAAAACTTCGCACACGTATTCCTTTTATAACGTAGGCATCCTCTAAGAAACGATTTTTCAAAATTCAAACCCCAAGGGGGTGAAATAGAGGATAAATATGATAAGCATGATTTCCGCGTGGAAGCTGCAAGCAACAGCTAGTCTAAAATACTTAATAGTAGAATGCGAAACTTACCAAGCTGCACTAAATTAGGAACTTCTTCTGGAAAGTTAGCGGCGTTGGTCCAGTTGAAGAGGTACACGTCGAAGTAAAGGGGCACGGTGGGGGCCACCCAGTCGCGGAACGACCGGGAGGTTGGGGTGAGAGCTAATTGCTGAAACACAATTTTAAAGAAAATTGTACCAAAAAATAACAGAAATCAGAGATAGTCAATAGTCTTGGTAAAAGTACCACTAAAATTATCGCTGAACTAATGAATAACATTAGCCTGATTCTCTACAGATTACATCAAGATAACTGAATTTTGATAAATATGCCCCCAATCTGGAAGTAGGTGGACTTATTATATTATTTATATAAAAATGTTTTTCCAAATCGATGAATAATGACGGAATTCTGAGGTAAACATTAAATGTAATCGAAATGAGAACCTCCTCCCTTTTCTTGATTTGAGCGTTCTTTTCAAGTATCTTGATTGTACTTAATTTTAACGTAAAAGGTAGGCACTTTGTAAGTTATTAAGTGCTGTGAAGTACACTTTTTATACTGACTAAATATCGACGTATAAAATATATATCGTAAATATCCGTATTATACTAAAAATGTATTCAGTCCACGATGAGTTAAGTTTTTAAAATCATACAATGTAGATTATACGCATGAACTATAGTACGCCTGGAAATTAATTCTGTCATAATTAATAATGAGAATTAAAAAAAATACATGAGAGGTGTCAAGGGACACCCGGATGGAACGAATTTCCTTTCGATTTAAGTATTGTATTGTTGTACAGCGCCTGTTCAGACTTAAGATATTTAGTTTGGTTAGTTGCAGATAGATGGCGTTAGTAAATTAATTCTGAATCACGCTATCAACTTATACTTGTAACATACGTAAGTTCAAGGAAACTATTATTTTTTTTGAATTCGCTCTGGATACTTAGTTTCATTTACCTTATATAGTTACGCAGTTTGTACAGCGCCATCTCTGTAAAACTTACTGAATCACTTCAAAACAAGTGTCGTCATTCGTAAAATCAATGAGTGTCGTAATTTTCCGTCTAGCCCCCTTTCACAACGCGCGATAAGGAACTTCGTTCCAATTATAAAATCAAAAAGAAACCACGTAGGTTAAAATAAAAATAAGATTAAATCCCCCTAATAATAACCCAGCTGAAAGTTGCATGTAAACAGTGACAAACAGTCCAGACTCCTGATTGCGCAGCCCGTCGCGTTGTCCGCCCGGCAGATATTTAATTAATTTAATGAAGAGATATAACAGGTTTTTACAAAGGGCGGACTTTTGTAAGACCTTTCTGTTATCCTGTCTCGGATCGTATGTAGTTATCTCAATAGTGTCCAGGTCCACAACGTCCACAGCCTGTTCGATGAGGGTATAAGATTAAAAGTGTTTTACATTTTGTTAAAGATAACGATATTTTCAAACCATATTATGGAATAAGATAGGTAATTCAAACATTTATAACATCAATTCGAGACCCTTAAAATGGGCCTTGTATTGTCCCTCATGACCTCTCATGACCGATGGCTGCGACAGAATTGGGACCCTATATTTTACCACTTTCATTTTCCTTTATTTAGGTTTGCTCGAGAGCGTAGTAGATACCTTGCCTTTGATGGAAATCATTCGATCGGCATAAGGCATACATAACAACCTATCTAAAACTCCCCTAAGAAAAAAATACAGGCATATAAAAACTATGGTTATTATTTTTTTCTTTAATCAATACTGGCTAAATATTATACTTTGACTTTTTTATTAGATCACTTTAATGTATCCCAAGCATTTTTATAACTTTTACAACCAGGGCCGGCGTTAGAGCCACTGAGATCCCAGACAAGAATATTGCGCCTTTCGGTGCCCACATAAGAAAAAATATTTGCTGAACCAATGGGAACATTTATTAGGATTTTTTTTCTTTTTTTTTGCTCTTCACCCCAAATGTTGCGCCCCTCCAAATTTGGCGCCCTAGCCCCCCCCCCCCTACCGCCGGCACTGCTTACAGCTCCCCTTGAAGTCATTAGCGCTTACAACCCCTTGTAAGCGTTAATACTCATTTGAGTACATACGTAAATATTGGACAAATTGTAATGTCAAAGAGGACCATTCAATCTCTCAGTTGTTAACAACTGACGTCAGTCTCTTAATCCGCGTCTATTACATCAAGAGGATTGCATTACGATTGATTGTCGAAACCATGAGCATTCATTTGAACTGTACCAGAATGATTATTGGTTATTGAAGGTTTATCCCGACTTTATTGAAACTACATTGGCAGCCAAGGTTATAATTGACGCAGTTTAAAGAATCGCATATGGATCGATCAACGTATGTGTCAGAATTTACTAAATGACATGGACAATACAATGTAGTATTAGCAATGAACTAATATACTAACGTACAAGTATTAGTTGTTTTGTTTTTAGACTTTGTATTAGTATGTTTACACGTGGATCAGTACGGAGTATGAATCAGTCATTGTTGCTTTGTTTAAGTCTTGTTTACGAATGTACTCACTTAAGTAGCGATGGATTATGCATGTATATTAACAAAAAATGTACGGTACGGATCATTCCCAAGGTGGTTTGAGACTAAAACAATGTATTAGGTACATTCGGTCCATTGCAAAGGCAAAGTCGATTTTCCACTTTTCCCATACAACAATAATTTGAAGTTAGTAAAGATAACGCATCAACGCCAATGTCGACACAAAAACACAGATCTGTCATTCTCATCAAATTTTTTTTGCGTAGTGGAACACTCCGGGTATCCACTAGTATGTTATATAGTATGTTATATTACTTAAAAATATGTTTCGTCTGGAAAAAGCGTGAGGGGTTCACCACATAGATCGGTTTCTACGATCGGTTGCTACTATAACTTAGCTTTTAGATGTTTCAGCCTTCAGGCGAGTGAGAGACAATAACTTATGTACGTTACATAACTTACGTATTCCGCGTAAAAATAATAATTTCTCCGATAAAGTACGGTATTATGGATTGGGTATTAGTCCATTGGCTATAGGTAGATGATGACTTAATGTACGTCACGATAAACCCAATTGCTTATGCATCAATAGTTGCAGTATTAAAAATGTATTTTTTTAATGCGGGTCTCATTCGTTCCGTTTCACTTTTGGCGGGGTAGGACTTCGAGGATGCATGAAGCATTTTAAGATATAGAAACCCCAAGAGTTAGCAAGTGAGAAGTTTCGCAAGAAACCCCAAGAGTTAGCAAGTGAGAAGTTTCGCAAGAAACTTCAGCAGCAAAAAATTCAGCAAATTACTTTGGAATTTGGATTACATATTTACTGAATGTTGTTGTTACTTTTTGGGTTATTAATGTCTGCTGCTTAGAATATTATTATGATAACACATATTGATAAATGTATATTTGTCATAATATATATCTTACTAGAACGGTAACAACTGATTATAATATTATAATATGATAAAATAAATTGGACAAGTGCGTGTCAAACCACGCGTACCTAATGTAGAGTTCCGTATGTGTAAGTTAATCGACTATTACTCGTTAATTTGCAACCCTTAGTAGCCTTGAAAGGATTCCTTGTAAATTAGCATAAGCTATTTTTGTGAATTTTTTCAGTGTCCAATTTTAACCGTTTAGCTGACATGGGTGGGGGACACTTGACTCTAACCACAGAAAACATAATAATAAATAAGTAATACATAATAGTACTCTAAGTAAGATTTGCACTTTAAAGCGGAATATTATCCAAGCGGTTAAACCTTGGATTTTTGCAGAGATTTTAATCTTCAACTTTGTAGTTTTAATAAATGTCTCTTATATGTATATCTATGCCAAATTGCAGTTTTCTAGCACTAAAGGACTCAGCGCTATACTGCGGACAGATGGACGGACGGACGAACGAATGACGAAACTATAGGTACGGGCTCCGTTTTAACTCATCATCATCATCATCATCATCCTGCCCATTTCCCAATTTTATTTGGAGTCAGCGCAATATGTTTTCCTCTTCCACACTTCCCTATCAGCCGTCATCTTAACACTAACTCTCTTATCTTTCATATCATCTGTAACAACAGAAACCTAAAACCACAAAGGAGGAGGTTCTCAATTTGACTGTATTTTTTTTAATATTTAATCATATAGGTTACTATCACGATACGGGTGTGTATTAACGATGAACGAACGTTATCAAATAGTAAGTAGGTACGCATGATGTAGGTAAATCATACGAGTATATCTAGAAGATTATTCCTCATATTGTAGCAGGTGTGCATATCGATTCTATGATAACTAAGCCCACCTGGTACCGATTAATCTACCAATTCTTTTTTTAATAGGTGACAATCGAAAAGCGAAACCAGACTGTCACCGTCGCTCATGGACCACAGTCCACACTAACTGCTGCTCTGTCTCACACTTCTCGAACGACGACTCTCATTCCAGAGTTTCCTTTTCCAACTTCCAGTTCCATTAACAGATACTGAACTTCAGGTGAAATGAATACAGATAATAAAGACGAGTCTAATAATTATGAGCCCAAAATCGAACCATCTAAACAATGTTATGTAACGAATGGTTAAGTAAATAAATATATTTGATAACTAAATAATGCGGCAACACACGCGAAACATGCAACTGCTAACGTCGTAACCCAAAGATTAACTAAATACAGATACGTTATGCCCTTACAAATCGACCGAAAAATCTGTTCCGACCGAGCTACAACACACACACGTTTATCTTTTGTTTCCCTACACCAATCACTAGTACATTGGCAAATTATGTAAAAAGGATGGCATTACTAAAACCATAATAGTGAAAAAGACAGCTAGTGTTTGTCGCTCGCGTCAATCTATATAGGCTACGTTCTTTATCGTTCATGCGTCAAAACTAGATCGCTATCTCTTTCTTCATCTGAATATGGCGTCTTTGCATGAGTTATTAGATTGTTTAGAAAAATAATTGAAATAGACTAAATAATCTAAGTATCTTAGTGTACTCAAATGTGGTATGAGATTCATTGTGTTTTGTTGACCTTGGAGTCATAATTGGTGCACTTTCGAAACACACAGGATGGCATTTTGATTTATTTTCGTAAGGACGTATGAACCTACGATGCGCCACGCTCGTGATTGCGCTCGACGCAGACTAATCACAAGAGTTCCCAATTGGGAACTTTTTGAGTTTCACAACGCGCGCGCTTATAACCTATCTGCCTCTTTTTAATATATAATATCATTGTCGTAACCAATTTATTTCATCATTTCCTTAACACAGCTTACTAGTATGGTGATTCTGTACTAAAGAGCGAATTAAGTAACCGTGAGAAACTCTGAGCCCCAACCTTAGTGATTTTCACTTAATTCTCTAGTGAAAGGAATCAGCGAAGTCGTTATTTTATCATCTAGCCGGATTTAATGAAATCACGGATTCTTTCATTTCTCTGCGATGCAATATACGTCTAGGTGGCTTCAACCCATTAATGGCCCACTACTGGGCACGGGTCTCTCCTCTTGAGGAGGCCTAGAGCATACTCCACCACGCTGCTCCAGTTCGGATTGGTGGAGGGGTTAGTGGCCAACCCGAATGTCGGAAGTTTTCAAACCGCCCGAGGGCCTCCGACATGGCTTAACGACTGTTATCATATGATAACAACCGGGACCGACGGCTTTACGTGCCCTCCGAAGCACGGAAACGCTCAAGAATTTTTTGCCACTAGCGGTCACCCATCCAACTACCGACCACGCCCGCTGTTGCTTAGCTTTGTCGATCACTTAGGATCGACGCAAGCCGCAGGGCTATGAGCGCTTCAATATGAGCGCTTCATACGTGTAGGTATATATTCATAAATATTTTTTATTACGTTTTTTCTACAAATAACATGTTTGAGATAAGATGTTTTATAGATGCAACTAGTCCTTTGCATTTTAAAATTGATTAACATTAGACCCAGAGTCGCCGAGAGATTAAAAGTAATAAATTAAGTGCCTAATAAAAATAGAGTGAAAGGCAATGCAATAAAACGCATGAAACTGTTCTTTTTATCGTGTTTCAATCACCTGAGAAAGGAGGTGGCCAACATCTGTATGGGCATTTGCCCCACTTGTGAAACATAATGTACACATTTTAATTTTAGCTTACATTAAAGCTTACAATATCTACTTTGATAATTTCGTCAATAAAAATCTTCAGAACTTGGGATTCTCCGTTTACAGGCAGTTTTAGCTTTTGTAGTTTGACATTCTGCAAAATGTAAGTAATCATGGAAAAATGTTTTAAAGAGAGATTTTATATTAAATAAATATTATTTATCTTTTATATAATTCATTTCATTATTTTTTTTTAATTTAATTATGATTTTATGACCTTATACGTACAAAAAAGCACCAGCAGTACCAATACCTATCTGGAAATATTCACAAGCAAATTCAATATAAATAAAATTGCATATTGATATTATATTAAGTGTATAATTATAAACATTTAGGTACATATATTATGTAAAAATTGAGGAATAAAATAAAACAATGGTATCAAACAAGGCAAATAAGGTAATGCATTTACTTGTTCTCTATTCGGGATTAGCAGTGATTAATATTTTATGAAGCAAATGTCACTCATTTGAATATAAATGAATTTCGCAGACTCAAGCATGGACAGGTACGTAATAGCGATACTATTTATTTTTATCAAAATCCTCTTAATAAATGTTGGTATTAAACACGACATTCCTGCGCATTCTCTATAATACAATGACGTGAAGTATTAGATAATACAGTGGTAACTGCTGAACTGCATGTGGAAAGCTGTTGGGGTAAAATAGGCTGTAAAACTGGAGGTTTGGGAATATTATGTTGCTCTTCAGGAACTTCAGGCACTGATATCAGTGGCACATTTCTTTGCAATACCAACTAATTGCCTTTCTGCACGAGCAAAACACGTATGACATGGCAGGTTATTTCGCCAGCTCGAACCCTTAAACAAAGATAATTAATAACGTTAGGGCTGAAGTACAAAACAATCACGGATATATTTTTTGAACTTTTTTGAACTTTAGGGATCTTTTATATTTATTTATTTTACAATTTCTAGCATAAGTTTTTGGTAGAAGGAAAAATCGTAGGGAACCCAACATATTCCGAGAGATTTTTATATGTACTACAACTTAATGTTGGTTCACTTTGATATTAATTAAATTCATATCCATATCTCCTATGAGAGAAGAAGCCTTTGCCTTGAACTTCAATATTAATAAAATGATGATAAATAGATGATACCTGATGCTCAGCATTCCAATATTAATATTTTGGGTATTGTGGTTACATGGGTCCAATACGTGATATCTCAATCTTCTAACTCAGCGACTACAGCCTTTCAAATCAATATGTGGCCCAACTGCCGTCTTGTTCCGTCAGTTTGATCATTTAGTAATAAGAAACATGAATTGCAAATTGTTGCATTAGCTATTAGTAGTACTATTATATTATATATGTACTATTATTTCTTCTGTGCTAGTAGCTGAAATTAAAAATTATAATAATTATAAAATAGAAACAAAAAATGTTAGGAGCCTATTATACACATTATTTTCTAAACATAGAAATAGCGAGATATTCTAAGAGTAATATTGCAAAAAAAAATAGTAATATTGTACATTGCCGCGTGAACCTAGTCTTAGCTGTAAGCTCTACTTACTTAATAGTAAATACAAATGCCATACCTGTACAGTACTGCAGTGATCCATTCTACCAATATGGATTGAAGGTTTCTTGCTAGCGAAGATATTGAGTGACGCGCCATGCACTCAATATCAACCGCGCATTTAATGCATCTCACGGCAAAAAATCAAATACAATTATTATTTTGCAGAAATCAAACTCAAAAATCAAATGGCAATATAGCAGACATTTGCATTTCTGTCAGCCAATTGTCAACCTCCAGTGACAGCAATGGAGGAAGTAGAAGATCAAGTGTATACAATACAACTTATTTTTATTGTTAATTTATTGTAACTACTAATGGCGGAGTTCAGAAGAAAATTAAAATTCTAGTTATGTTATAATAAATGGATAACATATCTTTTCAGAGGACTAAAACCTTGTACAAATGAGAGTACTTTAACTGTTTCCGGGGTATATGTTGGCCACCGCCTTTACATTTGCAACATGTCACTCTTAATCCTTTCTCTATCCGTAACGGACACATGACGAGTCAAACACCTCTCCTTTAGGTAAGACTTGAGTGCTTGAGTGTAGATACTTCGCATGCTAAACGTTATCCGATAAAATTGCATCGTTGACGATAAGTCTAGATGCAATCTCTCACCATCATCGATCGCAAGACAACGCTTCAGTCACGCTCATGTCTTTGGTGTTACCGCTGTCCATGGGCGACGGTAACATCTTATAGCCCGTTTTTAACCGACTTCAAAAAAAGGAGGAGGTTCTCAATTTGACTGTATTTTTTTTAATCGAAAGCTGGTGCTTGTCGTGTGGTCCCACATAAATTTGAGCGAGATCTGACAATAGCATCCATGTCAAAAGCATATAAGTCTTTTTGCAGTAAGTATGTGCGCGATAAGTGGACGAATAACTTAATATCACGCCAACCGATTTCGATGATTCTTTTTTATTGGATGTACTTCATTCGAAGTCAGTTATATTTTTGTTAAAATTTTAGATTATTTAAAACTAGACTTATTAGATAAAAAAAATTAGCGCTACTTTTTATCAAAAAATTTATTACTTACTTAGTTTCACTGGTTTTGCTATTAAACGATTATTTTTTATCTTTCTTTTTTTGTATTTTGTGTCTCTCTTATTTTTAAATAACAAGCTTCAATAAATTGTATTGATATTGTAAGATAGTTTACTAAATCGTCTAAAAAGAAGGAATGTAATATACCATCCGATAGTTGATCTGCTGATTTATCATCTATTTAGAAATAAATGAAATAATGAAAATTCACACACACATATTGTTGTATTTTAGTGAATCAAAAAATAAAACTTGTGGATGTGCAATTTTCCCAATGCGTCTTACTTCGCGCCGAAGTATCAAGCAGTTTGATATCAAAGTAAATTGAATGCCACAATTTTATTCACATTTAATACTATTTTATAGGATATTTTTTTGCTTTTCTGTATTAATGTTACAAGTTTTATTCGCTACTTAATTTGTCACGTCATGTTATACAAATTTCTTGATTGATCGGATCGGTGTTGCGAATTATATATTTTTTAATCTACTACAGAAGTTGTTTATATCTAATCCCTTTATCGAATAATAAATCGTAGATCTTACCATTAAAACAACTTTACAAGCTTTAGAGCTTTTAAGACCTTTGACTTGGCAAGACTAGATTTCCGTCTAGCAAGCGAAATTGTAGAAAGTTATTGCAATAGAAGTTCCTTCACCTCATTGGGTAAACAAACAACCCAATCAATGCTTAATTAAATTCTAAATATCGTAAAGAAACCCCAATATTTTATTTTCCGTTCCCCTCGATCCACCGCGAAGCCGTACAATCTCAGGATTTCATCGCCACTTGGCAACGGATTTCAATTAAAATCAAACTATGAACATTTTGCTGTTACCTTTCTGTTCAGTTCAACATTTCACCGGCATATTTAATATCAGAACCGTTCATATCAGATCATATCAGAACTGAATTTTGATATATATGAGACATGTCAAATGAAAAATGACGGAGTTTTGAGGTACCAAACATAAAACAAAAATACAAAACGAATTTAGAATTTATAGTTCAAAATATATAAAGTACACTAAAATGTTTGGAGACCACACTGGGCTTAGGCTCGTGGATAACCAACTAGAGATTTTATTCTAGAAGGTTTAGTCCTGAACAAAACAATAATAATAATAGGTATATAGTGCAAAATGGCGGATGATGAACCAACGTGTGGGTGGATGGCGTTTGGAGGCGAGCGCCTTTGATTTGGTGGCGAGCGATCCCAAGCGCCGATTTAAGCCACTGCAAGCGACCCCCAATACACGTTGGCGCTTGTAACACTAGGCAAACATTGGCCAACATGTGTAGGCCTCTATCGTGTAGGCAGCTAAGTTGAAACCGAGTGATACTCACAGAAGACAGCGCGGCGTCAAAGATGGCGTTCCAAGCAATGGCGGCGGCGAGGGCACCGCACGCGCACAGCGCCGCCGCCGCGACCCCCGCGCGCCGGCATCGCGGCGTGCGCCCGCGCATCACGCACCACGGGATGGCGCCTGACCTGCCGCTATCAATACAACACCTGTAATGCTGCCGTTAACGTCAACCAATAATACAACACTATAATGCTACCGCTACTGCTGCAACCAATAATAGAACACTATACGAGTATACCGTTAAGGGCATTTAAAGTAGGACGAATAAAGTTCAGTGATAATAGGTAATATAATGTTCTTGGTACCGTAGGGTTTAAGCTGATAGTACGAAATGTTGTTTGCTTCATAATCATTCCATAATGTACGAATTGAGTGCGATATCAATATGGAAATTATTTTATTTATTTAGGTATAATATAAATTAGCACGAAACTGGCAACTCACTTTCGTTGCTATGCTAACCGGCGACCGTATATGTTAACCGTTAACATTAAATAATATCAGACAGAACTATAGCACTTAAGATAATGGTCAGTAATTTAATAATATCTTATATTGAAAATTATACAATAAAAACGATGTAGAAATGATCATTAGTATGCAAGTGATTTACATATCCAGTAATACTTAGTGTCACAATATATTTACTGAATTGATTCATGAAGTATAAGATAATTATACAAATAAACTTGTCAGCGTGGGTCGCCTTTTCGCGTATATAATAATGAAATAATTAGTAAGATGCTTTGAAGCTGTCCAAGTCCAACCGTTTAGCCAGCAGGGGGGGGGGACACGTATCTCTAAGCCAAATATTTCGCAAACGGATCCCTAATTCCAAAAATGGTCTTAGAAGACCCACAATATTTTTGGACGCGACATAGGATACGTGAAGAATAAAAAAACATTCTCACGTTTATACCTGTAAAAAATTGTTTTTCAATATTTTATTCTACGATTCTGGATATGTAAATATGAAAATATGTATATCCATGCCAAATTACAGCTTTCTAGGACTAAGGGTCTCGGCACGGCGGCGTTTTGCTTCGGACAGACAGACAGACGGACGGACGGACATGACGAAACTATAATGGTTCCGATTTTTTGGATCCACTGAAAACAGTTGCCTATTGTTACGCGAACATTGGGTGCGCAGTATTAGTTCTATACTTTTATTTATCTATTTATTTTTTTACAGGCAACTTACGGCTAAATTAATTAAATATAAACAAGTAATAACCTACATTGTATAAACGCCACTAAGAAGTTTCCAGTTTAGTAGTGTTCCATACTATTATAGAATAATAGTTCAGTGGTTAGAAGATTCGATTTTGGCCTTCATCTTTGGGGGCAAAAAATATTGTTATTGTTTTTTATGGAAATAGCCGGCAAACGAGCTGACGATCCACCTGATGGTAAGTGGCTATCGCCCATGCACATCAGCAACAAAAAGGCATCATAACATAATATTTATTATTGTAATAAGCATGATACTCGCATCTAAGTATTTTTGAAGTACGATATAAGTTAATTTCAAACGCTTGAAATTCCTATCCAATGAAAATATTTTTTACCCGGGCCCCGTAGGCCTTGGATGGCAAATGGTAAAAGAATGGCATAAAATACCATCCTTTGACATTCTTTATAACCGACTTCAAAAAAAGGAGGTTCTCAATTCGACTATATTTTTCATGTTTGTTACCTCAGAACTTTCGACTGGGTGAACCGATCTTGATGATTATTTTTTAATCGAAAGCAGGTGCTTGTCATGTGGTCCCACTTAAAGAGCGAGATCTGACAATGGCATCCATGAGAAAACCATATAAGTTTTAATGCATTAAGTATGTAAACGACAAATGGACGAATAACTCAATATCACGCCAACCGATTTCGATGATTCTGTTTTATTGTTAATGAAAACGATGTACTTTAAGTTGTTTTTTTTTTGTTAAAATTTTAGATTATGCTAAGGTGTTGACGCCATTCAAGGATACTTCTTCCCAAACAGTTGGTCCTTTGAAATATGTGGTTATATCCACATTGCTACGATAGATAGATACGTAAAATTATTTGTACCGCATACAGTATAAAATTAAAAGCGATGACACTATGTCGGTTGTTTTTAACTCATACCAGCAGATTCTTAGCAATTTGCTACAATTAGTTACCGTACGTTGACATTGTAAACTCTAATTGACTCAACTCCACTTCAGCTCAAATATTTCTATTCAAACTTGGTTTGGTTTCTAAAATCTTTTTGAAAGTCAGTTACGCTATTGCTTCAACAAGCCCTACCGTGACTCACGGTCCGTGAGTGGACCCCAGATAAGAAGCAGCAAGAAACTACTTGACTTGACTTGACTTATTTTCCTGTGTCCCCTAGATGGGGCAGAGGGCGCCCACAGTGCGTCGCCATCCCGTTCGGTCTTGAGCTTCACGCTTAACTTCGCTCCAAGTCTTCCCGATTGTTTTCGCCTCTGCGATGATCAGGTCTGCTTAGGACGACCACGTTTACGCTTTTCTTGGAGATTGCAGTCTAAGGCTTGTTTCGGAATAAGTTCAGGATCCCTTCGGAGCGTGTGGCCGATCCAATTCCATTTTCGGCGTTTGATCTGCTGATCGATCGGAGTCTCACCGCAGCGTTCCCACAGCTCTAGATTGGGAATTTTCTCGGGCCAGTAAACTTCGAGTATACGGCGAAGACAGCGGTTGATAAAAACCTGGAGTTGGCGGGAAATATCTTTTGTGACCTTCCACGTCTCACATCCGTACAACAACACGGTTTTTACTTTGTATCGGAATATCTTGAGCTTAACTCTTCTGGTCAATTTGCGCGATTGCCACATGGGACGGGGCTGTGCGATGGTTGCTCTTATTAGCAAGAAACTACCGATGTGTTTATTTCCTTCTCCCAGTTGCATCCCAGTTGCACGTATTTATCTATTTCTATGTTTATTTATATAACTCATGTCCAGGCAGCCTTGTCTTTAAAATAAATTGAACCGTAGCGAGGTTCTGCCAACAACCTCATAAAATGCAACTTGTATAACAATTTATTTTATGAACATGAGAAGTGTAACCGTTGATAGAATATGCGACGACAACGGAATAAAAAGATAATATCTTTATCAGACTGTCTGTATTAAAAAAAAGTATATTAATTATACACGTTTTTTACCGTGGTTTCGAAACATTGATTAAGTCATTTTAAAATTAAATTCATCTGTAAATAAAATCATTGGATGTTATAAAACTATACAATTTTAATAGAGCTGATTAACACTTATTGAGTTATTGCATAAAATAAAGGTGTATCTACTTCTTTTTAGCCCATACCTCCGATTGATCTGAATTTTGGTATACCTATGTAGGTACATAGGTATACCAAAATTCGAAATAGGTATTTCGACGCGCTGATAACGAATATCATGGGCAAAATTTTTCTCCCATTTTTCTCTCAAACCCCTGGCTCTACAAGAAAAATGTACTAGACATATAATAAAATGTCAATCTCTTAATATGCTACAACTTTTGTAGGAAACATTTTTCTGTAAAATAAATACTTTGCCAAATAAACGCGAACAAACAAAAAAAATGTTTCTTCAAGGTGACCTTGAAAATGAAATATGCTGGTATTTTGCCTACGATATTCGTCACAGGCTGGAGAGATGCTGCATTTATCTTTTAGGAGAATTCGATGGGTGAACTGAAGCGACGAGTTAACGTTCTCGGATCGGATCGAAACGTTGTAAGATCCATTATGATCCGCAAAATCGGATCAAGTTCCAAAAAGTCGCATCTTTAATTTGATTAGCCAACCAACTGACTGTTGATAAGAGGTCACCGTAGTCTTTGAACATCAGCAACATGCAACACCACCGGTGCAGTTTAGATGCAAGAAAAATATACAAAAAAAATGTAATGAGGCGGATTGAGGCGTCACGGGATCGCTCTTTCGATCGATTCCCAAGAGTTGGTAAGACAGCATAATTATGTCTCAAGGGCGGGGAGTGGGCGCCCATAATGCTTACTCTCTTATTCAATATAAAACAACAGATTGTTTTATATAGAATATGATTGGGTTACTGACCTTACCAATAAGGCATATTATCTCAAATCTAAGAAATATCGTTTTATAGGTTGCAGAAGATTGAGCGTCAGGAATGACAGGATACAGAAGCAAAAATCCAATACACAATATTTGTTTTCAAACTGAATGCACATATTTTACTCCTTTTATTTCTTTAATCTGAGGTTTTACTATACACTACTATGAACCTATGTCATAGCCAATAGTATTATTATGTAATTAATGTACGTTATAAAAATTTTCAAAATATTTTGTAACTAGCTGTTGCCCGCAGCTTCGCATATGGAAATTATGTTTTACCTTAGTTGCAAAGAAGCAAATCGGTTGATGTTTCTTTAGACTTTTCTTCTACTCCACAAAGCTCCTTCCGAAAAGCCAAAAAAGACGTGCATAAGTGTATCAGTGATACCTATATGAATAAAATATTTTGACTTTGAAAAAAAATATTCCATACCCATTTCCCAGGGAAACCTTTTAATTTTCTAAGTTAAAAAGTTTCCTAAAATATGACCCGGAGTATTAGTGACAACTTCACCAATTTTCATCGAAATCCGTTCAAGGGTGATGCCCGGACAGATAAATAGACCATTGAGTTTTATTATAGTAAAATTATTTATCGTTGCTTATTGACAATTTTAAATTCTATTACTGTATTTGCATGAGAATTGTAGAGAAAGCTACGTACGACTTTAAGTTCTGATGTTAAATAACCAGCTGCAATTATGACCTCTGATGATGATTTTGTAGGTAATTAAATGTACTTAAATAAATTGGGAAATAAATAAAATATTTCATAAAGAGTAAACATAGACAAACATAGTAATCAAACTCGTTCGCAAGCAGCGTATCGCAGAAACGTGTTCTTATTAAGAGCGTCTTATCTGCGGTGGGTTCAGCGACTGAACTCAGCTAACTCAGCTTTTTAATGAAAATATTCAATTCTTACTTTTTGTAACGTTATTTTTGTAAATCCGTGCCCATTTGTGTTTGTTTACTACAAAATAGGATTTATTATTAAGTAGTTGATTTTTTTAACGTAAGGGCGTTTAAGTTAATGTAGATAACGACTTCTCGATAACGTTTCTAAAGTAATGCCATCTATAGCATATCCGCGGCATACTTCGACTCAACGTATTTCAGTAATGCGCGAAATTTAAATTTTCCTTCATTTTTCCTCAATAGTAATTTAAGTATCTCTGTTTACATCGTATGTTGATAAAAATGCGTCGTGCAACGAATGATTACAATTTTTCTATGATTATAAAATGATGATAGTAATTATTTTGTGATGTCATTCTGAATGACGGTTGCTAGAAACATCAAAATAATAAATACGGTACTGCGGAGATTACCCGGATGTAGTCAAATGGATATTATGTAGGTACTGTATTACCTATATTGAAGAGTTTAAGTACTGATAGAAGTTAGTTACGTGACAACAAACATAAGATATCATCATTACTTTGGAGTGCTCGTTCTATATTAGTGGTTGATTTTTATGATTACGAATATGATCAATTTGTTGGCTTATTTCAGTTTAGTTAATTATTTCTCGAAAATGTCATTGTTTTTTCATTAATCGTACCTTCACGTTATTTTATGCTATTTTAAAGGTAAGTCGTACGAACTTACTAGTTGGTATCTTTGTAGTAATTTAAGTGTCTTCTTCTTACATGTAGCGAGTGCAGCTGGCCATCCCACGCTCTATAACTCCTTTATTTACGCTTCATAACCAAATGCGAAAGAAAAACCAATTATCAATTAAATTAGGTACCAATTGATTCATTGCACTAGGTATTCGGTTAATCACAACAAATTACAATACAAATTCAGATATTGCAGCCGAAACTTTCTTAATTAACAATTTGCCGAAAACACGCGGCCAGAACTTAAAACTTGCGAGAAGAGCAGATAACAGATAACAACATAAGAACTGTTTGTTAATTAATCATAATCACGTTAACTTACTTCGTTTTTGAGGACATATCGCAATGTCTGTCCGCCCTGCAGCCATCAGGGTACGTCCTGACACAACGGGCACGCGAGCTCGACTAATCTCCTAAATTCATTCGAATGATAAAAACAGCAGCTTGAATGCAGCTAGCTGATAGCGCATTAATTCAAGATTCAGAGAGTAAACCGATTAGTGATAGGTGGTACTACTGACGTCGCCGCCCCATACACACGCATTGTTGAGTGTGAGAATGCGGGATCCCATTCATTCAGAATATTTATCAGTAGCATAAATTATGTCATATTAATGTCGCAGGTCGGATATTTATGTTAAAGATAAATAAAAAATTGTCTTTTTGTATGATTTTATCTATACTAATATTATAAAGCTGAAGAGTTCGTTTATTTGTTTGGTTGAACGCGCTAATCTCAGGAACTACTGGTTCGAATTGACAAATTCTTTTGGTGTTTGATTTGGTGGTTTATTTATCGAGGAAGGCTATATAGGCTATCGGATTTTCGGAAATTAATCCCCTAAGGGGTTAAAATAGGGGTTTGAAGTCACTTTCAGACAAAACCAACCTCGTCAGTTTTAGAGTTATAAACATGAATTTTTTTATGTAAGTTTATAGTTAAGTATTAACAAAAATTAATTTTAACACATTTTTTGGAAAATCATCCCTTCAAGGGTTAATTTACGGGGTGGAACTTTTTGAAGTTAAAGACATGAAAATTTATATTATAATTAGCTATTGAGCTCTTGATTAGAAACAAAATTTAACAGTAATGCGTTACGTATTTTTGTTTATTTAAATTTTGTCTTAAAATATTTTGTGATTCTATGGATGTGATAGTGTAGGAACCATTTTATCTCAGTAAGGCTTACAATCTAGTCGCGCCCAGGTAAGCGCGAGGGGTTTTTTTCTTGGATTGGATACTGTAAAAAAACTTTGTTAAATACCTCGGTATACAATAGAAGTAGGTATATCTCAAAAAATTTTTGCACACATTTTGTAAATAAATAAATAACTAGTTAAAAGACCACTATTACAAAACATTATTTTCTTTTAAAATTCAATATTTTATACAAACAAAAGTCAAATCTACGAATTGTATTAAACTAAAAACCACGAAGTGAGAGTCAAGTCTACGAAATGAGTTACAAGTCTACGAAATGAGTTACAAGTCTACGAAGTGAGTTACAAGTCTACGAAGTGAGTTACAAGTCTACGAAGTGAGTTACAAGTCTATGAAGTGAGTTACAAGTCTACGAAGTGGTGTACAGAAGTCAGTTTGCGTCGCTAAATAAGTTACATTAAATCTGTGAAATATTTTAACATTTAGTTTTTTATCCATGAAAACGAATACATAACGGATCGGGGGCACAGATGGAATAATTATGAGTGAAACGCATTGCCGCTGGCGCAAAGAATAAAAAAATAAATTATTCAGACAACTTGTCAACTAAATAAAAATTAGGTATTCAGGCTATACAGACTCTTAGATTAACGCTAAGTCGAGCTAGTCTTATTTCCATATCAATAAAAACAAAAAGAAAGCCAATAATCCCCATTTGCATTGAGATGTAAATTCAATATGTACACGTCGAACTTGATACACTATAGAAGGAAGTAATTATTCAATAATTAATTATATTTAATAAGCTGCCTTTCAAAAAATTATTGAGCGTTTTCGTGCTTCGGAGGGCACGTAAAACCGTCGGTCCCGGTTGTTATCATAAGATAACAGTCGTTAAGCCATGTCGGAGGCCCTCGGGCGGTTCGAAAACTTCCGCCATGGATTGGCCGCTAACCCCTCTACCAATGCGCATTGGAGCAGCGTGGTGGAGAATGCTCTAAGCCTCCTCAAGAGGAGAGACCCGTGCCCAGTAGTGGGCCATTAATGGGTTGAAGCCCAATAAGCTGCCTTTTAAACACAAAGCTTGTTGTTTTTTAATCAATGACATTATAATATTCGCATTTAGTGATTCAGTTATATTGAATAAATTAATTTAAAATAGAAATCTAGCTTGTACTTAATTTTTTGCTTATTAGTGCAGTACTAATGATAAAAGCATGTTAAAGACTTATAGTCTATAACATGTTAAAAAACCGATACGCAACGAAATAAATTTCATCCTCAAGTTAACTGTAGGGGAGATACCCTGAAAAAAATTTTTTTCAATATTTTATTGTACGATTTTGGAGTTTTAATAAATATATAGATATATCCAAACCAAATTACAGTTTTCTAGCACTAAGGGTCTCTACGCTATGCCTCGGATAGACGGACGGTTAGACTTAACGAAATTATAAGGGTTCCGAGTTTACTTTGAAACCCTAAAAAGTAAGATCACACACTAAGGGTGGCCATACGAGCGTATTTTTTTGAGCTTTGAGTCGTGAAAAATTAGTTTGCTGCATTCGGTTTTATACTAAGTCCTGTGTGTACTATGTAGGTACCACACGGCGACGCAAAATGAGTTTGGACTTTAGTATGAAATCGACTCTCGCTTGGCATAAAACCCGACTATTGGAAAATCATGCTCTATAATGTTTAAAATTTTCTTGTTAGGTACATATTCCCTCAGATGAGAATATGTACCTACATGTACATGGCATAGATAAGAAAAATACTAATTTTTTTACATGAGTCCTATTTAGTAAGCAATCTTATATCTACTGTCTTTTTATAGTAACTTGTACCTAATTTAAAAATAACGCTGACACAAAACTCAAAACTAATTATTTTTTACTGTAAGTAGTGTAAAGATATTATTATCCTACTGACGTGTAGGTACAAACTGTTCAACATTCATTATTCATTGTGTAATATCTATAATAATACTTATAAACAACTTACCTGCACAAAATGTTAAGTAGATTCTTTAAATTGACATCAAAGATATTATTGATTGACATAATATCTTTTTTATTTATGAAACGATTACTGCATTTCTGAGCACAGCGGGAGCAAAAATGCATTCTACATTATTTTTAGCATATTTTATTTAGTTTGAATATTATTTACAAATCATGATAGAAATGATGATTGATTATACGGAGCAGATGGCCGAGCTATTGTCAATTTGCAAACAGACCTCTTATTCCAAAAATGGTATCAGAAGACTCATAATATGTTTGAAGACTTATTCAACGATACCACACACTGTAGGGTACGCGATGACTAAAAAACCCTGAAAAAAATGTTTTTCAATATTTTATTCTACGATTCTGGAGTTTTAATAAATATGTATATTCATGCCAATTTAGCTTTGCTTTAGACAGACGGACAAACGGACAGACGAACGGACATACGGACGGACAGAAGGATGGACAGACGGACGGACAGTCGGACGGACAGACGGATGAACAGACGGACAGACGGACGGACGGATAGACATGACGAAACTATAAGGGTTCCGATTTTACTTCGGAACCGGCTCTACAAGTAAAATGTATTGGACATAAAATGTTAATCTTTTAATGGGGCACAACTTTTCTCTGAAAGGTTAAATTTTCCTTATCTCGGACGTTTATTTAAGACTAGCGCTGTGCCCGCGGCTTTACCCTGTTTTCCGGTATAACAAGTATCTATCTACCCTATAACTTATTATGCACGCGATAATCTCAAAACGGTTTTACATTTTTACTCATAAACCTTGTAGATAGACTAGATATAAGTTTATTCACAAAGAAGGACAAGAAGATCGAGGTATATGCAGGTAAATCCCTATGATAAACATGAAATACTTAAGAATTCTTATGAAATCTTAAGAAATCTGATACTTATATTGAATAAAAATAGGCAGGTACCTATCATATTTCTAATAAGACTACTTCAACCCGGGCAAGCGTCTCTGTGACTAAAATTTGCATAGCGACGGTTAGGTTCCCCTGCATTGCACACGACGTATCGCGTATTTACGACGCCGACGACGCGCGTATTAAAACGTTCACTGCGTCAACCTTTTCAAAGAACTTTCAGCCTGTGCTATCGGGACCTCAAAAACCCTTAATGAAACTTTCCTGTGCTGCGTTTGGGACCTCTTCAGCCCCCTAAATAACAGTTTTGAAAATTATTAATATCTTCCTGAAAACCAATGATATATTTATGTTTTTTTTGTGGCTTAAACATAGGCTATGACTCTATCTTTTGGTAGGTTCGCTCGCAATTATGACATTAGGGTAAACCGCTATCGCAAAAAAATTTGGGATCTGTTGTACCCTGTAACTAGCTTCTAATGATGGGAATAAAATAAAATCACAGTTGTCGATCGATAGGTAAGAAAAGATTTATTTAAAAAAATTGGTACATGAATAATTGAATATTTTAAGAAAAGTGTTTTTCGTTAAAACACGGTAAACATGGAACTATTTTACTTCACCCGAATTGTATTTTTTTTTGGCTTTGTTAGATGCATCTGTACTATTTAAAGTCAGTCGTAATTTTTCATAACAACCCACGCAACGTCGTTTTTTGAAGCCACGTAGGAAAACGTGGTCTGCACATCTTCTTTCAAGTAATTCTGTAATAAATTATGTTTTATAAATAAACAGCATGTAACCAGGATCGTGATTTTTAGTGAACTACGAAGCAGTTGGAACAAATGATCCAAATGGGTAAGAACAACTTTGAGAAAGAAGTTACTCGTAGAATCCAATTCGGATGGGCTGCCTTCCGAATGAGGGGGCTATGCTCGGTATTTCTCTACGAGAGTAGACAACCTAGCATAACTCAGAGTGGCGCAAGTTAGGGGAGGCCTATGTCCAGCAGTGGGCTGATGGATGAATGGATGGACGAAGCAGTTATTCAGTTTCATGTGGTTAATTATGTGTAAGGTTTGTCGTTTATTTTCAAATCATTTTTTTTACCAGGCTGTTTAAATTTCTCATAATCCGAATCACAATTCTCACACGATCACACGATGTAAATTTTTCATAATATTTTAGTATCCGATGGACCCGTTCCTGTGTAATCCGACGTTGACCTATTTACAGACTTCACGCACTTTTTCCTTTAAAATAACTGATTGTTCGTATTTACGAGCGTAACAATTTGATATCGAAGCGCGCAACCGTCACGATCGATACATTTTAACATCACTAAAACTTGTGGCCCTCGCGCCTGCCACTCAGAATTCAAATCCCGTCCTTGCGGCTACGGGGTTCAGGTTCACCATTCACGGGTATCAGAACAAACCCCTAACGCAAGGAGTGAATATATTTTTACTTCTGTGTGATAGGGACCTCGTAGAGCCCTTAGATATTTTATTACACAATTGAATCAAAATGTAAGCGGGAAGCAAATATTTATATTTATCTTTATCATACACATATAACTTTAGACGTTATAGGGAGCTTTGAGTCTCAGATCAATGGAACCCTTTGTACCTCAACTTACTATTTTCCGTATAATGCTGTGCCTACCAAAAAGTAAAGTCGTCATCTCTGTTTAGTGCGTATTAGAGTGCAATCAACAGGACATTTTTGTCATGAACCAGTCCAGACTAAAATAGCTAGTTATTTGCTATTCGTATCAATAATTACGCATAATAAGGTAATAATTAGAATAAAATATATCATGAATTTACACAAATCTCATATTAACTCTAATGTGACTCCAAATGTTAAGTGGGCATCGTGCGTGGTAAGTTGAACAGTCAGGCTAAACAATATATAATAATAATAAATAATATGTTGCGATAAACATCCTATTCTCCAGAAACTAACCAGGTAATATAATTTTAATGCATAATGTAAATATTCTACTTCTATTAAATTTTTATTCACTTGGCGACACAATTTTAATTTCTAATGGATAAATAGTTTGGCTTTTATAATGTAAAACAATAAATTTCGCTTGCAGACCAATGATATTATAATTAAAAGAGAGGTAGATATGTCACTAGCGCGCTGAAGATGAAAATCGTAAGAGCGGTCAATTGACCTCGTCTGCTCGTAGTCGCTCTGTCGATACAAGACGATAGGAACAACATTTTGTTGTAGTCAGAAGTGCTTGAGATTTGACATACAACGTTAAAATGCCTTCGTGTATTATTGTAGTGTGATTGGTGTAGTGAAACAAAAGATAAACGTGTGTGTGTTGTAGCTCTTTTCAGAAAATATTTTTTGGTTGATTTGTAAGGGCATGACGTATCTATATTTTTTTAAACATCATTGGTTGCAGACCAATAATCTGTTTGTACCACACGGGATGACGCAAAATGTTGACGTTTAGTATGAAACCGACTCTGTTTACGGACTCACAGGTCAGAAAATACGCTCCTCACCCTTATTGTAATGTTACGGCTAAAGGCCGAAGTGCGGAAACACATAGTTTTAGCTGGCTATAGCTAGGTGTAGGTCACAAGTGGTTAAACTAAGTTGTATCCTATTTACCTGTGGCTAGAACTAGTTTTTAGTTCACTAATTATGTATTTTGGTTTAGTTTTGAGATTCTTATCTTGCGTTTCCCAATCGATTCGAATTTTATTGCCCCCGTAGATAAACGCATTACCCCAGACAAGCCGTGTTGTTCCGAAACATTTTTATTGTGTAGCACATTGAAGTATAATGTCATAGAACAGACATCTCGAACAAAATGTGTCCCGCCCGGGAGGTTCGATTTTCAAAATTGAGCCCCGGTTCTCCTTTCAAAATGAAACGAATCCATTGTAGATTGAAGCCACGTGGCGCCAATGCATTGGGACATACATGGTGTTCGGGGTGTCGGTTCTATACGCTAGTAATAATACTTCAATGGTGTAGCATTATATTTGACTAGCGCTTTGCCCGTGGCTTTGTCCGCGGGATGCTAAGTACCCCTATACCTTATTGTCCTTATTCCAGATCATGGTTTGTCCAGCAGAAATTACGTCGGATAAATGTGAACATTGTATGTCAAATTTTGATAAACTTTAAAATATCAGCTATGCAACATTCTCAAATGTATTATGGTAATGTGAGACGGATATTACAGATAAGACAAATATAAATACCTACTACTGCACATTAATGTCGTTTATAACATATAGGTCACGTTTTGTTCCCTCTTACTCTACTTCAGATAAGAATAATATACTAGTTGGTGCAGCGACCAATTAGCGATAATTTACGGGCATGAAATGTATCTAATTTTATCGACAAAAACACCCACATCCATCCATTAGCCATCTTTTTTTTCAATGTAGCACGTAGCCGAACGCAAGAAGTATGGAAACTCGCATAAGGCTCATATTCAAACAGCAATATATTCAACCCCATTTTTTTAATAACCTTTGTAACTTGAAACTTCATCCAATCTTTGTAATGAATAGATGGTATTTCAAGGTTATTACCTTTCAATTAATAGATTTTTCACATCTGTGGGACTTTTAAGTTTAGAGAAATAATTTAGAGAAATGCGGACTTGACGCGGTATCCAGTATACTTGATCTATCTGGCAATATAGCTACCTCATGCACACTGGATGGATGGCGCGTCAAATTAATCTGCAAATTTGACAAGTCAAACTGCAGACTTGACAAGTATACTTGATCATGTATGACCTCTATTAGGTATACATATTTCATCCCCTTAAATTATAGCTAGTTGGTCGCTGGAGACACTGTATATGAGTGTTTCAGTATCATAAACGTCTTCACATTTGACAAACTATAACTTTCTATTTTCGGTGTGAGTGTGTGTGTGTAGTCTGTGTCTTTGTAGTCCATCGCACATAGGGAGTTCATTCTATGGCTATAAGTGTGTTATTATTTATTTTTATTTTTAATATGTCGGCGTTGCACGTTATCTACACTTACCTTTATGTCGCACTTACACTTGTACTTAAGTTGCTTCCATAAAAACGTACCTTTTACAACAATTTCCAAGTATTAAGAAATTACGATAAGTTACTTACAAGTGTGTTTACATTAGCAAATTTACGGTAAGTTCATCACGTAAATGACTGACATGAGTAAAACTTATTAATGTACCTAAAGACCGCCTTATAATGGCACGCGTAATGACTCACGGTGGCGCATGGCGTGGCATCGCAAAAGCCGGCGTCTTCGACTGACACGCGTGCGTCGCATGGTCAAGGTCAAGTCATTAAATAGACAAAACAATACGCTCTTCGTTGTCAGAGTACGGCTCGAATTTTAGTACATCGATACTTGTGCAGGTAGACATCTAGTTTAAATAGTTTCCAGCCAAAGAACAACACTACAAACCTACAAGTACTAAGTTGAAATAAACCTGGTGATACTGCTGGAACATAGCGATGTCTTTGTTATTATTGTGATGACTTTGATAGCAATGAAAAATCACGGAATAGTTTCCAGCCAAAGAACAACACTACAAACCTACAAGTACTACGTTGGAATAAACCTGGTGATACTGCTGGAACATAGTGATGTCTTTGTTATTATTGTGATGACTTTGATAGCCATGAAAACATTATAAGATTTGAAACAAGTTTTCAATTAACAGCAGGAACGTTAAACGACAACAGGATAGATCTCGAAGACCTAGAAGGATCTCTTCTAGTGTGTAACTTACAAAAAAAAATGAGCCGTCATGGGGCGGCTGGCAGATGTGAAACATCGAAATTATTTTATACAACTAATAGGCATAAAAGTACAGATTATGACAGGAACTAAATATGGCATGATGAAAAAATACAATATTACGAATTGTCTCCAGAAAATGATGACAGTTTTTTCCTACTGTATGCTACAGCCTATCAAACTAAGTTTATTTATGATTACCCATATTGTGTTATTGTATATTTTTTTCATATTGCCCTACCATAATAATATAGTGCCGCGAAGCGTCGCCACTCACCGTGCCAAAAATAAGGTTTACCTCGCCTATAGGTGTTTCACATCAAAAATATAGAATGTCCCAAAAATTACGCATGATTTGAAATTACTGCCATTTACATTGAAAAGTACTGTCGACAAAAATTAAAAGCTATTTGACAGTTGGCAGTTCAAAATTAATGAAAATGGTAACATTAGAACTCATTATCAGTGTTAGACATTATTTCAAGAATAATGAAAATGTACCCTCTTTTTTCATAGAGAAATCCTAATGGATACGCTGTGGATACCACTGTATTACCGGGAATGCGTGAGGATTTCTGCTATTTGCCGATTAATAGACATGGTCTAGAAATCTCTTGGTAATTAAAAAATGCGTGTTTCAAATCACAATTAATGAAGGATTTAGTGCTATTCATCTGAAACTGGTTACACTTTACAGTTCACGATGTGAGCGTCAACTTTCTCTTTCTTATTAATTCGACTGTACTAACTAATTTAGTTGTCTGTGTCTGGTCTGTGTTATATTGTAATTGAAATGATTTATGGTGTTATGTACCTTTCTATTTCTACAATAATTATTTACAGAATCCAAAAAAGACGTAAATATATGCGTGTTTATTCGTTTGGACCGTGTCGCCTGCATTGTAGACGCAAGTGGTAGCTCTACGAGAGTTGCAACTAGTACCATTAATAACCAAATTATACTAGCTGACCCGGCGAACATCGTATCACGTTTTTTTCTATTTTTTTTTCTAAAATAAAAGTAGCCTAAGTTACTATTTGTTACATCAGCTATCTGCCAGTGAAAGTCCCATCAAAATCGGTCCAGCCATTTTAAGGATTAGCTGAAACAAGCAGACAGACAGACAAAAATTGTAAAAAATGTTGTTTTGGTATATGTACCGTGTACACATAATCCGTGTAGACATCCAAATGCACTTAATAAAGAGCTGTTATTTTAATATTACAAACAGACACTCCAGTTCTATTTATTTGTATAGATTATAGCAGTAATAAGGTGCATGAGTCTTGAGCTAGATTTCCAACCGGTTCTGTGATTGCACCACCTATCGTAACATATAGTGAAGCTTCTATTTTCTACAATAGACAAAATGAGGGTAGATCCCACGGTCTATTTAAGGATTTCAAGGTAACTTGTATGTCACGTCAGCGGAGAAATTAATAGGTATTTTATAATGCATCCATGGTCCATATTGCACAATATTTTGAAACCTGATATTTTGCTCTCTTTACGTTGCAAAACTTGCGATCGTTATTGCAATACATAATTTATATTATAATTTTTCAACAATCGAATGCCTTCCTATTTAAACATTCGGAACGGAAACATTCTTTATTAAAGTTTACCTAAATATGTTAATATATCTAATACCGTTAAACGAGCAATTTTTGTATATATTTATCTGAATTTCAGAAACGGCTCTAACGATTTTCATGAAATTTAGTACGCAGAGGGTTTCGGGGGCGATAAATCGGTCTAGCTAGGATTGATTTTTAGAAAATTTCGTTTTATCCGTGTTTTCAGGCAATGAAAAACTGTAACAAAAGACTCTTCCTGACATCTATTGGAAAGTAGCAACACAAAAGCTACTTCAGTAGATGGCGTTGTTAAGCAACACTAAACCTAACAAAAATCGGACATACTGGCTACTTGATTCAAACTGACAATGTTGTGCAATTCATCAACATTTTATTATCAAGTATTTCTCGGACACACAATAGGACATGTATTGTTCTTATTTGAAAACTTTTCTCCACAAATCTGAAGCCGAAGCCGGTGTAAGTGTTTAATCTATACTAATACATATTATAAAGAGGAAAGATTTGATTGTTTGTTTGCATTGAATAGGCTCCGAAACTACTGAACCGATTTGAAAAATTCTTTCACTGTTGGGAAGCTACACTATCCCCGGGTGACATAGGCTATATTTTATTTTATTTTACTATTTTTCCTGAAGCGAAGCGTGAGCGATTTCCTAGTTAAATATAAGTTTTTGTCACTTCATTTTAACCCCCGCGAAAAGTGAGATGTTAATTACTTTTTGTTTGATAAAATCCGTCTGAATTTCTTGCAAGTTGGAATTTACTTTACTTAAACGGGTCTACCATCAAAGGGCCGGATTTAGTCGTCCCTCACGAAACCCATCAGTTTCAACAACTAAAGAGTAAATTAAAATAGGTGTAAAAGCTAGTTATATAAAAACTAGAACAGAGTTTAGTCAGTAAATTGAAATCAATTCTGCAAAAGACTTAGCGGGAGGGGAGGGCTCGTATCGGTTATTTGATAAATTAGTTAGGAGTGAATTATGTAATTTTAAAGCTAAAAATTTTAAGCTTCCTTGCTCGGAGTCAATGACCCATGGAACTCATCGTTAGATAGATAAGGATATACAATACTGTCAAGAATTAAATATCAATAAATTAAACGCACTAATGTTGGATTAAATAAGCGAGGTCCTATGTTAATTAGGATAAAATTAATGCAATATTGGACCACAGATTGGACTATCGAACCACTGTGTTGTTGACAATTGACAAATGGTTTGAGAAGTAGTTTAAGTACTTACCTGTACCAACTGCATCGGATAAATGTGAACAGGTATATGTCACATTTTAATAATCAGACAGGAAAATCTTAACTGAATTAGGGTAGGGGAAAGTGGTCACCCTTCGTACGCGGGGCACATTCGTATAGTAAGTATAACAAAAAATAAACGGCATGAAACTATGAATTTGCTTGTGTACGTCATGTATGCGTAGACATATCAGCCGCCATGTTGCTCCACGAAAATCCCGCCAATCCCGCCACTCTGTGAGAGCTGATAACACGTAACGTGTTTTCGCACGTTATGTTACTAAACTTTATCATTGGATTGCAAGTAGAATTGTTAATGTTTTTGACCAATATGGATGATGAGTTTCTTGTTAATATTGTTTAATTTTTGTTTCAATAAGTAATATTAAGTATGTCATATACTAAATGACAAGAATACCTGGAAATAGATTACCGCCAGGCCTGGCGCACTCCGCACTTTTAGTATGATGTTACAACATGTATTTAACAAGTATTCTGTGGTACCGCTTCAGTTCCGTGTAGTTTAGAATACTACGAGTATTTTGTAATATGTATGTACCTCTGTTTTATTTCAAAAGACGTGCTGAGGAGTTTCCCTGCGCCATATATATATAATACTAGCTGTGTTGCCCGCAGCTTCGCACGCGGAAATTATGCTAATCATATTTGTACCCCTTACAGAAGAAAATTTAAAAACAGGTTAATTTATATTGAACTACTTATATTTAGGAATTCATATACTGAAATCTATGATACAACAACAAATCATTCATCCGGGCCGGAGCGGGTTTTGAAAAAAATACAACATTAATATTATATAATTTGTTTTTTCTTTTTCATGAAAAATTTCAAAAAACTCGAAAAATGATTTCCTTCAATTAAAGGTGGAACGTTTTTTGCAAATTTAAAGGAAATATTAATTAAATAATAATTAAATATTAATTAATAATTTTCCATACAAAGTTTCATCTTGTTTCCGGGGAAAACTTTTATTTTTTTCGGGAAGAAAGGTTTCTAAAATATGACCCAAAGTATAAGGAACAACTTAACTAATTTCCGTCGAAATCAGTTTAAAGGTTTTCATGTGATGCCGATATCAGAGAAACAGATAGACAGACAAATAAATTAAAACAAAATTTTGTTGGTGCTCTAACACGTTATTAAAGTGCCCTCCCCCTCTCCCGTTCCCTGTCCCTCTCCCTCCCCCTCCCCTTCCCTTCCCCTCTCCTCCATTAGCCCTCCCCTCCACTCCTCCCCATCCCTTCCACTCCTCTCCCCCTCCCACCCCTCCGTTAGCCCTCCCCCTCCCCCTCCCTTCCGTTAGCCCTCCCCCCCTCACGCTATCCCTTCCCTCCGCTCCTTCCCCTCCCCTTCACCCTCCCCTCCCCTTCACCCTCCCCCTCCCCCTCTTCTCCGCTCCCTTCCCCCTACCCCTCACGCTACCCCTCCCCTCCCACTCC
This sequence comes from Thymelicus lineola, assembly GCA_963932265.1. Classification (NCBI taxonomy): domain Eukaryota; kingdom Metazoa; phylum Arthropoda; class Insecta; order Lepidoptera; family Hesperiidae; genus Thymelicus; species Thymelicus lineola. Next base: position 16,941,100 of record OZ010690.1, read on the forward strand.
GCTCCCCTAAAAAACCTAAACCTAAAACTATAAGTTAAAAGTACCAAAAAGTACATTCACTGATTATTAGGCGATAAGAAGTTCGCCAAGACAGCTAGTGTTAAATATTTATTTAATGATGCCAAAGAAGTATAACTTCTCACGCGCGTACATAAGTATACGTTTCTTTTTTTGTGAAAGCTATAAATTACTATAATTTTTTAGCTTACACAAAAAAAAGATTGTGTGGTTTTATGAAACCACGGTTTAAGTGAAACTTTTTTTCGTATTGTAGACATTTAACTTAAAATTTTCTCCTCGTTGATCAGTTTTTCGGACTGACTGTGTCGTTGTTTATCAAAAGCAAGAAATAGCAACATAACTATATACCTGGTCATCATCAGACCTTCAGAATGTATCATGTAGTAGCACCCGTACTCAATCAGATAAATGTTGAAAGCTAGATCATCCTAAGTACTTCCGTTACTGAGAACCGATAAGTATATACCTGGTCATCATCAGACCTTCAGAATGTATCATGTAGTAGCACCCGTACTCAATCAGATAAATGTTGAAAGCTAGGTCATCCTAAGTACTTTCGTTACTGAGAACCGATAAGTATGGTACCTGGTCATCATCAGACCTTCAGAATGTATCATGTAGTAGCAACCGTACTCAATCAGATAAATGTTGAAAGCTAGGTCATCCTAAGTACTTCCGTTACTGAGAACCGATAAGTATATACCTGGTCATCATCAGACCTTCAGAATGTATCATGTAGTAGCACCCGTACTCAATCAGATAAATGTTGAAAGCTAGGTCATCCTAAGTACTTCCGTTACTGAGAACCGATAAGTACATACCTTTTCATCATCAGACCTTCAGAATGTATCATGTAGTAGCACCCGTACTCAATCAGATAAATGTTGAAAGCTAGGTCATCCTAAGTACTTCCGTTACTGAGAACCGATAAGTATATACCTAGTCATCATCAGACCTTCAGAATGTATCATGTAGTAGCACCCGTACTCAATCAGATAAATGTTGAAAGCTAGGTCATCCTAAGTACTTCCGTTACTGAGAACCGATAAGTACATACCTGGTCATCATCAGACCTTCAGAATGTATCATGCAGTAGCACCCGTACTCAATCAGATAAATGTTGAAAGCTAGGTCATCCTAAGTACTTCCGTTACTGAGAACCGATAAGTATATACCTGGTCATCATCAGACCTTCAGAATGTATCATGTAGTAGCACCCGTACTCAATCAGATAAATGTTGAAAGCTAGGTCATCCTAAGTACTTCCGTTACTGAGAACCGATAAGTACATACCTGGTCATCATCAGACCTTCAGAATGTATCATGTAGTAGCACCCGTACTCAATCAGATAAATGTTGAAAGCTAGGTCATCCTAAGTACTTCCGTTACTGAGAACCGATAAGTACATACCTGGTCATCATCAGACCTTCAGAATGTATCATGTAGTAGCACCCGTACTCAATCAGATATGTTGAAAGCTAGGTCATCCTAAGTACTTTCGTTACCTAGAACCGATAAGTTAAGAACCGACCGTCACGCGACATGCGACACACATACCAAAAAGTTTGAGACGATGTAATAAAAGTTTCACTTTAAAAAGACCTCTTAACTTCAAAACTTTAAGGGATGAAATTCCAAAAAAACTTAATACTTCCAAATTTTGTTTCTAATCTGGACCTAATAAATAAATGTTCATGTTTTTAGCTTAAAAAATGACGAAAATGCGTAATAAGTTCCATTACCTACTTTTGGAGTTTTCTAGATTTTTGGAGGAATTTCTCGAACATTTTATATTGATCAGAAAATTGGCATACAATCTAGATCATTTAAGAAATTTCTAGATCATTCTAAAATCTAGAACAGTTAAAATGTTTTTATATTAATGATAATCACACATTTCTAGAAATCACATGCTGTTAATTCTTTAGAGGAATAACTGGTTGTTGCAGCGAATAATTAAAACTTTTTCGAGAGCACACATTTTATTATTGTAAAAAAAGTACAGAGAGGATGAATGCATTCAAGCGACAGTCGACAGATAACAAATAATTTTGCGTGGATAGCTTCCTAGTCATGTACCAGCAATGCGCGGCTCTACAAAACATTGCTCCCACGAAAAAGTAGGCGCTTCACTTCAACAGGTTTCAACCCCGTATCTTCTACACCCTAATAGGTATCAACTTGCAACCACCCTTATCTGAGATTTGAGCCTCGTACTTATTGCGACATATACACACTATGCGCTTGCAAAGTGCAGTATTGGCTGAAAAGTGAAATATAGGGACACACACGTCCTCTTTTATATATATAATAGATATATATATATATATATGTCGCAGCGCAGCACAAGTTCTGCATCAATTTCTATAACGCCATCTATGGATAACTTCCGGAACTACTGTTGGAAACGTCAAACGTTCGTTTGGGCATGGTCGGTACAGCAGCGGGGCGTGACAATTGATAGTTGACAGTTGAGAGTTGACAGCGGGACGTGACAGTTGGGAGTTGACAGTTGACAGTGGGTAATGGACAGAAAGGTGGAGATTGGCAGAGCAGGTGGGCCGCCAAGGGAATTCGACATGGAGCGCGAACCGAGAAGGAGTACGAACGCTGGCTGTACCGAACTTGCCGCGTTTCCAAGTTTAATCATGGTTAATCGCGTTGATCTTTGTATGTTAATCTCTATTTGATGATGGATCGTTCCAGTGGATGTGTGAACTCGGTGTACAGACTATTATTTATGGGCTTCCGCCGTGTTCAATAAGAAAGATAACTGCCCTCGATATCAATCTCCGATATCAGAAGTGCGATGTAGCTCAAGCCCCAAGAAAAGGCTATCTGACAATACCTACTGCAATACCTACGAACCAGTAAACGAGATCCTGACTTTGGGTTACAAAACTTGATAAGTTTTACGAAGAAATATATCAGCGAGTGTAACATCGATAACTGCGTTTTATTATTGAAAACACGACGAAACAATTCGAGAAAACTAATGTAGGTATTTGAGAATGGAGACGAACGAAACTTGACGAGAATAATTTTACGATGGAATTCCTACAGTAACCTCAGTAAGAAAGAACTCCAAAGAGTTCTGTGACCAAGTTATTCACGAGTTCTCAAGGCTCGTAAGGCATCTGAATATCTGCTGTGTAAGTGTAGTAAGTGTACACAAGTGTTGTAATAAGTTCATACAAGCTTGCATTATTGTACCCGGGAAGCTGATATAAGTCCACTGAGGGACTTGACGAGGGCTAACTGTGCCACTGCTACTGAAAATCAGGTGAACTGTATTGTTTTATGTTGGATTAATGTCTTGAAATATTAAGGACACAATAGTTTTTGTATCCATGTACCTAAACGTTTTGGTTACTTACAATATGATTTGGATAAAGTCTGAAGTATAGTACTACTTCGTAAACATAAGATTGACGAATACAATAATAAAAGCTAAGATAAAACATTGGACAAAATTAGGTAGCTTTGTACCTACTGTTAATTTGAAAAGTCAATATTGATTATTTAATTAGTTATTATCCTGAAAAGTTTTTATAGACAGCTGACAGGCTATGCTATTTTATTTTACCTTAAGTGGGGTTATGGTGCCAGTATAACTAAAGGAAACTTGTAGTAACAAGAACAGTACTCTTGTGATATAGTTAAGTTCTATGATTTTAAAATCTTCCCAAAGAAACAGTACAGAATGGAAATATGGACTAACTAGCTTAACTACTTGGTATTTGCATAGCCAGTAGTCATGACTATTACATGTGATTATACTGGGCAATACATTGTGTTGTTATGAGTTATTTTATAAAGTAAAAATAAAGTGCGTCATTTGCGAAACCAATGAGATAGGTACCTTTTTGTGATGAAGATGGTATACTTGGTATTCCAGAGTGTTCTTTTGTTTCTTTTGTATACTTGGTTGGTATTGTCACACTAATGTGACTAGGGTAAAAACAGTAACTTGTTACCTGTAGGGTAAAAGCACTCATTTGTTACCTGTAGGGTAAAAACCCTCATTTGTTACCTATAGGGTAAAAACAGTGATTTGCTACCTGTAGGGTAAAGACACTTGTTAAGACCAGTAGGGTAAAAGTACTAAATTACGATCATTGAATAAAAGGAATTTAATTATTTTGTTTTCTTTAGATAAATGGTAAACAATGCATCACAGTTTTGATTTCATTAAGAATCTAATGTTTTGAGAGAGATTTAATTCATTTTAGTAAACTTGCCAAACGAAAGTTATTGGAAATCAGTGAGAGCGTAAGTATTGTTTTGTGGCACCGGGAATGTTTTGTAAATCAAGAACATTAAATCATTTTGTTATTCTTTGATTTGCCCTCAGTGCAGAAAAATAATATTAAGAAATGGCGTGTTTGCTGTCGTTTGTTTTGTGTTTCAGTGGCAATGACAACGGTATGTAAATGCAAACTGTGAGTAATTAACGGAGACAAGAGAGATTTCACCATTGCGAGTTAACGAGGCCTGGCGTCAACTACCTGCTTTGGTTGATACTGACTGGAATGTGTCGCAGGACCTCGCACAGTCGCTTACGATGAACATCATCGGTCATGGGATGACAACATGATATAACAGGTGATCTGTATTGATTCTTTTGTGGCTGATTTTGATTACTGCTCACTAACAGTAATTATTCCTTGTTCAGTATGTGCTGGTATTACGTGATGCCACCATTTGACATTTCATTTATGTACTTGACTATTTCTGTTAACATAGGCTACAGTGACCGCCTTTGCGAAGCCTAACGAGCGAAGAAAAGACTTTTTGTTATTTGAAACGAATTGACCAACTAATGATTTTGAGTATCTTTAAGACATACGGGATAGCAATAAGAATTTCTTAAAATCTTCACTGCAAGTGAACCGATTGTTGATTGTTTTTGTTGAGTAGTAAGTAGTATGCAATAACTTTGTATGTGTACCACCTGACATTGGTGATGAGGTATATGCCACCGTATAGCGGTGATGTCTTGAATACCGTAACTTTGTGTGTGTACCACCTGACATAGGTGATGAGGTATATGCCACCGAATAGCGGTGATGTCTTGAATACCGTGACTTTGTGTGTGTACCACCTGACATTGGTGATGAGGTATATGCCACCGTATAGCGGTGATGTCTTGAATACCGTGACTTTGTGTGTGTACCACCTGACGTAGGTGATGAGGTATATGCCACCGTATAGCGGTGATGTCTTGAATACCGTGACTTTGTGTGTGTACCACCTGACATTGGTGATGAGGTATATGCCACCGTATAGCGGTGATGTCTTGAATACCGTAACTTTGTGTGTGTACCACCTGACATAGGTGATGAGGTATATGCCACCGAATAGAGGTGATGTCTTGAATACCGTAACTTTGTGTGTGTACCACCTGACATAGGTGATGAGGTATATGCCACCGAATAGAGGTGATGTCTTGAATACCGTGACTTTGTGTGTGTACCACCTGGCATAGGTGATGAGGTATATGCCACCGTATAGCGGTGATGTCTTGAATACCGTAACTTTGTGTGTGTACCACCTGACATAGGTGATGAGGTATATGCCACCGTATAGCGGTGATGTCTTGAATACCGTAACTTTGTGTGTGTACCACCTGACATAGGTGATGAGGTATATGCCACCGGATAGCGGTGATGTCTTGAATACCGTGACTTTGTGTGTGTACCGCAGGATGTAAGCGATGAGGTTTATGCCACCGGATAGAGGTGATGACTTGAATAGTGCCTGGAGTTGCGTACGGGTACCGGCGAGAGATTACCCATGATTGCAATCCAATTTTATCATGTGTAAAGCTAAGCTATGTTGAACCTAATTGTAGGAGGACAGGAGGTCTTGATTGCTACATGCGTTTTCATTTTGAAACCTTGGAGACTCGGGGTCAGGGAGGCCGAGTGGGAAACTTTTACTTCGTGGCGGGACATCTCTTTTCCAGATGTTGCCTCACACGAGGACGTGTGAGATTGTCAAGATGGCCGTGTCGCAGCGCAGCACAAGTTCTGCATCAATTTCTATAACGCCATCTATGGATAACTTCCGGAACTACTGTTGGAAACGTCAAACGTTCGTTTGGGCATGGTCGGTACAGCAGCGGGGCGTGACAATTGATAGTTGACAGTTGAGAGTTGACAGCGGGACGTGACAGTTGGGAGTTGACAGTTGACAGTGGGTAATGGACAGAAAGGTGGAGATTGGCAGAGCAGGTGGGCCGCCAAGGGAATTCGACATGGAGCGCGAACCGAGAAGGAGTACGAACGCTGGCTGTACCGAACTTGCCGCGTTTCCAAGTTTAATCATGGTTAATCGCGTTGATCTTTGTATGTTAATCTCTATTTGATGATGGATCGTTCCAGTGGATGTGTGAACTCGGTGTACAGACTATTATTTATGGGCTTCCGCCGTGTTCAATAAGAAAGATAACTGCCCTCGATATCAATCTCCGATATATATATATATATATATATATATTATCAATCACAACTTTGTTGTACTTTATTGTACAAAATTGTGAGTTCCATGCTAGTACCTACAATCTCACCAATTTGTCATATTAAAAACATTTTCTCCATGGTACTGTTGGTTAAGTAACTTACCCGGTTCATAAATAAAATGGATTAAACCTACTTAAATTGATTGAACAATCGCGTGACGAACTTGCAAAAGCTCTCAATACATGAAAGCTTCTGCATCAATTTTATTATCTTAAGCTAAAAGATTAGTAAAATTTTATTATATGTATAACGCACGACGATAACATAAAAAAGTAATATATGTTCAGTCAGGTTGATGAAAAATGAGAAACACCCCCAAGGGGCAGTGGCGTAACAATAGGGTGGCAGGGCTGGCAAAATGCCACGGGCCCTCGACCCAAGAGGACCCCGGCCCAAGAGGTCGTGAGCTCAAAAATATTTGTTTATATTGTACCTGAGTACTTTATAGGACCCCATCAAAAGAATTTGCCACGGGCCCCAGATGGTATAGTTACGCCACTGCCAAGGGGGTAGAATGAATATGAGTAATACCGTAAAGGGGTTTCTCAGCAGATGTAATAAAAGCTGAGATAGAAGCGAGCGAGTGTACCCAATTAGTTACTGGCTCTCTACTCTTCAATACTTAACGGAGCACTGGAAATCGATGGGACTAAACTAAGTGGTACTTATACAACACGGGCTGAGTGACCTACTGTGGGTCCGAGGGCTATGCCTTCGCCTGATATAGGGCACGTCAACATACATGGTTGCATGTACACCCGAACTTTGTCAAGGAACCTCGTAGCTTTGACTCTCAGATCAATGGAACCTTTTGTATCTTAACTGACCTACTCTTTTCCCTTTAATACTTATTGCCTGTACCTAACAAGAAGTAAATTCGTCATCGTTACTATTTTGTGCGTATTAGAGTGTAATTAACAAGACATTTTTGTCAACCAGTCCAGACTAAAATAGCTAGTTATTTGCTATTCGTATCAATAATTACGCATAATAAGGTAATAATTAGAATAAAATATATCATGAATTTACACAAATCTCATATTAACTCTAATGCGATTTCAAATGTTAACACCATTAAAATACAAGTGGGCTTCGTGCGTGTTAAGTTGAACAATATGTATATCGAATAATAAATAATATGTCGCGACAAACATCCTATTCTCCAGAAAAAAAATAATGCATAATATAACTATTAAGATGTGCTGAGGAGTTTCTTTACGGCTTTTCTTCTCCTCCATGACCAATCTTATTTCCGAAATGCTGGTAGATAAAAAAATGAAGTGCATAGGTAGGTAAGTGTATCAATAATGAATAAAGAATTTTGAAATTTAATTTATAGAAAAATCAATAAAAGAAGAAATCTCGGTAAATCCGTACAAACAATACAACTGTAAAAAAAGAAGAAAGTCATAAACGGAGAGAAATGAGGAAATAAGGTATGGTACAGTTTTGAAATCTTCATCGCTACGCCCATTATGAGCGTACAATGTTAACTAAGTAATTAAACTTTCTTAAATCTTGCAAACTTTTCTTAAATCACAAAAAAATGTACCTAATTATAGATAACGTAATTATAAGTCATTACGTCAGGGTTTGACATCTACGCCGGCGGCGCGTCGACACGTGTGAGGGGTCGCCAACACTGGCCAACACAATGACATTGGCCAACAGCTAATTGTTAACACAGAACATTCACGTGCGTACAATGCCTTACAAGTGCGTCTTAATGAATGCAGTCATTAGAACGTTATTAAGTAAGTAACTGGGCCGTATTGGGATAATCTTACTATACGATCTACGAATTAAGTTAGTATTAGTCAAATTAAAAATAGCTGAAGATTTCATCCCGTATGCCACAACTCTTTGTTTGTAAAAGGAATCAGTTATCAGTTAACTTCATCATGTCATTCTTTGACTGTTGATGTGCACGCGCATTGTAATAATTTTACTCTCATATTTTTTTCCAAACGCGCCGAAAGAAGATATAACTTCAAAAGTAATATTTTGAATTACCTAAAATTTCAAATTACAGACGACGTAATTACCAATCGGTTCATGGGCGTTGCAGCAGTGCTATTTTTTCAAAGTCAAAGTCAAAATATCTTATTCATATAGGTATCACTGATACACTTATGCACGAAATTTTTAAATCTATAATGTCTGAAAAAGAGTAGCTTACTTACCCTTAGTGCTTACTTACCCTTTAGTTAAATTGACCACCTGGGACTTTTAATTTGTATGTTTGTTCTTTTTGTTTATTTCATCGCTTTGCTAGGTCCATTACATTTTCCCGGATAACCGAGTTACGAGTGGCCTTGGGCACCTATCGCTAAAACTATTTATTGGTTCGCCGGGTCAAATGCATAACTAGTTCTCTAGACAAAATATTTTTGACTTTTGCAGCATTTAAATATAATAGGCACACTATTAAATAAATTACCATAAATAAGTTGCGTTTTATCACGTAAATAAAGTTAGGATATTATTAACATGTCATTATGTCCTAACCCAACACGCTCGAGCCGTTACTAAAAGCAGGTTTTATGTATAATAATGGGGTCCAAGCAGTAACAGTCCAATGGTAATAAACAAAGCTTAACTCTGTTATGCGTGAGGTAGGATCTAACAGCACTTTGAACTGTTTTAATACGATGGCAGCATGTTTGATCTTATGGGGAAAATAGAGTTAATTGCAAAATAATTATGTACAACAAGTACAAAAGTTATTCGACTATTGAATTTTCATTTTTCAGAAATTTTCTATTTACCTTCCTGATAATTTTTCACATCAAATGAGAACATTCTCCATTGGTTATTGCTGTCATTTAATTTTTATTTGTTTATTTTATTGACCACTCTAGGTATCTTCTACAAAAGTTTCCAGTGTTTGAATTGTTATCTGGCATCTAGACAACTATAAAATGAGTCGTAAAAATTAAAAACAAATATTATTCCAAAGTTCATTATACACCTACCTAATTGATTATGCATTTCGTTATTTATAAAAGTATTAAATTTAAAATCATGTGACGAATCTTATTTGTGTGTTTTATTTTAAATGATTTTGATATAAAATATTTTATTGCTCTTTTTTTTATTTCATCTCGTCAGTCGTAGGCGAGACAACATGCAACCAACGTCCTAATATCGTACACAAAATCCTTCCTAGATTTTTATTCGGGATAGACATAACATAAACCAGAGAGTCCTAAACAAAATACCAGGTTATTCAGAAACAGCAAGACTCGAGAGACTAAGCAGAGATTTCAAGCCTGAAAACATAATACTCGTACCATAACCTTATTTAATTCAAAATTCAAAATAATTTATTCATACAGGTATCACTGATACACTTACGCACGTAATTTTTTTAATCTACCAGGTTTTCGGAAAGGTGCTTTGTCATGGAGGAGAAGAAAAGCCATAAAGAAACTCCTCAGCACATCTTTTAAAAATAAAAATACATAGGTATATTTATTACAAAAAAATATCACGGAACTGGTGGCAGAGCTGGTCATTTCCATGCGTCTTTGTAATTTAAGTACTCATCTACAGTATATTAAATCGGAAATACTATCATTTTATTTAATCTTTTTGAAGCGTAGGAGTTTGTACACCTACGTGCATATATTATAATATAATATATAATAATATAATATTATAATTGGATAAATAAAAGCGAGAGAAAGTATCGGTGCGCCATCGCGCCAAACCGAACGACGGATGTATCAATTTCGTGCGATTAATCATTTAATAGGGCGGTATAGACGAGTCTAATGCCAACCGACAGCAATTGAGATAATCTAATCAAGGGTTCCTGACAACTTCAAGTGATCCAGGATGCACAGATTACCGCTAAAATACCTCTAATGAGCGTCTCTAGGCATCATCTTATTTAATCAACTAGCTGTTGCCCGCAGCTTCGCATACAGAAATTATGTTTTACCTTATTTGTACCTCTTGCAGAAGAAAATTTAAAAAACGATGAATTTACATTGAAGTACTTATATTTCGTAATTTATATACTGGAACCCACGATACAATCACAGAGGATTCCTCCAGGAGTCGGTTTTGAAAAATAAGCAATATTCACATTAATTTGTGTTTTTTTTTCTTTTTCTTGCAAAACTTTGAAAAACTGAAAAATAAGTATACCTATGTTGCATCAATTTAAGCAATTTAACAAATGTTCCTATTGTTGCAAATTTGAAGCAAATCGGTTGATGTAAATATTTCATACAAACTTGCATCCCTTTCCCAGGAAAACCTTTTAATTTTCCGGGATAAAATTTCTTTAAAATATGACCCGGAGTTAGTAACAAGTTTACTACTTTTCATCGAAATCTGTTCAAGGGGTTTCATGTGATGCCCTGACAGACAAACAGACAGATAATAATTCTAAAAACAATATTTTTATGCTCGATCACTTTATAGAAGTGCCCCTAATCGAAATTTTAAAAAAATATTCAATGTACAGAAAAGCCCTTTGAAGTTTATTATAGTATAGATAGACATCTTATTAAAATGGCTTTATTTAGCTTACTTTGTGTGGATCAAATCTTGCAAGCCTAATTAGACCTGAAGGCTGAAGTAGGTCTATCCGCTCCTATTTTCAGGAGCTGAAATTTTACACATTGCTTTATTGATGACTGATGACAATGCATTTTTGTACTATGCATGACCTGATACTACATACAGATTTGTGTCCAGGCGACGGAATTCCTTCACGGTTTTTCTTTAGCAACATTGACACTATAAAACCGTGTATGATACTTAATTTTTAAACTATTACTTAACTTGTTTTTACATTAGAGCAGGACAAGCAAGGGGCCACGATAAATATGTCACCAAAGCTGTTTTTTATTTCGACACACAAACCATCATAAAAGTATGTGATTGCCCTTGGACACTCAAAGTACTTTAATACCAGGAATGTCAATGTCATTGACGCCTACATACGTGAATAGATATACTAAACCAATACTAAAGCCTTCGAAAAGGGTTAAAAGTGAAAAAAGAATTTTCGATTGAAAATTAGGGTGCTTTTTCGATATTAAGTCAAAATAAGGTAAATAAGAATTATTTTAAATCAAAACAATTACAGTGTATTTGGGACATACAAAGGTAAGTTTTCACCAAATTTCGTGAAAAAAAAAATTGAAAAGATAAAAATAAAAAACAAAAAACCAAAAATATGGTTATTTGTATTTTTATAACTTAAAAAAAACTTAAAAATTTATGTGAAAAAAGTGTAAATACAAAAGTTGTAGATCTTTTTATTACCTAAAAACTTTGCCATTTAACTTTTTTTGACAGGATTGTAGTTTTGCCGGAAATCGAGATAGTTAAACCGTTTTTTACCTTTAAAAACTCACCCAGCCCCCACTTCCCGACCTCAGATCGCCCATAATTATTTTTCCTTTCATTTTTGTTATATTCTCTTCCTTTTTCAATTCAAATTCAAATTCTAATTAATTTATTCATATAGGTATCACTGATACACTTATGCACGTCATTTTTTGGCTTTTCAGAAGGTGCTTTGTCGTGGAGGAGAAGAAAAGCCTAAAGAAACTCCTCGGCACATCTTTTAAAATAATGAAAAGTTACATAATATGGGTTATGTATGGCGTCAAATGGGTTAAGCTGGTATTACGGCGCCCCCGCTAAGAGGTGGGAGCAGTCCTCCATGTGAGGCCTAACTTGAGCTTTAAGTATATAGTATAAGTAGGTGCCTCGCAGTGAACTACTGCTTAGCCCGGTTCAGGACACCAAGCTTCTTGGAGGCCAGCTTAGCCTTGGCCTCTAAATGACGCCGATACTGAATATCACTCGAGATGTCAACTCCCAGAATCCCAACACTTTTACTCACGGTGAGTGCGGGGCCCTGTAATTGAGGGGCTATGACAAAAGGGGTTTTCTTAGCGGTAAACGCGCAAACTTGTGTCTTCGCGGGGTTGAACCACAAGTTAAACTCGACCAAACAATACTGTCTGACCGCTGAAATCTGTGGTATAAGAGGGGTCAACAAATATTTTATGTACAGTTAAGATCTCAATTTTACTGTCAGAAAAGGTTGAATGTTGCGTGAAGCATGTGAAGTCTATCATAGTTCTCTTATGCTTCCTGAATTAGTTCTTTCGTTTTTAGGATTCCGCACCTTAAAAGGAAAAGATGGAATCCTTACAGAATCACTTCGTTTTCCAGTTCCAGTTTCCAGAAAGATCTCTGTCCACTCCCCTTATCTCAAGAATGCGTGGAGTGGAAACAAATTGCCAATAATTATTATTAATTATAATAATAAACTACCACAAACAGTGATAAGTTCTCTGTCTCTCTTTCTTCAAAGGACTGGATCATTATTTACCACAAAACAAGTAAGCTCATATCTGAACTCTGTGCTGCATTAATAAATAATAATAAATTTTATTTATTACGTAGGCATACATATTCCTACACTAACTGTTGCCCGCAGTTTCGCATACGAAAATTATGTTTTACCTTATTTGTACCTCTGATGTTTTAAAAATTTTCCATACAAACTTTCATCGCATTTCCCAGGGAAACCTTTTAATTTTTCGGGATAAAAAGTATCCTAAAATATGACCCGTAGCATTATTAACAATTTTACCAATTTTCATCGAAATCCGTTCAAGGGTTTTCATGTGATGCCCGGACAGACAAACAGACAGACAGACAATAATTCTAAAAAAATATTTTGTGCTCTAACACGTTATTGAAGTGCCCTTAATTGAATTAAAAAAAATTCAATGTACAGAAAATTTGCCCTTTGAGTTTTATTATAGTGTAGATGAACTCTTATAGGATACCATGAAAAATTGTGTTGCTACCGCACTCTCGTTCTTTATTGGTCTGTACAGCAAGTTCATAACGAGTGATCCTTGGATCCACAATTTATTCGTCCGGCGTCTTCCCAGCCTCGCTGGGAGCGTGCAGCGGATGTCATTACCCACTTGTAGCAGTTTTAAGACTCGTTGTGTCTCGTCTGTGCAATGAGGGCAAGGAGTCTCTCTGGTTCGTACTGATACGAGACTTCTATGTATGTAAGTTTTTATCAGCAGACGAGCCATCAGTATCGAACTGGTTGGCCATCATCTGAGCCCGTTGATTTTTACTTTAATGACGTTTTTAAGCACAGAGGCAAAGCACGCTAAAGACGTGACACTTATTTGGTCTAATCGGATCAATGCTTAGTAGGTACATATTAATCATCACGGTGACGTTGGTATCAGTCAGTACATAAGAGAGAAAATGCGCTACTTCTTGCTTATATGAAAAACATTTATATGCAGTGTTCTGATACGCTATTCATCCTTTAGAATTCAGTGTCTGTAGTTTGTACCACAGATTAAATAATATTTGTGCATTGTCGAGGTGTAGTAATGGATGACAATGTCGGCCATGAAAGTAGGGTCCTGCTTATTGCTGGCTACCGACACTAGCGAACTTCGTCTATTGTAGATCTACTGTTTCAATTGGTTTTAAGTATGCAATGTAGGCTAATATCTCGGGTTTTTAAGATTCAGATATTTTCTCAGATCCTAATGTTTTTAAGATTCAACTTCCTAAAACTTCGGCCTTCTTTGTAAAGTTACAAAGAAGTACATAATAGTTAATATTGACGCACAAGTGACGAAGATAACTTTGTTGCCAAAACGAGTCATTTTTGAGGTGTGGCGGCTGTGGCGCTTTATCTCATATCACTGTTTGTTTAGTCAAGTTGCACCTATACGAGGTAAGTACTGAGTCTGTATCATAGGCCCCACCTACCTCACTCGTACCTACTTCAGTACTACCTCGGCAGCTAGTCAAATCATTTATGTGCTACAATATCTTTGACTCACAAGCTATATATTTATTAATGACCTATGTAAATTACTTGAAGTTGTTATTTTTTAGCCTGAAGGATAAGTAAGGCAAAGATAGGTTAGAGCTGAAAAAAACTAAGTACCTGATAATTATAATAATGTTCTACTGTGTCCCCACCCCACACTCCCCACGCAAGCCTTCCAAAATACCGGGTCAGCAAGGCTTACAACTTGGACCCGAAATTCTACAAATTGAGATATGTAGGTACATTAAAAGAATATTTATAATGATAATAATTATTTATTTATTTATTTATTTATTTATTTATTTATTTATTTATTTATTTATTTATTTATTTATTTATTTATTTATTTATTTGTCCCATACACATACTAACATTACAGGTAGCCTAATGCGTTAGTATGATATATTTATTAAATCTATTGTTAGTAGTTAGTAATTACAATACATAAATAAAATCTCTTATATTGAGGATGTTCATTACCCAAACTGATAACGTTCTAGCACGCACGAGTATCCTCGAAGCTAAGCTGGGACCTGGAGCCCTAGATTCTTTGTCTATTCTTCTTTCTCTTTTGTAAGGTGTTGAGGAGGCCTGGGTGAATGACGGATATCACGATACAGGTGGACTAGATAAAATTTCTTGGACCTGTGCTTTGGAGGGCAAGAAAAGGTTGTTATCATTAGATAGCCATCGTTAAACCACGTCGGAGGCCTTCGAGTGGCATAAAAACTTCCAACACTTGCGTTGGCCACTCACTCCTCCATGAATCCGTACTGGACGCGTGGCAGAATATCTCTAGGCCATTTCAATTGTGAAGAGAGACCCGGGCCATACAAAAACAATACTGTACAAAACAATAACAATACAAAAAAGTACCAGTAGAATACAACTATCTTCTTTGCACAGTGCACACATACATACCTCGTATTTACACAGGTGAAAATGGTCCGATTTTAGACTACTTAAAACAATTTCATTTAAAGTAAGAAAAAATAAAATTTCGATCAATGACCTTACACAACCTCGCGTGTAGGTAATCTATACCTAGATTACCAAATCGGACTGATAATAATATTATTGTCACTATTATCGCTAGCATTTGACCTTCTCCAAAACTAACGCCATTTGAGAGCATTGGTACTACAAGTGACATTCTTGATGTATTATTTGTTATAAGGAGCTTTTAATATCTTAGATATAGAGCTCAGTTTGTCTTCAAACCTAAGCCAACTGCTCGGGTGTGGCTGATTATCGAAGACGAAGACTAGTTTTCCTTTTTTCCTGTTAAGTCAGCTGTGTCTACGTCCCTTAACGTTACTTGCAGCTAGAGTTAACTGGTAGAAATCAAGAAGGAAGAAGGTAGAAGTCTTCTATCAGAACTTTCTCTCTCTCTCTCTCTCTCTCTCTCTTTCTCTCTCTCTCTCTCCCTCTCTTAATTCTTAAACCGATGTAAATTCGAGCCACATATATCAGCGTGTGTATCAATGGTAATGGTATAAAAATTATTTATACGCCCACAGTCTATTATGTCTGGATATGTGACTTATTTAATTCAGTGATTCAACATGAGGCCCACTTGGAGCCTCAAGTTGAATATCATCGAATTAAATAAGTCACATAATAGATGAGTTTACCATATTAGCTGACCCTTTCGAGTTACACGTTCTGAGTAACGATCTATAAAATAACGCGCATAAACGTAAAGTATTTTACCACTAATGTGGTTAGTTTAATAAAAAAATATAGTTAGGTACCTACAAGTAATCTGTCTGGAATATCTGTCTTAATGGAGTTGCCACAAGAAACTCTTCTGATAAATTTAATATACTCGTAATTTAGGGGGTTTGTCATTTCTTTACCAAGTTCGAGGTCTGTCTGAAGGCTGAAGCGCCTAAGATTCGATTTCCATTTTGCATCACACAATTGCTTTTATTTATTAATGAAATTAATACTATTTCCATGAAATAATCATGACACTTATAATAGCGTAACAAAACAACAGATGTGTAAAAATAATAAATAATTTATTCGTATAAAAAATTCTTTGAGAAACACTGCATCAAAATGTGATTATAAATACAGATATACTAAATGTGTTATACATTTTCTTATCTACTCATCGTATATATTTTTAAACTGCTTCGTGTATTATGAAAAAAAGCATGTCATTTTTGCTCGTATTGTAAAATATAACATTGTGGTTTCCAAATGCGTTTCATTTAAAATTGGAATAAGTAGAACTCGTGCAAATAAAGACGCACGTGTAAAGGATTGGCAAAAATAGATAACACACAACACGAAAAGAAAATTAAACAAAGACCGTTACAGAAACTCACCTTCCCAAAATTCGATAAAGGACCCTTCCTGATTACGATAACACCGGTGAAAACAATTAACACGCTATATTGACGACTTAACACAAAACTGGTCAATCACTGGTGCGGTTTTAACACAGTACATTCACGCTGAGTTTGGGTTATCGATACCGAGTTTCAGATTCCTGAAGCACGCGTGACTCCATTGATAGGTGAAGCGATACTGGCAGGCCACGATTACGGATGGTCTAAAGGTCTGTCAACTCAATGATAAGCAATCAATTGAAGCAATATGTACACACTGTCAACAAAAAACGGCTAATATAAAGCGCTGGTATTCCAGTGCCAGCATTTACGACATTTCAATTGATTTTCTTAAACTTCTTGACAATGATGGTTGTAAATTTTCATTCAAAGTGAGAGTGAGAATGTTCTTAGGTGTCATCTTTGCGAAAAAATATTTTTCATGTGTCTGTTATATTTAAACGTATTTTATTATGTAAGTAGGCAGACATTACATGTTATAATAATATCTAGTTTTATACATTGCTGTAATTTTGTTTCTTTCAATCTGATTGAGAGATATCAGCTCGCGCATTTCTGAAATACATAGGTACCTACTGAAATATTCAAAGCTAGGTTGCCGGCATTTTACTTTCTAATTCAAAATTCTGTTTCTTTACCTCTTGTGGCCCTGTGGGAGTAGTGAAGGGAACTCATGCATAGTAGAAGATTTCGTTAACAACCTGGCTATCTTCCTTGTAGTCCAACAACGTAATGCTGGCCATACACGATCAACATACACAATACATAATACTTGTCAAGTTTGCAGCGGACTTGACGCGGCATCCAGTAAACTTAACGATGTATAGCCAGGGTATGGCTATATACAATGATGTTTAAATAAATATAGATATGTTATGCCCTTACAAATCAACCGAAAAATCTGTTCCGATGTCCGCAAGGCATGCTTTATTGCTTTATCGCACGTCTTTATTGCTCTCGCGTCAAAACTACATCGCTATCTCTTTCTTCACCTGAATAAGAGTTCCCAATTGGGAACTTTTTGAGTCACACAACGCGCGCGCTTATGACATATCTGCCTCTTTTTAATATATAATATCATTGGCTATACAGCTATCTCATGCAAACTGGATGCCACATCAAGTCAAACTGCAGCTTGACAAGTAGGTACACTTGATCGTGTATTAATTATTTTATAATAGTTACATGTGTTATATTACGCTAGTAATAATTTTTGTGGGATCTATCGCTTCTTTCTTGGATAACAACGCATACAGTGATTCTTTCAATTTTACCAATATTTACGTTTTGCGGTGTCTTTATTATCAAATGGCCTATCTTCTATTTCATTAGTTTTCTGTGTGAGTTGTTCTACGTATCATTTAAAGGATCAATTAAATATTTTAACAGGATCAGACTCATTTCGACGTGATTTTCTCCACTTATCGAGTGTGATAGAAGTGATCCTATAAGGGTTCCGTTTTTTCTTTTTGAGGTACGCAACCCTAAAATCAATAACTCGTAAGTATGTACTAAAAATCTAAGATATTCTATAGAAGTAGATACGATTAGAATTAGACCATTATGAAAACTGTATTATAAATCAAGATATAAACGATCATCTAAACCAGTGTTTCCCAACCGTTTTTAGGTCATGCCACCTTAACATTTCTAAAATTGTTATGCCCCCCCTACATAATTTTTCACCTTTAAAAATTGTTTTGTTACCCAAATATAAATAATAAGTTTTAGGAAGAAATCAAAAGAAATCGTAGAACTATAAATCGTATCAATATATAAATCGTAATCAAGCCCAAACCAAATGTGATTCGAGTATAATTATTAATTACCCAGTTGTTATTTTGGTAACGTCAAACGAAATTATAACTAATAATTATTTACAGCATTTTTTAAGAATTTGCCTTTTTTGTTTTTGTCACCGATATCTAGCATTGCATTTACTTAACCCAAAGCGAAAGGGTTAAAATCATGTCGAGTCCAGTTTTAAATTGCCCCCCTTAACTATCAAATTGCCCCCCTGTGGGGCACGGGCCCCACGTTGGGAAACACTGATCTAAGCGATCTGTCATTGGTCATACTGTGATAACTGATAGGACGTAGCGGAACTCACATGCATCAAATATGTAAGTGTTTGATATATTATCTCGGTTGTAATATTTTGATGAATAAATTAATAAAATTATAATAAAACGCTTACTGTCACTTTCAGAAAATTTACTTTATTTTACTCAAAATTGAATGTAAAAATATAACATAAAATCTATGCTTAAGCAAACTTAGGCATTATGGTGTCTCAACACAATCAGTTAGTCTTATAAAATCTTTTTTATCTGAACGTAGTCAAAAAGTAGTTATTAATGGAATGAGTCACCTGGAGCGCACATAACAATGGGTGTGCCCCAAGGATCAATATTAGGACCACTGCTATTTTTAATATATATCAATGATCTACCTTATTTATTATATAAGTAGATAGGAGGAAGAAATGTTATGACGACGTAAATAATACTGTTTCTCAAGTATTGCACTGGTTTACATGTAATAACATGTTGTTAAATGCGAAAAAAACTAAATGTGTCAGATTTGCCTTACCTAATATGAAACAAATCCCAGCTAAAATTGTCATAAATAAGGAAGTATTACAACTAGTAAACTCTACAACATTTCTCGGCATTAAGTACCATAGACTCTACTCTCGACTACAATGGGGTCCTCATATTGAAGCCTTGTCAGGGAGGCTCAGTTCCGCTGCTTACGCTGTTAAGAAAGTAAGGCTCTTGACTGATGTAGAAACAGCAAGATTAGTTTATTACAGCTACTTTCATAGTATAATGTCCTACGGTCTATTGTTGTGGGGCTCAGCTGCAGATATTGAGTCAATCTTTGTATTACAGAAAAGAGCAGTTCGCGCTATTTACAACCTCAGGCCTAGGGACTCTCTTAGAGAACTCTTTAAAGAAATCAATATACTAACTGTTATTTCACAATACATTTTGGAAAATATTATGTACCTATGTTAAAAAATACTCCGATACTTTTCTTAAAAAGAGTGATGTTCACAATATTAACACAAGAAATAAGGCTAGACTGATTGTGCCTAGTTTTAGACTCAGAAAAACTAGTGGCCCGTTCATGGGTAGATGTGTGAAAATCTATAATAAAATCCCGTTAGAATTAACAGAAATGTCATACTGTAAATTTAAAACTCATGTAAAAGGTATTCTCATGAAGAAAGCATATTACAAAGCTGATGAGTATTTAAATGACAAGACTGCTTGGACATGAGTTTTTTTTTATATCAAATATTGCAATAAGTAGTATTAAGTGCTGTCTGTAACTGTGAGTAGGAAAAAAAATAATCCCGGGAGTTTCTTGCCGCTTCTTCTCCCACGACCACTCACGGTAGGGATTTGTTGAAGCGATGGCGTTGAGTGACTTTCGAAAAGTGTTTGTAACAAACCTACTTCGAATAAAAACTTGAATCGCTCATAGCCCAGCGGCTTGCGTCGATCCTACCTAAGCGATCGACAAAGTTAAGCAACAGCGGGCGCGGTCGGTAGTTGGCTGGGTGACCGCTAGTGGCAAAAAATTCTTGAGCGTTTTCGT
This sequence comes from Thymelicus lineola, assembly GCA_963932265.1. Classification (NCBI taxonomy): domain Eukaryota; kingdom Metazoa; phylum Arthropoda; class Insecta; order Lepidoptera; family Hesperiidae; genus Thymelicus; species Thymelicus lineola. Next base: position 16,961,464 of record OZ010690.1, read on the forward strand.
GCTTCGGAGGGCACTTAAAGTCGTCGGTCCCGGTTGTTATCATAAGATAACAATCGTTAAGCCATGTCGGAGGCCCTCGAGCAGTTTGAAAACTTCCGACACTCGGGTTGGCCACTAACCCCTCCACCAATCCGCACTGGAGCAGCGTGGTGGAGTATGCTCTAGGCCTTCTCTAGAGGAGAGATCCGTGCCCAGTAGTGGGCCATTAATGGGTTGAAGCCAGCCAGATATTTTAGAAATCATTTGGTACTTCATTTGATTTCAATTTACTTACATTTTCCTATTTAATATAAATACACTTAACAATGAAATTATTAATTGATTCACTACGCTTAGACGGCAATTATAATAGCTCAACAGGTAAAAAATTAATTAACTAAATCAGAGTATACTGGGTATACTTGTGTTATGCTTCAGAAGACTGTACTTAGTAATTTTTATGTTCCGTAGTCAATACAAAATCCTGATAGTTTCTTCATTTATTTATTTATTTAGACTTTAGTGAACCATACAAATTTATAAAGCTGAAGAGTTTAGTTGAACGCGCTAATCTCAGGAACTACTGGTTCGAATTGAAAAAATATTTCTGTGTTTGATAGTCCATTTATCGAGGAAGGCTATAGGCTATATTATAACATCATATATTTTAGTAGTTAATATTTTCACAAATTAACGCGGGTGAAACCGCGAGGCACAGCTAGTGTATTACAAACATTTCTGTCCAAGTTCCGTCCATTTATCCAATACATATACAAAGGAGAGCTTGGTTTGCCCCAAGTATTACTTATACTTACTCAATGATATTTAAAAACTATAGATACGTCTTGCCCTTACAAATCAACCAAAAAATCTTTTCCGAAAAGAGCTACAACACACACGTTTATCTTTTGTTTCACTACACCGATCACACTACAATAATACACGAAGGCATTTTAACGTTGTATGTCAAATCTCAAGTCAAGTCAAGTCAGTGTCAAGCACTTCAGACAACAACAAAACTGTCTATCGTCTTGTAATGACAGAGCGACTACGAGCAGAAGAGGTCAATTGACTGCTCTTACGATCTTCATCTTCGGCGCGCTAGTGACATATCTACCTCTTTTTGACGTAACAACGTCTATTAAAACAATGAACGCCGGGTGCACGCAGGAAAAAGCATGACTCACTCACTGTCACGTTCCGTGACGTCATGACTCATGTCACGTTCCGCGAGCGAGCGAGAGCGCGGAACAAGCGATAGAGAGGCACGATCGGCTACGATCGGCCGAAGCGCTCGGTTCGTACCGCATGTATCTCTCTTCCTTCACATTGTTACTTGTAAATAATCTGTTCATCGAAGTAATAAACATATTTGAATTAATTAGTGCAAATAAAAATTAATTTATGAATCAAAATGTAGATTTCATTTCACTCCTTTTCCTATACAAAATAATGGTAATTTAATTAAAATGATTCAATTTTATCTATAAAAGTATGAAATCATTTCATCAATGTTTTGTCATGACGTTGTCACGTTAAACTACCGTCCGTAAACCGACTTTACAGACAACCATTTTTTACTTATAATATCATTGCTTATACTAGTTATACTGTTTGGTGTAAGGACCAGCGACCTCCAAAAACAAAAACCTGACGTTTTTGCCTGGTCTTTTATTCGGCAGGGTGGAAGAAAATAGTTTTCACTCGCTACGTTTATACTACTTGTTTTTTTTCAAATGAATAGCTGTTGTTTGTTGGCCCTAGTGGCCTTTACAGCTTCACGCTCTGGTTTCCCTTCAAAACACATAAATCTTTCGCCTTTTACTACTTGACAGTTCTCCTATCACCTATCCTATACCAATCAGCGTGTAGTAAGTCGAATAAGTAGTAAGTGTAGCTTTTATCTTAATTTTATTCGAGAAATATAACATAGTCTGTCAGACAAGAATAGCGTAAGTGTACCGGTTGGTATATTTTATATTTATTTATTAGGATAATATTGCTATGGTGAGTGGCTGGTGTGTGCAGTAAAAAGTCCAAGTAACGTACACAATAGAAATAGAAAGTTTATTGGCACGGTAGACACAAGTGATAGTTCATACACAGCACAGTAAGAAAGCCAGAAACCATAGAATTTATAGAAGGAGTAGAATAAGAACAGAGGTAGAATAGAACAGTAATAAATACGGCGATAAATAACAATTACGTTCGCGAGATATACAAGGCGTAAGCGCAAGCGGTAAGCTAGCAGGCGACACGGGCTTCGCGGTGAGTATCGTGTACCGACTGGCGAACGAAGGGGTCCGTCTGCCGGCGGCGCGTGAGTACATCGTACATAAGATAAGAACATTACCTAGTGAGGTGGGCCATGTTTCCACTGCACAAGTGTGTCGACTTGTTAATATTATGCCGTGCGTGATTTTTATAATGTGTAAATAATAAATGTTATTTTGTGTATAGTATTTTAGTAAGTAGTGTAAGGCTTTAATTAATATAAGATAGTTTTTTGGCAAAGGGAGATCTCCCGCCAGGCGAGGTGTGTTGCCTGGGAGGCGGCCGAGCCCCGACTGACGTTGTCGGAGCATTCGTATATATACTAGCGATCTTTGAAAACTTCGATAGCGTGATTCAGGGCGAAGTGACGTCACCGTGTGACGTGTGTGCGCTGTCGCCACATCACCCCCCTGCTCAGACCGGAGGTCGATACATCTTGCAGTCCGTGCGCCGCGATGATTGCTCAGCCATGTTGTGTCCACGGGATGCCCTCTATCCACGGTGAGTCGGGATGGGAGGGTGAGACGACCTATGCAGAGGGCGAGTGATGTGCACTCCAGCCATCAGTGGAGCCGTCGTGTGGACAGTAGCCGGAACGGGGACAGGAAGCATCTTGGGCATACGCTGCGATGAACCCGATGAGCTAGTGTGGCTGGTGATGAGACTGCGGGGAGATGTCGCTGCTGTCCGTCGGGTGTGAGCGGTGAGGTGAGGGGGAGTGATGCCTGCTGCCGCTATCGGTGCTCAGAAGGGACGTGTTCTTGTCGAGGGTCACCAGTTTCATATCGGGAGATCTCCCGCCAGGCGAGGTGTGTTGCCTGGGAGGCGGCCGAGCCCCTACTGACGTTGTCGGAGCATTTGTATATATGCCAGTGATCTATGAAAACTTCGATAGCGTGATTCAGGGCGGCGTGACGTCACCGTGTGACGTGTTGCGCTGTCGCCACATTGCAGTAATGATTAATGGTATAACTGTCCTCTTGCAACACCTACTCCAGATATCATCGTCACACAATATTGACGGACAAAAAAACACTCGAAACCGTTGTATCGCTCCAAATCTATTTCTATTACTTACAAAAAAACGTGACCGAGATAAATAAAATTACATCCACCTTTTTAACTAGCGTAACAAAAACTGCAGGATTATATTTTTATAGTTAGTACAATTTCTTATAGTTTCGCCATGTCAAAGGGTACTTCCCTACAGAAACATTATTAGTGACCCTTTACCTACAGATAAAGTGAGGATATGTTTTCTCGTCTGTGGGGTATTGTTGAAAAGATCTTTCAAAAATATAATATTTTTAAAACGGTCTACAAAGATCATCATCGATCCTTACATTGCCTGTATTATTCTTTTTTCGTGCATTATTTATTTTTCAATGCCTTATTATATGACCCAAAACTTAAGCCCCTTATATAGGATTAATCAAATAGAATTTTCCTAATCGGTTGATAAATACAACCGAACAGAGAACCTCCTATCCTCTCAACTGTGACGCGCGCTTTTAAAGATTGACGCGGACCTGTGACGCCGCGGCGGGGGGCGGGGAGCGGTACGCGGGAACGCTTTATAATATGACTATCTCAAAATTATAGTATGAGAGCTATATGTAATACTTATGTCGTTGGAATCATTATGAAACAAGCTAATCATTAAAACAAATATTAGTCCCGTATTGTTTTTTATTGTATTCATAATTTTAATGCGAAAAAAAATATGCGAAATAAATAAATAAATAAAAAGAAAAAATCGTCATAATCAAATGAAACAATCATTATTTCGTAATTATTATGTATAATTTACATAAATATCCATAGTTTAACATGAATGAATAAAAATAAACCAAAATTAACTAAAAATTCGATTAAAATAACATTTAATATTTGCGGGGGGGAGGGGGGACACAAAAATGACTCTTAAAACGTCCAATACTCATTGTGGGTGTGGTCTATAGACTTGAAATTTTTTTTTTTGTCCTCATTGTACTTTTCCCTTTACTTTGTATAAGTTTGAGCAAGATAGAAGCATACTGTGGCGCACAGTTAGTAGTCCACCCAATGTGAACAAGCTCATTCAATCAAAAAGAAATAATATCGCACCCTCAATGGAAAAAAAAACCATAAGTCGAGTTTCTTTGAATTTTAGTTATTTTACTTAATATGATTGGAAAGAGGGACAAAAGCTTCATATGCTCAATTTTTTTTTCAAATTTTTATCATTAATCTTGACGGTTTTGTTCAAGAAATCGTAATATAAATTTCTTTGACTACTTACTGGTATTTTAACCGTTTTTTGCTCTCCTGTAAGATTGCAATTTTCATCCTATGCCTTTTTTTCATTGAAGGTGCGATATTATTGAAGTATTTGCTCCCGAATACAAGCGATACGCAGCCGAAGGCAATTGCAATAGCAATTTTTCAACGCTGCGATAAATGAAGTAAAACACAAACAGGCATTTGAAAAGCTACTTAGCAATTGTTGTTTTCAACCTCTTAAATCTAATTTAATTTGTACCTTTTTGTAACCTTTATAAACAAAACTACGGCTGTTTTATATTTTAACTAATAAAAAAATTTTACCGCCTTCAAAATGAAAAACAAGATGACTTTCAAAAGTGAAAAAAATAAATTAATATGAATTTAATGAAAAACTAAACTTCCTTCGTATCAATATACTTACAATATATTAATATTTACCTACGCTATCTATTGAAATGTTGTTAAGCAAAAAAATATTTTTCCAAAAATATTTTAGTATGTTATTTTCATATCTCCTAATTATTGTCTAACGGGCTTTGAACCGACTAATGCCCGGTTTCTGAGATCCTTTTTTCGAGAGTTTATCTATTCAAAAACGCTAACGGGTCGATAACTTCCGAAAAAGCGTTTCTGAGCACGGCGATAATAGATAAATTCCGTTTTATCTAAGATTAACTTAACTAAGCATATATGGCCGTTTACCGGTTCCATAACTTTATTTGACGTTTCATTTTAACATTTAGTGGACAGAATATGACAAATTACAAGTTACAACTATTTTGAGGTCATTTGTGTGTGCCGTAGGTATATGGATAGCCTCAAGGACCTCAGATTATTGAAAATACAAATACAATTATTTGCAAGAAATCAACAATTTTTTCAAGATTGACAATGAATGACAGAGGTGTTATTCTCAAATACTATGTTACCATAGTAACCAATGGTAACCAAAATAAACGTTAAATTGACGTTTTTAAATTTTATTGTTGATATTTGACTATGATGAACAGACGCAAATAAATACCAAATTTCAATATTTTTTACATATTTACTACCACAAAATAAATACAATTAGTCAAAACGACAAAATAAAATGATAATATCTATTTGAAACTTATCTTTTTATTATCTTTTGAAGAGAGCCATCTAGTGGCAGTTTTAGATACTCGTTATTGGATTCATAGTTATTGAAAGGCTCCTCGCGTGCTCAGAAACCCAGTGACTGTTATCGAATATATAACTTAAGTTTAACTTTATTGATTCAATAGCTGTTGATCGTTTAACTGGAGACTTCAGAAACCGGCCATAAAACTTTTAAACTGACTCAAAACATTTGTTGTAAACACGACAAGTATTAATCTACGAGTCTATGAGTTATTATGATCTTAGCTACGTCGTAACAATGAATATCATTAAAAAAGAGGTAGATATGTCACTAGCGCACCAAAGATGAAGATCGTAAGAGCAGTCAATTGACCTCGTCTGCTCGTAGTCGCTCTGTCAATACAAGACGACAGGCATTAGGCACGCTTTTGTTGTTGTCAGAGTGCTTGAGATTTGACATACAACGTTAAAATGCCTTCGTGTATTATTGTAGTGTGATTGGTGTAGTGAAACAAAAGATAAACGTGCGTGTGTTGTAGCTCTTTTCGGAACAGATTTATTGGTTGATTTGTGAGGGCATGACGTATCTATATTTTTTAAATATCATTGCGTCGTAAGTAGTCATATCGTTAGTAACGCATTCACTTAGGTCTTCTGAAAATCATTGAAAACTTGAACTCATTCCAGCTGCTTAACTTTATGTCCTCTTTGCCACGGTAATGCCAATTATAATATGGGTGTTTATGTTTGAGCAATTAAAATTAATCACATTCTTTTGAGGTTTATTTTTATTTTTCGAAATAATTATAAGTTTTAAATAAACAACGTACTTATTAAACGCTTGTCTAATTGAGAGATTTATTAATTTACAAACAAGAAATCAAAAAACTCCAGCCAAGTGCATGTGCAGTGTAGGGATCCGTAGTTGTGAGTTGATTGACTATTACTAATTAACTATTAAAGATTTACCTAACTCCTTTATAACCGATTTTCATATACTTATAAGCCTTGGTGTGTTACATGGAGAATCTGTCATAATGTCTATGATCCAAATATGCAGTCTGCGTCGTTAGATGTAAACCCATACCTATCTATGTCCAAGTCTTCCTGTCCGAGATATTTAATAAAAGGTATTTATTTACGTTCTCACCAAGCAACCTCATCATGGTGTCGTGTCAGAAGTGGAATGATTATGGAGAGTAAAATCAAACTTTCTGCATTACCTACATTAAGTCCGATATGCGTTTGTTTTGTAATTCGTAACGTAACATAGAATCGAATTAATTGTCATTGATCAGTAATGGTGAACGCACATTTATTGGCATCGTCCGCGCCGTCCGCATTGCATTTTTGAAAATGCGGAAGGTATCCGAAATGCTGATAGTGTTGCCATGCCACGATGCTTTTGACAACGCATTATGAGAAACGTTTCATAATAAACTAATCCTGTGAGGAGATCTCGGCTTCGTGTTTATCCTATACATCATTGTTTTCGGACATTCGACAATAATATACATATAATGGCCAATACTTGACGATTGATAGCAAACTATACCTATACACGGAAATAAATTGACACAGAACTAGTGGGACTTTTTTCCCACTAGTTCTGTCAACAGGACATGAAACTTGACACAGACTTAAACAGGACTGTAAACGAATGACATCGCACTACACGCACTAGAGGTTGGGAAAAACTGCAAAAATTGTTGGCAATACTAAAATTTGCGTACGGCGAATCCGGACATAATTATGTACGAGGCTATCGGTATACGGAGCGTCCGACGCGGATGATGATGAGCCCGATTTATGTGCGTTCACCATAACAGTAGTGATTATAGCTAGTCCATTTCTTTGGACAAGTAATGTTATGTAGTGAACAAGCGTCATTTTACTAGCTAAAAAATTAAATAATCATTAAAATCCCAAACGTATTACTGTTCTCTATTAATTATTTTTTAACAAAGTTAAATAATAAAATTGTAATAAGAAACTCATCTTTGTCTGTACATTGAAGATATTTTAAAAAATTGGCATCAGGGGACAGTAGGTATCATTCAAAAGGTCTTTCAAAAATATTATGATATATATTGAGATATGATGATGAATTTACAAGGAAAACTATCAGGGCTATATTAGCATACTCGTAAGTAGTTAATGAGTACCTAATAGTCGATAAACTTACTACTTCGGAACCCTACATTGCGCGTGGTCTGACACGCACGTGCACGGTTTTTATTTTTATTTGTCCTTTTTATCTCATTAGTTCTGCTAAATAATAAATAACAGTGTCTTGTTAGAATGAAAATTTTATCATATTGATAATTTATTACCGATGTGAAGATAGCAAGTTTGAGCTAAACTTTTTACAAATACTGTTCAATGGATAAGAAGACTGGGATGTTTCATAATATTGCAGTTTAAATCCCAGATTCTGTGAAAATAGACATTTTTATGGAGATTTGGTTTATATTTTGTATTACATGAGTGGACTTTTGTTTAAAAACGTACTATTCGTGGGATATAAAGTTTTCCATGTTTCATATCTTTTTAAATTATTCGTTCAATGGTATAAAAATTTATGTAAAATTAATAAGATCATAAAATAAGATCAGTATGGTTGTGCGCTAGGGTCGTATGTAATAGCGAGTATGTACATTCGCGAGCGAGTCGGGGATGGATCTGTTCCTTCAGGATAAGGGTTATAACTTAGTATGGAAGTTGTTACAGGTTAAAATCCATTATTTCTACCACGCAGACGGTGGGTAGAAGCTAGACTAATAGATATATAAAAATCTCGTGTCACGGACTCACGGTGTTTTTTGGTGTATTCCCGAAACTGTATAGACTTTTAGGCTTTTTTAAAGCCTAGTCTAGAAATTAAAAGGCCTACGAGACTAAAAGTCTAAAAAGTCTAACATCTATTTAGGCTTTTATAAGGTTAGCCCTCCGAAATGGTTATGAAGGCTCTTAGGCCGTCGAGGCTATATTTTGAGTTTAATTACAGTATAGAATAACAGATAACAGAATGTTTTATTAATAAATGCATACATAAATTAATCTTATTTAATTCATAATGATGGCTTAGGTACTATTAGTAACATCGTATAATTACTTATTAACAAAAAATGAAACCAACGAAAAAAAAACTGAAAAGCGTAAAATAAAATAAACCATGTAGTATTAAAAATTAAGATCGTAAAATAACAGTAAATAAATAATTTTGAGACAGTGCCTAGCAAACAAGCAAAATTATTTACTTACATAAAGCGTAAAATGAGTGCAGCAGCATGCGATGCACACGGCAGCAGCAGCGCGGCGCACATCTTTTCACTGTTTTTTTTTTCCATCTGTTTGGCACCGCCTCAAAATTATTTATTTTCAAAATTATTCCAGCTGCTTAAGTTTATGTCCTCTTTGCCACGGTAATCAGTATAGCGTTAGGTTACATTTTTACGACGTTTGTCATTCATAGGTAGGTGTTTTCCTTTCAATCATAAGTAGAAATAAGGAAAGAAAATATTGATTTTAAGCGGTATGGCAGCCTTTTAAGCCAGCAGCCAGTTAAGGCTTTTCGCGTTTCGTGTGGAAGGTTCAATTGCAGTGGCGACATAGTTATTCAACGAACCAGAGCAGTAGGTTCACCACCGCTTTAATGCCAACGCAACAGCGGATGGCAACGCATCGGCAGACGCAACCTAACGGCAGACGGAAACGCGTCGGCAAACGATAACTCATCACTGTTTCGCTTATCCATTTTAATTAGAGCACCCATTGTTTTCCTATGTCCTGGTAGTAATAGGTAATTACTAATTATATTGTCGTGTAATTAACGTGATATAGATCATAATTACAGCTTGATAAGCACCACGTCATTGACCCTGAAGCCAGATGCATGTAAGGTCAAGTCTTGTCTTTGCTGTCCCTCAATGTCAGTCGAATGCCTGACAGTATTCTGTTGTGCTAAAAACGTGCGCTCCGGAGTTGACACTGCCTCTAACGCGCCTATTCCAGCTGTCTTAAGGTCGTAGCCCATCTAAACGACACCGCTCCCAACCAACCAAAGTATGAGAATTCAAATATAAACTTTAAATCGTGCTCTGTAGATGCAACTATTGAGTGGCAAGGTTGCGGTAAGCTTGCTTCCTGCGCGCGGGCTGCTAATTTTTATTGTTACTGTAAAGTGCACCAACAGAGCACGATTTTAAGTCTATATTTGAATTCTCATACTTTGGTTGGGTGGGAGCGGTGTTGTGTAGATGAGCTACGACCTTTACTCTGCCGGCATTATGCCGTCTTCGTGAAAGGTAGCTTTGGTTCACCCTAATATATGTACTTTGTAATGCAACTGAAAATTAAAAAAATTATTACTTTTTAACAAAAAATTAAACAAACGAAAAAAAACTGAAAAGCGTAAAATAAAATAAACCATTTAGTATTACAAAATTTATAAATTAAGATCCTAAATTAACAGAAAATAAATAATTTTGAGGCGGTGCCAAACAGATGGAAAAAAAAACAGTGAAAAGATGTGCGCCGCGCTGCTGCTGCCGTGTGCATCGCATGCTGCTGCACTCATTTTACGCTTTAAGTAAGTAAATAATTTTGCTTGTTTGCTAGGCACTGTCTCAAAATTATTTATTTACTGTTATTTTACGATCTTAATTTTTAATACTAAATGGTTTATTTTATTTTACACTTTTCAGTTTTTTTTTCGTTGGTTTAATTTTTTGTTAATAAGTAATTATACGATGTTACTAATAGTACCTAAGCCATCATTATGAATTAAATAAGATTAATTTATGTATGCATTTATTAATAAAACATTCTGATATCTGTTATTCTATTCTGTAATAAAACTCAAAATATAGCCTCGACGGCCTAAGAGCCTTCATAGGCATTTCGGAGGGCTAAGCTTATAAAAGCCTAAATAGATGTTAAAGACTTTTTAGACTTTTACTCTCGTAGGCTTTTTAATTTCTAGACTAGGCTTTAAAAAAGCCTAAAAGCCTATACAGTTTCGGGAATACACCAAAAAACACCGTGACACGAGATTTTTATATATTAGTCTAGCTTCTACCCACCGTCTGCGTGGTAGAAATAGATATAACCTATAACAACTTCCATACTAAGTTATAACCCTTATCCTGAAGGAGCAGATCCATCCCCCACTCGAACGACGAACATACTCGCTATTACATACGACCCTAATGCACAACCATACTGATCTTATTTGGTGATCATATTAATTTTACATAATTTTTTATACCCTTGAACGAATAATTTAAAAAGCTATGAAACATGGAAAACTTTATATCCTACGAATAGTACGTTTTTAAACAAAAGTCCACTCATGTAATACAAAATATAAACCAAATCTCCATAAAAATGTCTTTTTTCACAGAATCTGGGATTTAAACTGCAATATTATGAAACATCCCAGTCTTCTTATCCATTGAACAGTATTTGTAAAAAGTTTAGCTCAAACTTGCTATCTTCACATCGGTAATAAATTATCAATATGATAAAATTTTCATTCTAACAAGACACTGTTATTTATTATTTAGCAGAACTAATAAAATAATAACTAAAAAGGACAAATAAAAATAAATAAGGAACTTCGTTCCAAAACCGTGCAAGTGCGTGTCAGACCACGCGCAATGTAGGGTTCCGAAGTAGTAAGTTTATCGACTATTAGGTACTCATTAACTACCCCCCCGGGGGTTGCCCGCCTTGTCGTGGCGGGGGGGCTTAGTAACCGTGGACTGGTCACCTACGGTGAAACCAAGAGGCAACCAGGGCCGGCCAGTTTGGGCCGCCGGCTGGCCCGAGGAGGGCGCTCCCAGCGGGCTGAAGAAGCCCGCTGCGGACGCGCTTGGAGGTGGGACCGCAGAAGAAGAGGAGTGCCGGTATTACGGTGCGCCGTTCTCCCTATCTTCTGCGGCCGTGGAGGGATCGCAGGGGGAGAGGCGTGTTGGTATTACGGTGCGCCACTCTCCCTACCCCCTGCGAGCTGGCGGGGCCGTTCCGCCGAAACGGCACTGGTGGGGCCGCAGAGGAAGAGGCATGTCGGTATTACGGTGCGCCGCTTGCCCTATCCTCTACGGCCGAGATGTGGTCGGTGGAAGAACCACAGACCTGATCTTCCACCGGGTACCAGTGATCTGGTACCCATGGCCTCCTAATACTCCTTACCATCTGGTGCGCCCATCGTGGAGGGCCTTCGGGCTTTCGCGATGGCGCCGCTTGTGGGCGGCTGCCGCCGACGGGGTTGCGGATGTGTGCGAAAGCGTTCCCGTAACCCCGTCACAAGGCGGCGAGGAGAAAGATGGGGGGTTTTTAGTGGGTATACCGTGGGTCTCATTAGCCTATACGGGAGTCCCACATAACCACTCGGGTGCCCCCTGCGCCCGGGTAGTAAGCGTAATGCATTTTCCACCCCGGAAAAAAAAGAAAGGTAATCATTAACTACTTACGAGTATGCTAATATAGCCCTGATAGTTTTCCTTGTAAATTCATCATCATATCTCAATATTATATATCATAATATTTTTGAAAGACCTTTTGAATGATCCCACGCATATGAGGCATGCAACGAAAAACAATTTCATCCTCACGCTAAAAATATTTTTCAATATTTTATTCTACGATTTTGGAGTTTTAATAAATATGTATAATATTATCTATGCCAAATTACAGCTTTCTAGCACTGGGTCTCGGCGCTATGTCTTGTAAATGTCAGTTTAATTCAAACTATTGGACTGCTCCTAATTTGTTTTGGTCATGTTTTGGTTGAATTATGCCACAGATATCGACAAATTTTTCCACGTAAGTATAAATAGCCAATCCTAACCTAACCGAATTTTTCATACATTTGAGTTACGTTACTACGTACCTAGTGTTTTCTGTGTACTACTTCTTCAGTTCTTCCTTTTTCGTCTTTTTCAGTAGAGCCCCAGACCATCTAGATTCAAGGGGGTGTTTGATAGCGGCGTCCTGATTGATGATAATGAAAGCCAATGATATTATAAGTAAAAAAGAGGTAGATATGTCACTAACGCGCTGAAAATGAAGATCGAGAGCGGTCAATTGACCTCTATCTGCTCGTAGTCGCTGTGTCCATACAAGACGATACGCACGCTTTTGTTGTCAGAAGTGTTTGACATTTGACATACAACGTTAAAATGCCTTCGTGTATTATTGTAGTGTGAGTGGTGTAGTGAAACAAAAGATAAACGTGTGTGTGTTGTAGCTCTTTTCGGAACAGAACAGAACGGAACAGATTCTTCGGAACAGATTTTTTGGTTGATTTGTATCATTGTTCGTAACACAGAATCTACTGATTGTTATTGATCAGCAAGGATATTCTGTTTTGTAACTCGACAGCGGTACCTCTGTGTTACGAGTTACAAAACTAACGCATAACGGACTTAATTTAATGCAGAAAGTTTGATTTTACTCTCCATAATCATTCCACTTCTGACACGACACCATGTGAGGTTGTCACTTCATCTTCTCACCGAAGGTAAGACGCCGGGATAATTATAATAAAATACCTTTTATTAAATATCTCAGACAGGGGACTTGGACATAGATATTGGCTGGCCGACAGGATGGGAGACAGAGGGACTAACTACAAAGACAATCGTACGGGGTTTACATCTAACAACACAGACTGCATTTTTGGATCATAGACATTATGACAGTTACTCCATGTAACACACCAATGCTTATAAGTATATTATGAAAATCGATTTTAAAGGAGTTTAACCTTTTTTTAATGGAAGTAGCCGGCAAACGAGCTGACGATCCACCTGATGGTAAGTGGCCATCGTCGCCCATGGACATCAGCCACACTAAAGGCATCATTGATGCGTTGCCGGCCAAGAAAGAAAGAAGAAAAAGAAAGAAGGAACTAGCTCTCAAGCCCCCAGCCGGAACACGACGAGTCGTTGGGCGGCTGACTCATGCTCAAGGGTGGTAGCTAACCAGGCGAACCCCAAGGAAGAAAAATATAGTAATAATGGTATTAATTAACAATTAAAATCAATATTACCAATATAATCCCTCGAGGGGTCCTACCACCAGCGCGCCGGATTTAGTTGCCTTTTACGACACCCATCCGGCGTGGGATTGGATTTAGTATTCTAAGCAGCCCCAATACGGCTAAGTTTAATAGTTAATTAGTAATAGTCGATCAACTCACAACTACGGATCCCTACACTGCCATGCACTTGGCTGGAGTTTTTTTGATTTCCTGTTTGTAAATGAATAAATCTCTCAATTAGACAAGCGTTTAAATAAGTAGGTACGTTGTTTATTTAAAACTTATAATTATTTCGAAAAATAAAAATAAACCTCAAAAGAATGTGATTAATTTTAATTGCTCAAACATAATAGCTTTTCCTGTAGATACTGAAAATCGGTCAAGTACGAGTCGGACTCGCGTACCGAGAGTTCCGTACCAACTTAGGTACTTGTACAAATATTTTTGTTCTTATAAATCTACACTGAATTGAGTAACTTAATTTTGCTGTTGGAAGACTGTCGTCCCCATACATCTACATAAGTCGCGATCAATTTACCAACTGCAAAATAAAACATATTTATTTTGTATGTATGTAGTTACATATTTTCGGTTTTCGGATATTGGTTCTTGCCAAATTTCATGTTTCTAGGTCTACGGGTCTAGGGGTGGAGGTCTACGGGTCTACGGATCTTCCTATGGGTTTTCATTCCCATGCGAGTAACAAAATCACATAAACACTGCATAAACAGCATACGGCTGTTAAACGACCTTTGATAATTATTATCCTTTGAGTATTAAATTAATTAATTAATTCGAAGTTAATAAATCCAAGGGTTTCTGAGAAAAAAAGAGTTAATAGACAGACAGACAGATAGACTGACGACAAGGTGATTCTATAAGATTTCCATTTTTCCTTTTGAGGTATGGAATCCTGAAAATCCACTGAGAATAAAAATGTTTTATTTGTTTATTCCTTTTCTTATTATTAACCTTACACAGTTATAATATATTTATAACCTAACTGCCGCACTCAAGGTGATTCTCAAAAATCTCCACAGCGGTCAACAGCAAATAAAAATGCCACTTGGCATTAAGTCCGCCCATTGTAATTCAGTGTATGAATGCAATAAAGTTTAAATAAATAAATAAAAAAAATTAAAAACATCTTTTTAAACATATTATAATTATGTCCCCTCCCCCACTTCTATAGCCTGAAAAATTGTATCTTCAAAATTTGTTTTCTATCTCTATTTGCTAATGAAACTTGCTATATTTTAGGATAAATTCACCAATTTCTTTGCCATTTATCTATATTCTATCCAATGGCTGCCATTAATCTATAGTAATATTATAAAGAGGAAAAATTTGATTGCTTGCATTGAATAGGCTCCGAAACTACTGAACCGATTTGAAAATTCTTTCACTGTTGGGAAGCTACTCTATCGCCGGGCGACACAGGCTATAATACATTTTCAAAATATTAGGGATCCTTAATAAAACTCCAATAATGTAACCCAAGGTGTAAAAAATAAGAAAACCGAAGCAAAGCGAGGACGGTTACTCGTAATAAATAATTTTAAAAACGTTAATACCTGCTTCGCGGGTGGCATGGACGACACAAACATAGGTATAACACATCACAATAACACCCTGCATCCGATACGAGTACAGATATGTGTGTGTAGGCAGGTTACAAATATAATAAAATATAGTTACTTTCTTATTTAGGTGATTCTTATCTACATATCGACACTTGAAAGGAAAAATTGACTAAGCGACATTGACCTAACTTTACAGGAGAGCAGTTTAATATTATATATATATATATATTCATGAGAAAAACAGAAACCTCGGAATTTATATTTGTGCGTATATTCATGAGAAAAACAGAAACCTCGGAATTTATATTTGTGCGTGACATGGACACTCTAAACAAACTCTCTTAGTGTTATTATCATTTTATCTTTATATTCGCACGTATTAAAACTATTAATTTTATAATTCTCTGTTAATAATATTAGCATTTATTACCAAAATGTTAGAGGCTTAAGGACTAAGACTAATGATATCTATAAAAATATTACAAGTTGTAACTATAACATAATTATATTGACCGAGACATGGCTGAATTCATCAATATTTGACTATGAAATATTTTGCGACCGTTACGTGGTTTACAGAAGGGACCGTGAATCTAGTCCGCTGTTCCATCATAAAGATGGAGGAGGCGTATTAATAGCAGTTGACAAACGTCTTAACTCTAGTAGAGAAATTAAACTTGAAAGTGATTGCGAAGACATATGGGTCTCAATAACTGTATCAAAGTGCAATGTTCAGTCTAAATTGTTCATCTGTGGAGTTTATCTACCACCGCCTATTAATAAAACACTACTTGATACCTTTATTAACAATGCGAACATACATTTACAAAATGATAAATACACATTAATTATCGGTGACTTTAACCTGAGCAACATTAATTGGATCGCGTGTAGCCATGCGTCAGCAGTCACTCCTCAAATTACTACTCATAATGCTTGCGTTAATTCATTACTAGATTTTATTTCACTCAATGACCTAAGCCAATATAATTATGTAACTAATTATAAGAATAGAATTTTAGATTTAGTTCTGGCGAATTTTGATATCAACAGTGTAATTAAGTGCATGTTAAATTTAAGCACTATTGACGAGAACCACCCTCCCATTGAGTTTTGTATAAAATCATTTTCTACACCCCCAATGCTAAAACCATGTACTGCTGCTAGGTACAACTTCTATAAGGCTGATTATGTAAAAATATCTGCTGAACTTAACTTAATACCGTGGGAAAAAACTATGAAAACCTGTCACTCAGTCGACGACATGATCGAAGTATTTTACGCTAAGCTCAGGGAATTAATCACAAAATTTGTTCCAATTGCCACTCAAAGATCTAATAAACATCCTGTATGGTTTTCGAAATCTTTAATTAAAACTATTAGAGAAAAAGAAAAATATAGGAAACGTTATAACAAATATAAAAACCCTCTAGATAAAGTAACTTTTAACCTTTTAAAGAAAAGATGTAGTGAAATGTCCAACTTCTGTTACAGAAACTATCTCTCAAACCTAGAGTCTTCATTTAAATACAATCCTAAGCTATTTTGGTCGTTTATTAAACATAAGAGAAAAAATAGTAGCACTCTACCCTCGGTTATGAAATTAAATAACTTGACATCATCTAATGGCACTGAAATTTGCAACATGTTTGCTGTTTGTTTTTCTTCAGTTTTTAACCCTCCCTCAACTCACACTTCATGGAGCAGACAAAATACGGAGTGCTCAGACTTTAACACAGGGTATACCACCAGCATTGTTACTCTTACCGAAGACCGAGTACACAAGGCATTAAAAAGTTTAAATATATATAAAGGTGCAGGATGTGATGGTATTCCTCCTTTATTTATTTCTAGATGTGCGGATAGTATAACAAAACCTCTTACCCTACTCTTCAATGCGTCTCTCAAGTCAGGTGTATTTCCAACACGTTGGAAAGAAGCCTCTGTTATCCCAATCTTTAAAAATGGAGATGCATCATCCGTAACTAACTATCGCCCAATATCTATTCTTCCCATTTTTGGCAAAGTATTCGAGTCGCTTCTCTTTCCAGTGATTTCATGGCAAGTGAAACAATTGTTAACTCCCTCCCAGCATGGTTTTATTAAATCACGGTCAACATCAACTAACCTTGTATCTTTTCTTTCGAATGTGATAGAGAATGTGGACTCAAGAATATGCACAGATGTTATATATACTGACTTTAGTAAAGCATTCGATAAAGTTGACCACCAAATACTTTTAGACAAACTAGCTCGTAGTGGAATTGGTGGCAACCTGCATAGGTGGTGTTCTTCTTATCTAATTAACAGATTTTCTAAAGTTGTATTAAATGGCTACGAGTCGGCAAAATTCCCAGTATTATCCGGAGTACCACAAGGATCTCATTTAGGCCCTTTATTTTTTAATATTTTCATAAATGATATTACCTCATGTTTTCAATATTCTAAAGTCTTCCTTTACGCCGATGACTTAAAGATTGTAAAAGAAATAAACAGTCCTCATTCTAGTAGTCTTCTTCAAGATGACTTAAATCGTTTTAATGACTGGTGCCTTAGAAATCACATGACCCTAAACGTAGATAAATGTAAACACATTCGATTCACTCGAAAAAAAGAGATACACTATCAGTCTTATTACATAAATAACACGGGCATTCAAAATATAAGTCTTGTAAAGGATCTGGGTGTTTTGTTGGATCAAAAATTACAATTTAGCTCCCATATTGATAACTTGGTGTCAAAAAGCTTCAAAATGCTAGGCTTTGTCATAAGAAATAGTAAAAGCTTCAAAAACCCATCCACAAAAATAACACTTTTTAATAGCCTTATTCGAAGCAACCTTGAATATTGTAGTGTTGTATGGAATCCCCATTATGATGTTTATGTTAAACGTATAGAAAGAGTGCAAAAACGATTTCTTTGGCACTTAAGCTATCAATGCAACTTGGCTAAACGATTACCATCATATCAAGACCGTCTTAAACATTTTAAACTAATCAGCCTTAAAGAACGCAGAGATTTTCTTGACGTTGTATTTCTGTATAAATTAATGAATGGCGAAATTGACTGCCCTGACATTCTAGAAAGAATAAAACTAAACGTGCCTTTTAAAACACCTAGACAATCAAAACATTCGCGAACGTTTATCTTAAACGTAGCCAAAAGTAATCTTGGTCGTCACTCAACTCTTAACAGAATACAACAGCAGTACAACTCTCTGGCCAAATCAACAGTAATGGATATATTTAGCAATAAAATTTTCACTTTTAAAAAGTGTGTAAAGAAATCTTTAAGCAATAGTCAATAGTCAACATTTATTTTATATTCTATTTTTATTCTTACTTTATATACAATTTTTTCTTGAATTAAGTTGTTTAAATACATTACATACATTACAAATTGATTAAGTACCCATTATAATTTTTAGATATTGTATTTATGTTATATTTCTTCGTCCACGATGCATGCCGTGGTAACCTATAATTAAGGCAACATTTAATTCTTAAAATATTTGTCTCTTGTATTTTTGTATACTTAATGTGTGTCTTGTCGGTTATCCATAAATAAATAAATAAATAAATAAATTAATGTTGGAATTTTTTGAAAAAAGTCATATATTTTTTGTAATCCTCCTACCGACATTATTCTTACTGTTTTGGAATCCTTATTTTATCATCTATATTGTGGCATATACAACAACTTTGCTAAAAATTCAACTTTAAACTGCTGTCCTGTAAAGTTACCTCAATGACGCTTAGTCAATAGAATAGGACATTTTGAGAATAGGACATTCTGAGAATTGGACATTTTGTGAATAGGACATTCTGCGAAAAGGACCTTTTGCGTCCGCCGGACATTTCGCGAATAGGACATTTTGCGCCTAAACCAATGTTTCCTTTCAAGCGTCGATATTTTACGCATTCGTGGTACGCATCATTTCCATATCAATAGGTAGCATTATTTAGCAATTCCTAAGGTTATCGCAAATCAGATAAACATGACGAACCCTCGTTATACCATGTATAGATATTACTCATTGTCATAAAAACTATCTACGACGATTGTAAAAGTGGCTATTTCTTTAATCTATGATGTAGTGTAAGAAATTTCGCAGATAGAATTATGCTTACGCGGCTAGTAGTCGATTCTTCGAGCGCTGTGCAATAAGTACCTAAGTACTTTGTAATAAAAAAATAAAAAACTTTATTGTTCGAACAATTAATATTTTAATTAAGTAAATATTAAATAAATAAATTTGAATTTAAACGGCATTCAGACAATTGAACGGCATAGAATATTATTATGACAAAATAAATAAATAATTTAAAAAATAATAAATTTTGAGGACTGAAGATATAATTGACGATGAGACCGTATAAAATTAACTGGTGTGTGGCGTGGGGAACAGTCATTGCCGCTGCTGGTGCTGTGATGGTAGCATGCTGGCCCATGCTGTTTTACTCACAGCTACATCGGGTATGTTAATTTTTTTATACCAACTCCTTACAAAATCTATGCTCATACTAGAAGCGCTCAAAGCCCGGGGGCTTATGTCGACTCTGCGATCGACAAAGTTGCGTGCTTTGGAGGGCACAGCCAGTGTGGAGGGTAAAGCCGTCGCAAAGTGTATTATTTGTTTTTTTTAAACCTTATAGTATAAACCTAAAACCGGCTAAAATAGGCGGACTCAAAACCTTGAGGAGTCCTCTACTAGTCAACCCAGGGTGATCGTGAGAATTTACAATTTACAGCAAGTGGCTACAGTAATATTTTATTGAAAAATATGTATATTTTAGGGTCAAGTGCGAGTTCAACTCTACTTCCTATAAGTTAAAATCTACTTCCTATAAGTTGTTTTAAAACTAACCCAAAGTTTGTGGCAACTAAAAAAGGTATATAATGCCAGAAAAGTTGGTAGGTATATTTATAGTGTGGGCGCCATTCGGACTTTCTTCTCCAACGGTCATCGGTCCTTCGAACTATGTGGCCAGCCACTTCAGCCGGCTTATTCGCTGAGCTATGTCGGTTATCCTTGTTCGTCTACGGATTTCATCATTTTTGACGTGATTATATGGAAAAGTATTGATCATAGATACGACGCAGTTTCCCGAACGCAGCCCAACCGATTGGATTCTACGAGTGACTTCTTTCTCGAAGTCGGACTTACCAAAGGTCTTACTTACTCACTGCACATCAAGGTATACCAGGTTCCAGTATTACTAATGTCATCAGGTGACCCGTTTACTCGTTTGTTTTACGGGGTAATTTACGGTAGGGATTAGTTGGAGTGAAACCAACTTTGAATATAATTATGTATTTTATTTTGATCATGATTTTAAAATATATTTACGACGACACACACTTTTTAGATAGCTGACTATAAAGAATATTCATACTCCATACATGAATGATACAGATAGTAGTGAATTATTTTATGTCAGTAATAAAATTTCAGCTGTAATTGATATTTGGCCTACAAAGAGGTTTAAGTACATGACGGGAACCATTAAAGATATTATCTTATCGACAAATATAATACATATCGATACTTGTATATAGCTTGCTTTTAATGTTGATACGATTATTAAGTATACTTATTAATACGGTTTATGTTAACGTCAAGATCGCGAATAAAGATATTATATCTTTTGTGGAAGTTATTTCACATAATTATGATGGCCTTTTTCTCATTTACAAAACGCAAACTGCTATCAATTAACATAATATAATAGAATAAAACCTTGCAAGTGCGTGTCAGGCCACGCGCAATGTAGGGTTCCGACAGCAAGTTTATCGACTATTACTAATTAACTACTTAGCCGTGATAGTTTTAGTAGAAATAATTATATTCCAATTATATATTTCTTATGCTAAATTTAAAATTCAAATAAAATAAAATGAATATCATTGAACTCATTTTGAGTTTTGACGTCATTGTTAAAATTATTATAATGTTGTTTGTTTATATCCAAAGAAAAATAATGACGTTTTAAATATTAAAGTATTAAACAATTATCGAAGCGCTCATAGCCCAGCGGCTTGCGTCGATCCTAAGTGATCGATAAAGTTAAGCAACAGCGGGCGGGGTCGGTAGTTTGATGGGTGACCGCTAGTGACAAAACATTTTTGAGCGTTTCCGTGCTTCGGAGGGCACGTAAAGCTGTCGGTCCCGGTTGTTATCATAAGATAATAGTCGTTAAGCCATGTAGGAGGCCCTCGGGCGGTTTGAAAACTTCCGACACTTGGGTTGGCCACTAACCCCTCCACCAATCCGCACTGGAGCAGCATGGTGGAGTATGCTCTAGGCCTCCTTAAGAGGAGAGACCCGTGCCCAGTAGTGGGCCATTAATGGGTTGAAGCCAAAAAATTATCTGACCCGGCAGACATTGTAGTGCATCTGTGAGATACATTTCGTACATGCCCTTTGTTAATATTTTATCCTATTGGTACTCACCGAATCGCTCGGATTTGTCTGGATTTGTCAAGTGTCTATATGTACTCGTAGTACTGCGCTTGCATAATAATATATGTTTATAATTTAAAATAATATCCTTCAAGAAGCGGGTCAATCGTCGTCTTCTTGGCCGGCAACGCGTTGGTGACGCCCCTGGTGTTGCTATTGTCCATGGGCGGCGGTGATTACTTACCATTAGGTGACCCGTCTGCTCGTTTGCCTGCTCAAAGCATTAAAAAATTTTTTTTTGTAAGTAATTTTAACAAGTAAGTAGGCAACACAGTTGATACTATAGCCGGTGTTTACGACAAATCTAAGACAATTTCTTCATTTTTTATGGAAATAGCCGAGAAACCAAAGACATCACTGATTCGTTGCAAGAAAAAGAGGAGAAGAAAGAAAGAATAAAAAAGAAACCATAATTTTCATACCATCTCTATTTTTCCAGATGATGGTCCTATCTAACGGATCAATGTCCTTTGGCATCTGGCAAGAGCTCCCGATCCCGGTATATATGGAGTGCTACCTGTACAACATCACCAATATAGAAGACATCCTGGCAGGGAAGGACGTGAAGATACAAGTGCAGCAGATGGGACCTTACGTGTATCGGGAGAAACAGACGAAGGTACCTTTAAAATTTTTGATTACAGCTAGTTAATAAACGAACATAACTTGTTTGATGACAGTGGGGTTGCTAGCCCTAAGCGGGCCCTTTATCAATATTTGTTGAGGGGCCCGCACTATTTTTATGCTTTGAGCAGGCAAACGAGCAGACGGGTCACCTTATGGTAATCGATCACCGCTGCCCATGGATATTAGCAGCACCGGGGGCGTCATTAACGCGTTGCTGGCCAAGAAGATGATGATAGATCCGCTTCTTGAAGAATCCCATGTCATAGCTTAGAGGGAACACCGATTAAGGTAGTTTGTTCCACAGTTTACACCTGCGAGGTAGAAAATGACGTGAGAACCGAACTGTGGACGAACGCCAGGTTTCCAGGTATTGTTGGTGGAACCTGGTACGTGATGTATGGTGACGAAAATTAACTGCAGGTATTAAGCCAAACAGTTCTTCAGAATATTCCTCATTGTACAGACGGTAGAATGCGCAGAGAGAGCCTACATCTCTCCTCAACTCAAGCGATTCTAATCCGTCTGTAAGCTTGGGATCGTCGACAAGATGAATTCGCCGTTGAGCGCTCGCCGTTGAATTCGATTGAACGGATCCGCTTGGCCAGCTGGGGCTCCAGCCCAAAGGTGGGAGCAGTACTCCATGTGTGGTCGAATTTGCGCCTTATAGAGCATCGACCTGCGCTTAGGCGTGAAGTACTGCTTAGCTCTATTGAGCACCCTCATTTTCTTTAAAACTGAACTTCATTCGAAATGCCTATATATAGTCTGTCTCGCTCTCGCGTCGAGCGCACGTACTTTACAGAGCTCCGTATATTTTTATTTCAAACTTCATAAAAAGTGCATATTTTTACGTCAAACTAATATCATTAAATCTATTAAAGTATAAGTTTTAATTACCATTAATCAAGTTATCTAATATAATCTTCAATGAGTAAATATTCATAGATTTAACATTGCTTCGTAGTGAAAAAGTTAACAGTGCCGTGCGTTTACTTTGTGGTGATTCATCGTTCGCTGCGCTTGGACGAAACATTACCTTATATGGTCATGCAATTGCTCTACTCGCATTGTGCGTAAACGCACTGCTACAAAGAGTTCAGCTATTTCGCCATCTCAGATACCGACGGCCGTGGTGTAGCGGTCTTTGGCACTACGTTGCGCGTCAGCGACCCCCGGATCGAATCCCAGCACATTGAAAAATTTTTCTGATCTTCATTAAATTTATTAAGTAAGATTAATAACAATAAAAATGGAATCCGTTGAAGAATGCGCGGCTTGTCTGAGTATATCAAAGGATGTTCCTGTCCTACTCTGTATACGCTGTAATGCAAGTTATCATCACTCTTGCGTGAACACTAGTTTGAAGGACTACAACAAGATGTCGCTAGAACACAAATCAAACTGGATCTGCGTACAGTGCCGGTGCAAGGAACCTAAAAGCGACAACACAAACACTTCAGTTCGTAGTAACCCGCCCCCGTCGCCGAAGCCTGATTATGTTACAAAGCGTAGTAAGGCA
Source organism: Thymelicus lineola (assembly GCA_963932265.1). Taxonomy (NCBI): domain Eukaryota; kingdom Metazoa; phylum Arthropoda; class Insecta; order Lepidoptera; family Hesperiidae; genus Thymelicus; species Thymelicus lineola. The sequence goes on from OZ010690.1 coordinate 16,985,325, forward strand.
CGCACCACCGCTGCAAACTGTTCGTGTCTATCGGCTAGTAATATACGTGACATCATCCGCGAAGAGTTACAACAGCTATTCAATCTACAGCTCAACCCGCAACTATTAGAGGTCCAAAAAGCAGTCTCCTCAATCGAAGCCTCGATGGCCCATTTTAATGATGAGCTTGAGAAAATCAAGGCTACTCACGCCGCGCAGGCCATCAGCATTGAGAGTCTAAAAAGTGAGACAGAATCATTGCGGGCAATTAATTTGTCACTGTCGTCACGATTAGCCCAAATTGATCAACAGTCGCGCTCCTCCAACATTGAAATCCAGTGTATCCCTGAAAACAAGCAAGAGAACTTGATCAATACCGTAGTGCAGTTGGGCAAAGTTATCAAATGCCCCGTTAATGAGGGTCAAATCCACTACTGTTCTCGCCTTGCTAAAATTAATAACTCGAGTCCTCGTCCACGCTCAGTCCTCGTCAAATTCAGTAGCCCTCGCCTACGTGATGAGTTTCTCGCTGCAACCGGAAAGTTTAATAGGAACAACAGGGACGATAAACTTAACACTAGCCACCTAGGTATCGGCGGTGACAAAAAAACGGCTATATACGTAGTAGAGCACCTCTCGCCCGAAAACAAAAGTTTGCATGCCGCTGCGCGTTCCAAAGCACGAGAACTTAAGTATAAATTCGTTTGGGTGCGCGATGGCAGAATCTACATGCGTAAGAATGATGAATCCAACTACATCCATATAAAAAATATAGATTTACTAAATAAATTGTCATAGGGGCGCTAAATTTGCTAAATATGTATTTCTGGACATGAGAATCATTAGGTCGGATGTGCACATACGACGAAAATGACTTTTTAGTATACCGATATTAAGTTTTTGTTTCTCTTTCCAACGATCTGACCGTGGTATCTCTATCTCTTACCGTTGTAAAGATACACTCATGCATAATGTCGGTTATACAGACTTTTTCAAATACCCGAGAGCCATAAGCATTTATATTTACTTAAATCTTTATGCACCAAATTATTAATAGTTTTATGATCCGTATTTCAACTTAAGCTATTATGAATCAAAAATGTTTGGCCTAATACGCTGGTCGTCGCTGGTAGCATCAGCAGATATGCATTTATGCCTGTAAAGTTTACTTCAAATTGTAGTACGTATCTTCAAATATAGTATTATGCTTGAAAAAATGTTGCTTATCGCTACAAAGGCATAAAGTCTGTTCTTAATATAGGATTTTATTGTTGTAATAATAATGTTTTGTATGAATATATTTCAGGCATAAAGTCTGATGTACAAAAATTTTATAGATTAAAAATTGTATTAAACTCATTTTAACAGTTAGGGTGATACTTGTAATAAAAATTAAAAGGTACTATTGCCTACAAAATATTAAAAAAAGAATACTGACTGAAATACTTATAGTTCAATAATGCTGAAGAAAAAATGTTTGTCAATTTTGTTTTTGCTCTCCTGAAAAGTTAGCATTTTACACATCCGACCTAATGCTTCTCATGTCCAGATTTGTTTTTTGTATTAAAGGGCCCCATAAATTGTTATTACCAGAATGTTAGAGGTTTAAGAACAAAAACGACTGAACTTTTTAACAATGTTGTTTGTTGTAACTTCGACGTGATAGTTTTTACGGAAACATGGCTGAACAGCAGTGTCTCGGACAATGAATTGTTCGATGATCGCTATATGGTTTATAGGCGTGACCGTGAAAGTGGTGGGTTCCATAGCAAAAAAATGGGTGGTGGCGTTCTTATCGCAGTTTCTAAACGCTTCAAGTCTCACCGCTTATGTGATGAGGGTTCTGATTGTGAGGATCTATGGATCAAAATAGAAGTTCACGATAGTTTTAAAAAGCTAAAACATTTATATATTTGTGGCGTGTACATTCCCCCTCCTGTTAAAAAACACATACTCGAGCACTTTATAATAAATTCCAGTCGCATTCTAGAAGATCATAGCGGAGACACAATTGTACTAGGAGACTTCAATATGAGTAACCTGTGTTGGAGACGGTCAACCAATCTTTCATTGTCTCCTGTAACGTCAAATAGTCTTCTCCATGGTTTGCTTATCGATTTCATGGCTCTCAATAAACTTGCACAATATAACTCATGCGTGAATAACCAAGATAAATTGTTGGACCTTATAATGTGTACAAAGGAAATCTCCCATATTAATGTGTGTGTCGACCCACTTTCTGTTATTGATCCACTGCATCCCCCCATCGAGTTTTGTATTGGACTTGACAGTTATGAACACCTCCATACCATGTCCGAGTCCAAATTTCACTTTCATAAAGCAGACTACCTTAAAATTATAACTGAGCTCGATAACATACCATGGCGCGATGAACTATCTGAATGTGATAATGTTGACGACATGGTCGCACGTTTTTATGAAATACTTAAATGTATCATTGTTAAACATGTACCTAAGTCCAAGCCACGAAACGGTAACAAATTTCCAATTTGGTTTTCCAAACCATTAATCAAAGTTATCAATGAAAAGTTAAAATATAGGATCAAATACCGCAAATATAACAACCCTCGCGATTTATTAACCTTCGAGTTACTCAGAGATAGATGTGCAAAATTACAACATAAAAACTATAACTCTTACATACATCGTTTAAAATCTTCTTTAAAATCTAATCCCAAATTACTCTGGAGCTTCATCAAACATAAAAGAGGCAGTAGCAGTAGTTATCCGGCTACAATGTCATCTTCCAGTGTAACTGCAACTACTGGTCCTGATATCTGTGATCTCTTCGCTACACATTTCGCCTCTGTCTACAGCACCGTTAAATTATCCATCCCTGACAAGTACCTGACACCTCCGGCTGGAAATTCACTCATGAACATATCAGTGACAACAGCTCAAGTCTACAGGGTGTTAAAAAGACTTGATTCTACTAAAGGAGCTGGCTCAGACGGCATTCCATCCTTATTTGCTGTGAGATGTGCTAGAGTATTATCCTTGCCGCTATGTCTTATAATTAACAAGTCTCTCAGTTCCGGCGTATTTCCTTCCCTCTGGAAGCGAGCTCTTGTTATACCATTACACAAGGGCAACAACACAGCCTCTGTAAATAACTATAGACCCATATCAATAATTACTGTTTTTGCTAAAGTATTCGAAAAATTACTCTGCCCTATATTATCCTGGCACCTAAAACATTTAATGGTACCACAACAACATGGTTTTATAAAGGCACGTTCCACTGCGACTAACCTTATATCTTTTGTCGAAGACCTGAGTAATGGTGTTGATCACGGTGAATCAATTGACGTAATATACACCGATTTTAGTAAAGCGTTTGACAAAGTAAATCACGAATTATTGTTAACAAAACTTTCAAGTTATGGGATTGCCGGCGCACTTCTTAACTGGTGTTGGTCCTATCTAACGAACAGACAGTCTGTCGTTGTGGTGGGGGGATACAGCTCTAAGCCTTTTAGTGTTACTTCCGGTGTTCCGCAAGGATCCCATCTGGGGCCTTTGCTTTTTGGTGTTTTCATTAATGACATAGACGAATGTTTTCAAAACTCTCAATTTAACATGTTTGCTGATGACTTAAAGTTTTATAGGACAGTAAACTCAGTAGAAGATGGACTTTTGTTACAGAAAGATCTAGATAATCTTGTGTCGTGGTGTGAATCGAACGCTATGTGCCTGAATACTGACAAATGCCATGTGGTACGCTTTACAAGGAAGAGAAACTTAGTGACTAGATTTTACCATATTGACAATACACCAATTATCGAGGTTGAACAGATTAGGGACTTGGGCATAATCTTGGACAGCAAAATGCGATTCAACATTCACATCGATACTATAGTTAAGAAAGCATTTAAAATGTTAGGCTTTGTCTTACGCAACTGCAAGGAATTTAAAAACCCAAGCACTAAAATTTTAATCTACAGTGGACTAGTACGCAGTGGCTTGGAATACTGCAGCGTTGTCTGGAATGGAACCCTAATTACGACGTATACAAAAAACGTATAGAGAGCGTACAGAAGCGATTTCTATGGCATTTGTCATATAGTTGCAAGTTAGCTAAAACCCTTCCAAGTTACGATGATCGATTACAGCACTTCAACATGAAATCGCTCCTTCACCGTAGGACAATGCTGGACAGCGTGTTTCTCTATAAACTGATTAACGGTCACATAGATGCTCCTGACCTTTTGTCTCGCTTAAATATCGCGATCCCGAGAACAACGCCTAGGTATCTTAAATATACTCCGTTTGTCGAAAAACTAGCACGATCTAATTTGGGATATTATGCTCCTTTGAATAGACTATCGAGAAGTTACAACAATATACACAATAAAACTCTTAGTTCATGTAGTTCTGACAAGCATGGAATGCCTCTAACAATAGATATTTTCTCCGACCCTTTATCCAAATTTAAAAAATCATTGTTTGATTTAATTTAACTAGATATTTCTGTTTTTAATATTATTGATGAAATTATTCTTTTAATATAATTATAATGTACACAAATTAATGATTATATACTGACATTTTTTTTTAATTCTAATTATTGATGACAAGCATAAGATTATTTGGTTAAATTTGTTGACTTTTGTAAATCTGCTATTAATTAATGTTTTGTTTTGATTCTTAATTATTTTTTTATTGTATTATTGAAATTGATTTTATTATTTTATTTTTATAGACTATATTTTGTTGACAATATCAAATGTTTAAATTAAAAGTTCTTAATAATATATCATTTTATAAAATTTTAACTAATTTGACGTTAGTAACTGTATATTTGCATGTTGCTCTGAATTGTAATTTTTAGTATTGTATGTCGCTTTTTATACTTTAGAGGTTTGCACCTGTAATTGAGGTGACACTTAGCATGTAGTCTAAAATTGTGAAAATATATTGTAAGTCATAGTATACACCTTGTTGGCGCAACTAATAAAATAAATAAATAAATAAATAAATGCCAACACCAAGTATTATTAGCTATAGTTATTTTATATTATTTATTATTGAGTGCACGCCATCTACCTTTCTGTCACTTCTCCAGTCGCAGGTCTGCTGGAAGAAATTTCGTAAGAGATAAGCAGTACCTTTGTACAATATATCTGTTTTTGTTCTCCTTTAATTTTTTATGTGTACATGAACAATAAATAAATAAATAAATAAATATCCCAAAGTTTTTAGAGATATTAAGAAAAATGTTCTGGAACTGTGGTGCAATGACAAATGGGGTTGTTTTCGCGGATAACACGCAAACTTATGTCTTCTCGGGGTTGAACTGGACAAAATTTAGTCTACCCCATTCCGAGACCCGCTACAGAGCTTAGATGTCTCGACTTCAGACACAAGTTTTATCCTCTTCTCCTCAATCTGCACCCGAGAAAGATTTGCTCGGCCTGTATAACGGGCGGCACCGGTACTGTCATCAGCATAGCAATGGATATCCCCGATGTCCAGCGTATCATTGATATGCATGATGAACAGTGTGGGTGAAAGTACAGAGCCTTGTGGGACGCCAGCATTTATGGGCTTCGTATCCGAGCACGTTCCGTCAACTACGACCTTGATGCTCCGCTCCGATAAAAAACTGGCAATCCATTTTGCACTATTTCTCGGGTACTCCGTAAGAAGGCATTTCAACTTAAACTGTCAAAGGAGAATGCCCATAGCCAGTACTCTCAAAAAAAGTGTTGTGTCACAATTATTTTTGGGCAAAAAATTAAATTAAAATATTTCAAGTATATACCCTATTTCCTAAAAAAATCCTTTATGGGAATAACTTTCTGAAATTAATAAGTAACTTCCGTTTTACAAATCTCCATACTAAATGGGCATTCTCCTTTCAGGAGATAAATGGGCGCCTACTAGTAATGCGGCAGTTGAGCTTTGCCGCATCAAGTCAAACAGCTAATTTAACAAGCCTACACTTGATCGTGTATGGCCAGCATTTGGGGGAGAGGCCCACGTTTTGAAATGTAGCAGACTACGGAGGCCCTTGGTTGATCATGACATGGGGCGTCATGAAGCTGTGGAGTGGCCTCATTATAATATGATCTTAAACTGAATTAAAACCAGAAAAATGAAACTAGCCGAATGTTACTTTCTGAAGCAATAATAATAGAAGCTTCTATTATAATATCTTCAGTTGTTATTATCATCTTAGCTTGGCAAGCAATGGTGGTAGCTAGCTAGCCGAGAAGGCTTCACAGAAAGATTTATTAAGAGCAGTGATAATATTAGTTAATTCATAACATCATCATCATTCATCATCACATCATGATTCATTCATTTATTAGTTATTCATTTATGTATATAGGTATATATATATGTAATTTATATGTATGTATGTTTGTATAATATTTTTTATTTTTTTTTATTTATTATAGTTTGTATAATCTTCTAATTTTTTTTTTACAATATTATTTATGTTCTTTATTTTCTGTTTATAATACCCTTAATACCGCTCATCGTGTGTGTCTGTTTGGCCTAATGGTTAGCTGGTAGAGAATACATTAAGCATTAAGCTCGCCATTTGTACCTCCTGTATTGTGGTCAATAAAGATTAAATAAATAAATAAATAATATTGATAATTATAAGTATAATATAATTGTTTATAAGTAGTATTCATAAGCGTAGTTGTATGTTTTGTAATATTTTGATTTGTAAGTAGGTACCACAAGCAGTAGGCACCAAGCTTCTGTCGCCTCTACAATTTTTTTTATTTCTACAGGTGAATATAGTGTGGAATGCTAATGGCACAGTGTCGTACCAGACGAGGCGGATCTGGATGTTCCAGCAGGACCGGTCCAACGGAAGCTTGTCCGATATCATCACCAACATCAATCCGATTATACCGGTGAGGTCTGCTGATGGTTTTCTTTTATGGTAATAGCCGACAAACGAGCTGACGATCCACCTGATGGTAAGTGGCTATCATCGTCCATGGACATCAGCGACACCAAAGGCATCACTGATGCGTCGCCGGCAAACAAAGAGAGAAGAAAAAGAAAGGAAGAGATGAAAGCATGACGTTTTCCTTTTTCAACCAACACCAAAAAGGATGTTCTGCACACGACCCGTATGTTTGATGTATGTTAGATTTTCTCAAAAGCTATTGACTTTCAATATCCTAGCATGTCGTCATCGCATCGTAATACAGACAATTATAACTTATGCAGCGAACTTTTATTTTCCTTCTAAATTAAAGGTGCTTCCTTAAAATTAACCAGCAATGATCTTAGGAACGAAGTTGAAGTGAACGGTGGATCGAGCTCTTATTTTACTTATCACTGTTTCTTATGTTCATAGTCTATTCATTTATTTCAGACAATAGCCTTCGTACTTCGTAACGAGAGCGCAATGTTAAGATTTCTGGCAAACATGATAATCAAGCTGTACCACGCCAACCTCTTCATGAGCGCCAACGCTTCCTCCTGGCTGTTCGACGGCGTGGAAGACCCCATCTTGACCATTTCCAGCAAGATACCCGGCTTTCCTTACAACATACCTTTTGATAGGTTCGGCTGGCTGTATAAGGTAAGATAAAATATTGGCTAATATGCTATTTATCACTTGGTTGCCAAGAGATATCAACAAAATCTTTCTATAATACTTCAAATATAATATAGTATAATACTACAAATTCTTACTATAATATGATAACGTGACTTGTAATAGCTGTAATGAAAACATGGGTGTACAGTGAGCAAAAGAATTAGGTATGAGGGCATGATCATGTGGCTCTCGACAGCTACTGAAGCAGCTTATAACTCTGCAGCATAAGTCAGCCACTTATAGAGGTAGTTTCCACTATGCAGCATCAAAGTGATGGAACAATATTCCTCCACATATGAAAAAAACCTGCAGTCTGAATGGTTTAAGAGCTAAATTAAAAGTATATCTGTTTCAACACCAAAAAAGTCAGGAAACTCTTAGTAAAGTTAGCTATTATGATGAACGTGAACCCTTTTCATCTATTATCTTACATCTGAGTGTTGTAGTGTTCTTTCTTTTTTTCTTTTTCGCATCTTACAAGAATAAAAAATAAGATTCTGAGTTAATCCATACTTTTAAAAAGCCTCCTAATTGTGAACCTCCTTCTAAACGTTTTTAGTTTGAGCAGGGCGCAAATATTTTTAAGCCAATAATAATAGAATTGGATTATTCTATTAAGTAAGTGCGCTCACCACCCTGGACCACATTTCCACTTTCCATCAGGTGGGATTGTGGTCAAGCATTAACTTATTTTAAGTAAAAAAAAATGTAACAACACATGTATACAAGAGTTTTAGCAAAGAGTAAGAATATACAAAAAACTTGAGCCCAATAAACCATTAACTCAATAGCCTCCATAACCTATGTTGTTAGAGGAACGGCTCATCTGACTACGACGGGTGGTTCATGATAAACACTGGCGCAGAGGACTTCTCCCGACTCGGGAAGATGGAGCTCTGGAACCACTCCAACCAGACGGTGTACCCTGGTCGCTGCGGAGCTGTCCAGGGCTCCACCGGGGAGCTGTGGGCACCCAGAAAGGATCAGCAGATGATTACCTTGTTTGCTCCTGATATATGCACGTGAGTGGAAGTTTAATCGCTTGTATAGAATAAATTAATTTAGTCACTATTATAAAAGCAGTCCATTAATTAAAAGCCAGCTACTAGATCACGCCACCCAAGAAAAAATTGGTGAACTTTGCAAAAACATTACGGAACACTCTCAGATACTGATTTTTTTCACTATGTCCCTATGTCACTTGGGTTTCCATTTATTTTGCATAATATTTTTGGAAAATAAAAGATATTAAGTAAAATCCTCATCAAGGTTGTTTCTATCAACATGATATTCTGTCGCAGGCAGACCAAAACAATCAAAGGGAATTGAATTGTGTAGGTTGTAATCCGACAAGATGGATAGGATGGGATCGACGAGATGGGAACTCTACATACAAAAGAGTAAGGTTCCTCAATTATAGGATCATAATTACCTTCAGTCATTCTTATACGAGTCCTCTAATGCTAATGAAATTGTGTGTCATGTATCAATGTTAAATCATACTTTACGTATTAAGGAAGAATTTAACATTGATAACACGGACATTTGCAATTATACCCTAGACACCACACTCATTAGCTGATTGTAAACTGGCAATACTAATTATGAAGGACTTAATTGTGAAGGACTTATTTTTCGCCAACAGATCTCTAACTCTGGGAGCAAGTGGCCCCATCACCGTCCGCGGGGTCGAAGGAATGATGTTCGTGTCAAACGACTCGCTGTTCGATAATGGACAGAAATATCCCAATAAAGTAAGGCTCTTTCTTTATCCATCTGTTACCATAATTTTAACAGGTTAAGTTGGTAACATAACGCCTGACGATCGAAGTGTTCGAACTCTGTTTGCATGAGACTGCTGCCATGCAGTAAGTTTATTCCTAAAACTAAATGTGACTGTTTGAAAGCTGATTTTAGGCACGGTCATCGGTAACATCTTAGATACTTATGCGTTAAAGGCTAAGAATGAGAAGACAGAAGTGTCTGTGTATCAAGAGATATCCATAACAACAAGAAGATGTACAATTTATACACTAATTCCAGGCATGCTTCTGTGAAGGCAATCCAGGTGACTGCATGTTATCTGGTGCGATGAACGCCTCGGCATGCCGCTACGGAGCGCCAGCTTTCGCCACGCTGCCCCACTTCCGCCACATGCACCCTTACTACGCGGAGAAAATTCTTGGCATGGAACTATCTGAGTACGTACTATCAGCAAAATACATAGCCCTCCGCGATCAATAAACAATCTTGCTCATAATCCATAATTCAGCAGATTTATGTATTTTTTCTCCTGCATTGTCATGGATGGTTTTTCAAACACCTTTCTGAAATGGTGGTAGAGTACAAAAAATACGTTCTTGGATTGAAAAGTGCTCCATTATTAAACGAGTTTCAGTTTGTTTTCATTAATAATAACTAACTCTTAAGGGACTACGATTTCAAAATGGCGATAGAGATGGTGACGGGCATGCCGCTGATGGTGCTGGCGCAGCTGCAGGTGAACGTTCTGGTACGGCACACCCCGGGGATGAGGTGAGTGATTTCATTTCATTTCTTTTATTTTACTTCCACACTCATGCATCATTGTCCCTTAAAAAGTGATACAAAAAGCGGTATAAACATTTCCTACCTCGAGGCACATTACGGTAAAAGTATCCTTGGTTCTAGCATCAACAACCAGCTGCCAGACCCCGATGTCCTGGTGCCCATGTTCTGGTTCCGGGAGGACGTCCTTATCGACACCACCTACTCCAGCTTTGCCAGGCTCACACTCAACATACTCTTCGTCATGCCCTACGTATTTTATTTGCTCACTGTAAGTTTTTTATAAATCATAAGTTAATTTTCTTTCTTGGCCGGCAACACATCAGTAATGCCTTTGGTGTCGCTGATACCATCAAGTGGATCGTCAGCTTGTTTGTTGGCTATTTCCCGTAGAAGAGGTGACAGAAGACTGCTTGGTGGTAAAGCTTTACATGAAGATTGTATTACCCCTATACCTAATAAGTCATTAATAATATTACTGGTATTATCATTTTCAGAATTATTACGGCTTTTTTCTGGACATATTCCATCAAACAAGTTTAAGTTCTTGATGGGCATTTCAGATTCACTGAATTGCCCGGATTGTAATACCCAAGAAGATGTTACCCACGTGTTGATGGAGTGTGTCCGGAATAAAGAACTTAGAGATAATATGAATTTATTTCTGACTAAAAATGTAGGAATCTGTAACAGTATTTTGGCCTCTCCGCCATCTGAGGAAGCCAAAATACTCATAATCAAAATACTTAATTAGTTTTATTTAAAAAGTATATTAATTTTTTGTTATCATTTTTGTTACCTTTATTACCGAACAAAAGTGACAAAACCCCTTTCAAAAAATAACGAATAATAATCCTGAAACCTGCCTGGATAGCTACCACTCTTGCTTGATCCAGCCGTCAAAAGACTCGTCCTTGTACGGCTGGGGACTTGGGAGCCAGTTTTTTTTTCTTTTTCTCTCTCTTTCTTCTTTCTTGGTCAGCTTCTGTGATGTCTTCGGTGTTGCTGATGTTTGAAACTTATTCAAATCTAGAATCTAATTTTCATCAAATTAAATTCTAGATTTGAATCCTCTGTGTTTATTGTACAACCATTTCGGAAACGTGCCTTTTTAAAGTGGAGAAGAAAGTAACTCCGCACATCTTATGCTCTTAACAAAATAGAGATAAAATCTTGTTATTAATCAAAAAATCCCAAATAATTAAATAATATCAATAAATATATTTCAGGCCATGGGCGTGGCGATGCTGTCAGCTGGACTATGGACCAAAAAACGTTCCATCGTGCGAAGAAACTCGGCCATCGCAGAGACGATAACATTCTTGAAAAATAATCAGATTATTTCGAATTAATTTCAGCAAGTGCAATAGAAATTGATATCACCTCGTTGTGTCTAAACCGTCAAAGATGCATCGCGATTGGTGAGGGGCGAAGTCCCTTGAGGCGGTCTACTGACTTCACAGAACTGGCGGTCTATTATGAACTCTTAATTCCAGCCAAGTTCTAGTGTAAACGTCAAATTCGTGTTACGAAAGCAGTCACGTGACACTTTTTAGCCAATCGTACTTTGTTTAAAGATCGAGAAATGAATTGCCTGGAACATGAATGGTTATATAAAAGTTCATAATAGGCCCGCAGATATAAGAATAGCCATCATCAGGAACTCACTATAATCTGGAATTCGAGTCGAGGCGATACTTTACAGTTAACACATTGAATGGTTCATGACATTACGTTAGTTATAGAGGTTTATTCCGCGCCATTAAAGAAACGAATCTAAAATGGCAGTTTGTACTTGTAATGATAATATTATGTTAAGTAGGACCGTCAGCAAAACAGAGTTGCTTGAGTAACTGACGGACAAAAAATGATTAAACGAACCATTGCAAACTTATTGTAGTCAAGCATTAACTTATAAGATATAAAAAAAAAAAAAAAAAATGTCGATTAACACAAAACACCCCAAGATGGTTAACGGTTAACCGAAGCGAACATGTTTATGCGGGGACAACGGAGCAACACAGCATGCTTGTAACATTGTGATTTTTTTTAAAGATAATACCTTTTTAACATTGTGAATTTGTGATTTTAAAGATACACCTATGAAATTTTTTATGTAGATTGTTTCATCGAAAATATTGGAAGATATAATATAATATTTAAATACATACCTACTTATTTTTTTTACGTCGGTTTTTGTATATAAAAAGAATAACGCTGTATAGATAATGAATAAAATTTTGAAGTGCGTAAGTACCGAAGCAATAATAGTTGACTGAGTGAAAACTATACAGTATAATTTAAAATGGGTGTGTTTTATGAACTTTTTTACATTTTCAATATGACAACTTATACCTTTTTGATATTACCGATGTAGGTACTTACCACAAAAATCCGAGAAACTTTAGTACGATTGTAAGATTCATAAGCATTCATAACGATAATAATGTTTATCTAAGTATATATGATTTAATAGAAGGTACTAGCTTAATATTAGAGATTTAATCTTCGAGAGGAAATCCTGTTTAGTATCTACCAACGAAGGGATCAATAGTATTAAAAAAAATATTTAACGTTTTAAGTAATCTGGACATAACCGCATTTTTACCATACATGATGGAGTGGGATGGAACAGCAAACAGTGAAGTGTGGCGGGTGCGGCGTATTGGTGCAAGTAACGTCACCCACTCAACAAGCTCAGGGCAGTCGAGAACTATACGTCGAGACGATTAATATATCTAATATTAATCGTCTCTCTTCAAGTGTTAAAAGACCGTACGTGTACTGGCGACAGTCTGTAATGTACGAAGCTGCAGCGTGAAATTTATAAGTATGTTTAATGAACTTTTTTGTAGATTTTCAGTATTATTTCTGTCAATTGAATAAAATGGGGACTATACTGGACTAGCGTACTCCAAATACTTCTAACATATGCGTAATAAACAATTTTAATACTTATAAGTGCCAGTCCTGGATTTGTCAATAGGCCGTATAGCCCGCGGCCTAGGGGCGGCAGCATCCTAGGGGCGGCAGATTTCAGAAGATGATATTATAGATGATTTTGCTATTAAAAAGTATCGCAAAAAATTGTAATTCTTGTTTTTTTACGCACTTTCTTAGTAAGTAATTCAGTGCCTTCCTTATTATGAATGGAAAATTATTATTTTAGGGCGGCGGAATTTATTTCATGGGGCGGCGGAAATAAATTGGCCTACACTCATAAAAAACATAAATCCGGCACTGATAAGTGCGCATAATAAAACCTAAGTTACGAAATGCCTTGCTAGTTATATCTACAAGTAGCAAGTAGAAAGAATCATTTTCGAACCCAAACAGACTCTAAAATTGCGAACAAAATCGTTACGATTAATAAGTACATTATTAAAATTGTATTTATATAATATAGGTTCTTTCTTACGTGTAAAACTGATAATTTGACATTTTTTAATGTTATCTAATAGTAATTTTGTTTTCATCATAGTATGACACTAGTTGCTGTTGTCCGCAGCTTTGCATACGGAAATTATGTTTTTACTTATTTAAACTTTTATCCTGTTTTCCCGGGAAACCTTTTACTTTTCCGGGATGAAAAGTTGTCTAAAAACCCAGGGTAAAAACTTTACCAATTTTCATCGAAATCCGTTCAAGGGTTTTTATGTGATGTCCGGACAGACAAACTGACAGACAAACACTTTGAGTTTTATTATAGTATAAATTAAGTTATTTTTATCGTTTTGTAACAACAAGCATTCGGAAACAGAGTTTACCCTATAAAAGATTTTCTTGTCGTCAGCATATATAAATGTTTCGCATTCTTAAGGCAAATATAAATGTCAAAGATGCATTGTAGAGAACGGGACCTAAGTGAGAGCCCTGAGGTACACCTGGCTCTGAGGCACATTAATGCAATCGGACTTGTAGCCGCCAAGTACCGGCCGGCCGGTCATTAACGGGTAAAAACAGAGTTTTAAAATTTAAATATTCATATCATTAAAAATAATACATAACTATGAATGCATGTAGGTGCATATAAATGTGTGGAGCACCTTGTTGTCATAGTTAATTTAAGTAGACACAGTACCATAGCGCAAAAGTAAAGTTGTTATACTTAATTTTACAATTTTTGTTTAATTTAATGTAAAGATTAAAATTGGTAGTTAACACGCTTTTAAGTTAAGCTGTTTTAAACAAGTTAAATTTGAGTTTTTAAAGCCATTCTTTTATTTTAATTGTTTTCTTTTATTATAACATGAGTGGAATTATTTATTAATAACAATAATGACGGTACATAAAATGAACTGGTGCATTCTGTCGGGGACCGCGGCCGTCGTCGTTGGAGTGCTGCTGAACGTAGGCTGGCCTTCCATCTTCCACTTATATCTACGTCATGTATTTTCTCATGTATTTATTATGGTTATACTTAACGTTAAAGCAACTGTCTATGCTTGCTGCATCCTCAGATCAATACTTTTTTGTTCTGAGGCTGCATTTATAATAATTAATAACACAATAACTCAACGACTGTTAGAAAAATCACATTGGAATTTGTAACTAAAGCAATGGAACTATAACAACGGAACTTCACACAGAAGTTTTATTTAACTAGTGTGGGCCCTAAAAGTGGAAAAATACATCTGATACTTCAAAGGCCACATTCAACCGTAAGTAAAAGTTTGCTTGTGATCGACGTGATACAGTTTCGGGCATTTTAAACTTCGACCAAAAATCAGCCTAACCTTGTTAACTAACAAAGCAGAACAAAGACGTTTTGTAAACAATCAATCAGATTTCCAAATCCCCTCTCTGTCTAAGCGAACTTAGCAGTAAAGCCTAACGATGTCTGATTGGTTTGGATTTCAAAACATCTCCGCTTTGCTCTGCTCCTTTTGGTGAAAATCGGCCCTACTGACGTCCTTGGGCACTGGCGATGACCTCTTTACTTTAGTACCAGGATGTGTTCATAACGGACTGTTTGTTTATCGCACAGAAGTAAATACATGTCTGAGGTTTATCAGTTGTTTTCATAAAAATAACAAACTGTACAAAACGGTGCATACGAATTTTCAGCGTATTAACTCTCATTCCAAGACTGACACCTTTGTTCTCCTTTAATGACTGGACTACAGGTAATATAAATAGGCCAACAATACAACCACAATACAACTATTTACCGGCTACTTAGCTTACCATTAAAAATAGTAAAAACAAACATAATATTGGTAATCATATAAATTTCAATTCTATTAAGATCAACACAGGAACACAATAGGTATTAATTAATAATATCTTACATTAAAAATAACTAGGTACCTACTTGGCGAGTGCGCTAAGCACATCATTATAAATTTTTATTAAGTTTTTTTTATTATCTTGTTCGAACTAAAAAAAAAGGTACTTCACATATACGCTTCAAAAAGCACTTTAAATATTGTCTTCGAAAATTTCCATTAGGTACCTCGTATGTTGTTCGGCTGTGTCAGGTTCATGTTTAAAAATTTCAAAATCTGTTTCAAGGAATTCTCCGGACACGTTTCCAAATATTACGCCACCACCAAGTTCGACAGATGACTTGCAGTAGGTCATTTGTGAAAACCTATACATTGTAATCGAGTCCTTTTTCAGATAATGGTCCTAACTAACGGATCAATGGCCTTTGAATTTTGGAAGGATTTCCAGAATATCCCCATATACACGGAGTTCTATATGTACAACATTACCAACGTAGAAGACATCCTGGCCGGTAAGAACGTGACGATTAGAGTACAGCAGATGGGACCTTACGTGTTTCGTGAGGAACAGAAGAAGGTATCAAACCATAAAGAAGACTGTAGAATCCTTACATTATGTAAAATATTAAAAATTTATTATCTCTATTTTCTGAAACGTTTCACCGAGATGGTACAAGCGTTTGCGTCTATGGTTTTGGTGTGATGATGGTAAAAATTCGGATTGTGGTTTTTTCACGTCTGCCTCATACCTATTCTGTGTATATTATACTACAATATGTTGTAGATATATTTTACAACACTGAAAATTTTGATTGCCTGGCTCATTTGACGTAGAATCAAAAGGAAGTTTTGACATTTCCAGACGGAAAATAATAAAAGTAACTATCTATCAAATTAATTCACTTTACTTTTCCAGGTGAATCTAGTGTGGAATGATAATGGCACTGTGTCCTACCAAACGAAGCGGACCTGGTACTTCGAGCCTGGTCGCTCCAACGGAAGCTTATCCGACGTTGTCACCAACGTCGACCCACTCATACCAGTAAGATGGCTACATGAAGGGGAGGGCTAAGCTAAGACCTAACCTTAAGAACACTGCAACTTCAATAGCTGATTGATTACTAACTATCATGAGCTCTTCCATGCTTCCTTGTTCCTCCATAAAATTGAAAAGTTGCATAACCTTAGGTACGCTACCATCATGACCCTATTTTCAGTCTAGCAGGTAGTGTAGTAGATTCTATGAAACCAGCATCTTCTAGTAAGTCAGATTAATACTTTGTTCGGTATCAGATGTGCGATTTTGTCCATTTGTGAGTAGTGAGTACCTAAGTATTGTAGTGTATTAAAAAATGTGAGCCGTCATGGGGCGGCTGGGAGATGTGAAACATCGAAATTACTTATTTTATACAACTAATGGGCGTAAAAGTACAGATTCTGACAGGAACTAAATATGGCATGATGAAAAAATACAATATTACGAAGTGTCTCCAGAAAATGATGACAGTTTTGTCCTACTGTATGCTACAGCCTATCAAACTAAGTTTATTTATGATTACCCACATTGTGTTTTTCATATTGCCCTACCATAATAATATAATGGCACACATAATATATAGGCGAAGCGTCGCCACTCACCGCGTCAAAAATCAGGTTTATCCCTCGCCTATAGATGTTTCACATCAAAAATTTATTTTTCAGTCAATAGCTTATATTCTGCGTAACTGGAACTCCATGGCGCAGGTTTTGGTGATCATGCTAACCAAAATATACTACCGAAATATGTTCGTCAGTGCCAATATTTCTTCTTGGATTTTCGAAGGTCTTGACAACAACCTTATGAATATCGTCATCAAAATTCCCAATTTACCCTATTTCATGCCGTATGACAGAGTCGGCTGGTTATATAAGGTAAGTAAAAAATGATTTATAAATTGGAGAAGAATAGTACTGTCCTTACTAAGCAGTAAGTAGTTGCGAAATTAACGCCCGAAAACCGAAGGGAACAATGTACCTACATATTAAAGGAAAATTCTAATTTTATGGACTTCCAACTTCTGTTCGCCTTTAGGAACTTATTTAATGAATGTTAGCTGAGCTATTAACCTTGTCATCCATAAAACAAATGCAAATGCAGCTTAGCTCATCAGATAATGGACACCTCCATTCCTGGGTATCAGTTGACAGCTAACGCCTGTCAGCTTTATAATGGATTTCAATTACACGGCACATGCAATGCAGTGTAGGGCTTTGAGTGTGTGCGTTCTAAGGTTCTGATGTTATTAGCGCAACGGCTCAGCGGACTACGAGGGGTGGTTTGTAGTGAACACGGGCGCAAACGACTTCTCACGGTTCGGGAAGATGGAGCTCTTTGACCATTCCAACCAGACGGGGTTCCCTGGTCGCTGCGGCGAAGTGCGGGGCTCCACCGGCGAGCTGTGGGCTCCGAGGAAGGTGCAGCCTGAGATATCTATCTTCTCTTCTGATTTACGCACGTAAGTTAATTTTAAGCACTTATTCTTCAGGTAAACTTTTTGATACGTTTATGAATAAATTACTTTGAATGTTTAATTTTGAAATAAATAAATATGTGTTTGTAGGCAAATATGACTGGTTGGGTGGTGGTCCGGGAAATAATAACAACAGTGGACGTTTACATCACTTTAGTTAGAAACTCATTTTAACACAGGTTTTACACTAGTTATAATTAAATACGCGATTAGAACAGATTATCTTAAATTATCCGAGTAACAGCCAACAAATAATATGGCACGACGGCCCAGTGACCTCCAACACTCCCCTATAGTCACCCCATGCCTCGCATAGTTGTCTGATACTCGGTAACAAAACTACTCGGTAGCTACGTAACGTGTGCACTGGGCAACGGTCGATGAACGAATGACCCGAGTTGTGCGCATGCGCTGCTTTATATAGGAATCTGTGGTGTGAATCGAGTGACACATCACTCGATCGCTCGAATTGCGATCGAGTGACACATCACTCGATCGCTCGAATTGCCCGTTGAACGCTGTTTTTTACAAATCATTGATGGTGGCGCCGTCACGGCCATTCTGACATACGCTCGTCCTCGAGCGTCTTTTGAGCATCTGGGAACAAGACATAAAAACATAAAACGTAGTTCAACTATTTTAGCTATACATCACACGTTATTCTTTGATATCAAATTGTGACACACATGGATAAAATTTCACATCATCATCATCAAAGTTCACATCAATCCTTCAGAGACTCACGATTGCTAAAACGCAGTATTTTTTTTTCTCTTTTCTTTTCCTTTTTTTTTAACCCTTTTTTTTAACCTTTTTTTTTACCTCTTTTTTTTAACCTTTTTTTTTACCTTGTTTTTTTTTTTATTGACCCCTTTAGTTTAAACTGGACCGGTTTTTTTTTTTCTCTTTTTTTTTTTAATTATCCCTTCAGTTTAAACTAGACCGGATCTACTTCTCTTTTCCTCTTTTTTTTCAAGTAACATTTTTTTTTGATATAGTACTTCTCTTTCTCTTTTTTTCCATTTTTTTTTTCAATTAAACATCTTTCCCATTTTTTTTTACTGCTTAGCGTTCATCGTGGTGTACAATGGCATTAGTTACAATTCTGATAGGATCTGATGATTCTGATGATGAACTCTCTAACTATTGCTATTAGCGCTCAAGGTACGTGAACCAGCCGACAAAGTGCTACTATTACCAGATATAGTGTAGTGATGACATTACGTAATATCAGAACAAAATCAACAAGGAACAATTACTGTCAGTGAGCAGTTATCAAAATGAGCCATAATGGAATCAATACAGATCACCTGTTATATCATGTCACCATACAATCACCAATGATGCTCATCGTAAGCCACCGTACAGAGCCGCGATACGCTGCCGACTTTGTCAACAAGTGCAGGCAGTTGACGCCGCACCAGCCTTCTTTATCTCGCATTGATGCAACTTCTCGTCAACGTTTTGATATTCACAGGCTGCATGTCCATACCACTGACATTGTCACTAAGTTTATCTGGAACACACAAAAAACAAAGCACAGAAACACGAAATGTCTAAATGTTATTTTCTGAACTGAGGGTAGACGATAATTAAAGAATATCAAGACGTTTGAAAATTGAAAATTCTTGATATAATTTACAGAACGCTTCTGGTGTCACAAAACAATATACTTGCACTGACTTTGAATAACTTTGTTAATCATAATTACGTTGAAAGATACCGAACATTGACTTTATAATACTTCGTTGAATAAAGCACAAATATGACGAAACGATTTGTAGTTTACGCAAACCACCATTCTAACCAGTTCTTTCTAATCAATCTTATTTTAAGGAAATCCTGGAACTTCGAGTAAGTTCCACGAGTACGTAAGCGCAATAGTTTTTACTTAAACACAAATTCATGAAATCTTAACTTTGAACATTCTGTCAGGTGTTTTTGACAGTTCAAGATGACGGCACCATTTACACTGGAAGTTAAGATATTACACTAAAACACTATTGGATTATCCAATCTTGTTAAGAATAATGAAATAATATGCCATACCAAATCGCTGTCTTATAACCTCAAACCTTAATGACATTATTCCGATCCTTTGTATTCGAAATTTCGAATCCTTATTTTACATGCTTGCTGTCCACCGTTTGTAACATCATATCAAGGTATCATCCTGAAAAACCTGAAATAAAGGTTCTTGCGAACCAAATTAAAAGGTGGTACTTTTCCCTCAAAGACACGTCTTATGAATTTTTTTTTTTTTTGGTTTCTTTGGTTTGTTGGTTTTGGATGCTATTACTCCCTCGGCCATCTCTGACAAACTGAACACGTCCTCGTGTTCTGTGTTCAATAGCAACGCACTCCGTTCCACCGTTCACTTCCACCGTAATTGCTTCTCGACAAATATCTCGCGTGAGGTGAGTATCACACACATATTTACTTTGCAAAATTCCACGGTTCTCATTTACTCGCGTTTACTGTCGTTTCGTTTCTCATTGAAACCAATTTATTTCAAATATCATCCGAACCACCGTCATTCTTCATTTATTTTCCGACATGTGTGGGCGAAATTTTTTCACCATATGGATCATCCCACTTCTGATGTAGGCAAATATGACTGGTTGGGTGGTGGTCCGGGAAATAATAACAACAGTGGACGTTTACATCACTTTAGTTAGAAACTCATTTTAACACAGGTTTTACACTAGTTATAATTAAATACGCGATTAGAACAGATTATCTTAAATTATCCGAGTAACAGCCAACAAATAATATGGCACGACGGCCCAGTGACCTCCAACACTCCCCTATAGTCACCCCATGCCTCGCATAGTTGTCTGATACTCGGTAACAAAACTACTCGGTAGCTACGTAACGTGTGCACTGGGCAACGGTCGATGAACGAATGACCCGAGTTGTGCGCATGCGCTGCTTTATATAGGAATCTGTGGTGTGAATCGAGTGACACATCACTCGATCGCTCGAATTGCGATCGAGTGACACATCACTCGATCGCTCGAATTGCCCGTTGAACGCTGTTTTTTACAAATCATTGATGGTGGCGCCGTCATGTTTATTATTTCTTTCTACTTGTTTTTGTTTATTTACCTATTTCTCTTAACCCAAAAGCAGTACAAGTTTTAAATGGTTTACTTTAAACGGTTAACTTTAACTTGCGTAAAATTTTCGAGAATTTAACGCTTTATCGATTAATTATCTAAGTTAACTTTTTAAGTAACGAATTAACGATTAACGAAGTTAACTTTTGGATTGACTGTGCCCACCTGAGCATAATAAGTAATCAATGTTCATATCATTTGAATTCAAATGTTGTTGTGAATGATGGGGCTTGAAAGGTATGCATTTGAACTGCTACTTGTTTAGATACTGGTGAGAGAAAATGCCTTTTTTTAAGCCTTGAGCAGGCAAACGAGCAGACGAGTCACCTGATGGTAAGTGATCATCGCCGCCCATGGACATTAGTAACATCGGGGGTGACACCAATGCGTTGCCGACATCGAAGAAAACAATAGACCCGCTTCTTGAAAGACCCCCATGTCATAGTTTGGAGGGAACACTGATGCAGGAAGTTCGTTCCACAGTTTACACGTGCGAGGTAGAAAATTACGCGAGAACCGAACTGTGGACGAACACCAGATATCCAGGTGGTGTTGATGGAACCTGGTACACCGTGATGTGCGGTGACGAAAATTAACTGCAGGGATTACACCAAACAGTTCTTCAGAACATTCCCCATTATACAGGCGGTAGAATACGCAGAGTGAGCTTACATTTCTCCTCAACTCGAGCGAATCCAGACCGTCTGTAAGTTTGGGATCGTCGACAAGACGAATGCTTCGCCGTTGAATTCGGTTGAACGGATCCACTGGGCCAGCTGGGGCTCCGGCCCAAAGGTGGGAGCAGTACCTACTCCATGTGCGGCCGAATTTCCGCCTTATAAAGCATTAGCCTATGCTTAGGCATGAAGTACTGCTTAGCTCTGTTGAGCACTCCCAATTTTCTTCCAGCTAGTTTGGCCTTACTAACCAAGTGGTCCCGAAACTGAACTTCATTCGAAATGTCGACACCAAGGATTCCAATACTTTTAGAGATGTTAAGAGGAATGTTCTAAAACTATGGTGCTATGACGAATGGGGCTTTTTTAGCGGTTAACGCGCAAAGTATCTTCTCAGGGTTGAAATGGAGTAAATTAAGTCTACCCCATTCTGAGACCCGCTCCAGAGATGTCTCGACTTCAGACACAAGTTTTATCCTCTTCTCCTCGATCTGCACCCGAGATAAAGCTCGGCCAGCATAACGAGCATCACCCGTACTGTCATCGGCATAGCAATGGATATCCCCGATATCAAGCATATCACTGATATGCATGATGAACAATGTAGGTGAAAGCACAGAGCCTTGTGGGACGCCAGCATTTATGGGTTTCGTGTTCGAGCATGTTCCGTCAACGACGACCTTGATGCTTCTCTCCGATAAAAAACTGGCAATCCATTTACATAATTTCTCGGGTACTCCGTAGGAAGGCAACTTAGACAATAATGCCTTGCCACACCCTATCGAAGGCCTTTTCAACATCCAAACTTACAGCCAATGCTTCTCCTACATAAATGATCAGATCTGGAACGTATTTTTATACACACAGAACTCTCACTCTGGCAGCGACCAGTCCCATCACCGTCCGCGGACTCGAAGGAATGATGTTTATATCGAACGACTCCATATTCGACAACGGTCAGAAATACCCCAGTAAGGTAATACTAATTCTGTATCACTGAAGATAATTCTTTTACTTACTATAAAATTTTGTATAAGCCATTAAATTAAAAAAAAATCAAAAACTACTCGTAGTGTTTTTTTTTTGTGTAAGTTAATGTCGTAAAAAAGTTAGTTTCGTCATGTCCGTCCGTCCCTCTATCCAAAGCATAGCGTCGAGACCCTTAGTGCTAGAAAGCTGTAATTTGCCATGGGTGTATGTACATATTTATTAAAACTCCAAAATCGCAGGATAAAATATTAAATACATATTTTTTTCAGTGGAGGTACATGTAACGTCAGGATGAATTTTTTTTTCGTTCCGTACCCCATAGTGTGGAGTATCCTTGAAAAGGTCTTTCAAAAATATTATGGGTTTCCTAAGACCATTTTTGGATTGAGTGCTAATTTTGGTTAGAGTCAAGTTTAGTGTCCCCCCCCCCCAGCCTGCTAAACGGTTGGAGTTGGACAAGTGAAAAATTCTCAAAAATAGGTTATATAATGAATTTACAAGGAAAACTATTACGGTTATGTTAGCATGAGTAGTTAATGAGTAATAACATAGAAGTCATAATAGTAGATACATAATTGTAGTAATAGTCGATAAACTTACTAATAAACTTCGGAACCCTACATTGCGCGTGGCCTGACACGCATTTTCCCAGTTTTTTTTAATCTATTTCAGGCTTGCCACTGTAAGGAGACTCCTGACGACTGCATGCCGTCCGGTGTGATGAACGTCTCCATCCGTACCTTTGGAGCGCCCATCTTTGTCACGTTGCCCCACTTCCGTCACGTGCCCCCTTACTACGCTAATAAAATAGAAGGAATGGAGCCTACTGAGTATGTAAATTTCATTTTCATTGCATTTTCAACGATTTTGGCAACGAATTCATTTGCCTAGTTACTCGTATATGTATTTCTTGAGCTTGTATCTGGTTACCTAACAAGGAAACGGATCGCGCGAACACCATCCTGTGAAACAACCTAGTTTTGAATTGATTACAAATAAACACTAGTTGTTTTACACTGAATTCAAATAAATACTAAAAATGCATAGTTTTAGATAACTAGAACTAAATACAATTTCCATAAATAATCAGTCAATGCCCATCCTTTTTTAACTGACTTCAAAAAAATTAGCTTCTCAATACGACTGTATTTTTTTATATTTGTTATCTCAGAACTTTCGAATGGATGAACCGATTTTGATGGTTCTTTTTTTAATCGAAAGCTGGTGCTTATCATGTGGTCCCACTTTTTGAGCGAGATCTGACATTGGCATCCATGAGAAAACCATATAGGTAAGTCTTAAATTTGCATTAAGTATGTGCGCGACAAATGGACGAATAACTTAACATCACGCCAACCGATTTCGACGATTCTTTTTTATTGTTATTGGAAAGGATGTACCTATTTGATTTGAAGTCATTTTTTTTGTTAAAATTTTTTAGGGACCAAAAAGTCACTACTAGGTATAAGCATTGAAGTATTATTACTAGCGTATAGAACCGACACCGCGAACACCATGTATGTCCCAATGCATTGGCGCCATGTGGCTTCAATCTTCAATGGATTCGGTCGATTTTGAAAGGAGAACGGGGGCTCAATTTTGAAAATGGAACCTCCCGGGAGGGACACACATTTTGTTCGAGATGTCTGTTCTATGACATTATACTTCAAATGACTATAACTGAGATTTTTCAGTGATCACGACATGAAAATGGCGATCGAAATGGTGACAGGATTACCGCTGCTGGTGCGTGTCCAGTTCCAAGTGAATGTCCTGGTTCGGCACTCGCAGTTTGTAACGTAAGATCTGACTGAATGCATACTTTCTTGACAGGCGCATGCAACTCTTACTGCATATTTGGGATAGTTATCTACTTGTTATTTTGCGAAATTAATGTAAATTCTTAATCGACATCACTTATACCTACTTAACTATGCAACCATAACTTGAGATTAAAAGGTAGGTACTTAGCTGTTTAAAATTGTCAAAATCATTTTGATCAGAGCTTAGCGATTTGTCGCTACATAGGAATTTTTAAGAATTGAGAAAATTATTTAGGGTTCGCGGTGCCGATTTTTTGGCACCCAAAAGAAAAGCGGGCGAAATAGCTTGGTCGGGGATCGCCAAATAAATGGTTCTGCTGGATCAACTGGTCGAGTTGGGAGGAAAAAGTGGTACCGGCGACTTTATTCACCAGGGTTAAGTCACAAGTACTCTGTGCAGGTGTTTCTTCACCTATGAACCCAGGTGAATTAAGTCTACTGACCGAGATGAATTATTTATTTATTATTGTTATTTATTATTATTATTTATTTATTATTATTTATTATTAATTATTAACTAGAAGTTTAGTCTACCTAATCTAATCATATGTACCTAAGTACTATTATAATACTATGTATTATGTGGTCTAATTTGTATTGTATTGTCTGCGATATAATCCGGTGTAATATAATCAAGTTCTACCTTACCTACCTCTCGTTAAGTTCTTAACTGTACCACCTGTTGGCAGCATCAACAACCAGCTGCCAGACCCGGACGTCCTGGTGCCAATTATTTGGTTCCGGGAGCCCGCCGCCGTCAACGAGGAGTACGCGGCCTTCGCCAGACTCGTGCTCAGCTTCTACTATGGCATGCCCTATGTGTTCTATGGAGTTACTGTGAGTCCAACACTTTTGTACATGGTTGAAGGTTAATAAGGACTGGCTTCAACCCATTAATGGCCCACTACTGGGCACGGGTCTCTCCTCTTGAGGAGGCCTAGAGCATACTCCACCACGTTGCTCCAGTGCGGATTGGTGGAGGGGTTAGTGGCCAACCCGAGTGTCGGAAGTTTTCAAACCGCCCGAGGGCCTCCGATATGGCGTAACGACTGTTATCATATATAACAACCGGGACCGACGGCTTTACGTGCCCTCCGAAGCACGGAAACGCTCAAGAATTTTTGCCACTAGCGGTCACCCATCCAACTACCGACCGCGCCCGCTGTTGCTTAACCTTGTCGATCACTTGGGATCGACGCAAGCCGCAGGGCTATGAGCGCTTCAATAAGGACGGCCCAATAAGGATTAATAGTCCACAAATTCGTAGGTATATCGTATATTATGATTATCTCTTTTTAATTTGTTTTATATGAATAACTTAGCCGACAAGCGAGCTGACGATGTATCGTGATGATTGATTGACTGATGGTAAGTGGCCACGAACGCCAATGGACATGAGGAATACCAAAGGCATTAGCTATACGTTGCCGAACAAGAAAAGAGAGAAAAGAAAGCAGAAAGAATGAAAGAAGGGAAGAAAAAAGACAAGAAAAGAAAATACAATGCCTATGCAATTCCCTGTCTCATGCTTTCACATCAATAAAAAAGAGTACCTACCTACCTACCTAAATTCTCTACCGTCCCAGTAAATATGTATATTCATTGTATTACTTCAGACGCTGGGTGTGCTGCTACTCTCGGCTGGACTGTGGCTAATGAAGTATTCAACGGCCAGGACACGCACAGAAAACGCCGAGGCTCACAGATTTTTGCGCACACAATACGATTCTAATTAAATAAACTCTATAGTCTATGCCGCCATGACGTAACTTTTGTTTTGAAACCCATTAACGTCCCTCACTATAGTAAAGTAATATTTATCTATATTAAAGATATTTAGAGCAGATTAGATCAAAGTTAACCTGCGAATAAAATGTATCTATCTAATATTTAATTTTGATAGTCAAATTAAAATCCTTTGTTTAAATTTTGTCATAGCAACATTGATTGACATCATTATAATCCACATAAACTAAAGCTGGTCATACACGATCAAGTGTGCTTGTCAAGTTTACAGTTTGACTTGATGTGCATGAGATATCTATATAGCCAGATAGCCATACCGTGGCCATACACCGTCAAGTGTATACTGGATGCCGTGTCAAGTCTGCTGCAAACTTGACAAGTATTGGTCAGCATTACCCCATACACTCCTTAGTTGCGCTTTATAAACGTATTTCCTTTGCTTCATGTTAATTATTTCATTCGCCTCGATTCGCCTTCTATTCGCGTAATAAATGTTGCATGGTAATAAATATTGCATCGTTACTATTAAGTCAATTATTTTGTTCTATATTTGATGTGGTATTAAAGCTTTAGAAGCGTAAATATTTAAAAAATGAAATAAAATCATTAACATCAACTCAACACTTTATTGCCATCATTATAAACAGTTATTTTCTTAGATACATTATAAAATAAATATACCATATATTTTTATATACAACAAAACTTCAATAAATCTTCACAAAATTTCGTTACTTTACTTTTAAAAAAGTTTAAAAATACGCAATTTATCTCTGAAGTTAAAATTCTAACTGACTATTCATTTCGTGCTTCTGTCGAATATATCAATCGATTCATTATAAACTCTAGAATCGATTCTACATTAATATGTTGACAGTAGACGTGAAGACCGCACAAGACGCTAACATGACGTTTAAAGAAATCGAATAATCAGTATGCTGGAATTAAACATATACAATAATATAGCACGATATAGTTCTCATATTATGTAACATAGTAACGCACTTTGGTGTATATACATAGATTTCGGTAAAAATCACCAGCGTTTAATAATAGTGATCTCTACGACGCTATAGGGAGACGGAATACCATAGTAAAATTACTTGATTAGTAAATAAAGTGTACTTAACAAATAAGACAAAAATCAACAATAAAACAAATAACGCAAAACATGTGTAAGAACAAAAACTGGTGAAATAATATGGCAAAGTGGAGAATTCGGCAACTGGTTTAAACAATATTGCACTAAATATATTGCATTGTTAAACTATGGTATAAAATGGCTACTGTAGGTCCATAGCATAATTATAAAACCCACATTCAATCAACTAAGAACCTTAAGATTAAATACAAAAGTCATTAAATTGTATACTTAAGACTGAAGGCCGATGTTCCACGACGATTATTCTAAGAAATTCTTATATTTTAAAATGAGCTATAAAACTATTAGCTTAAATGTTCTTAGCAATTTTGTGACGTTATACGTAAAAGCCGGTCTTAAAGGCCTGGAATGTACTTCAAAGCGAAATGGAGTCAAATATTAACCGCACTCAATATACACAGATAGAATTTTGTTTTTTTTTGTAGATATATTATTACTTATTTCATAATCTAATTAAAAACTTTTTGTGAGAATGATAAATCAGTGTTTTTTGTTGACGTTGACGTTGATGCGCCATCTTTACATAATATCATCTTCAAATTGTTGTATGGGAAAAGTGGTAAATCGACTTTATCAATAGACCGAATGTGCCTGATGTATTGTTTTAGTAGTCTCAAACTTCCTTCGGATTATTGCCTTTCAAATGACACCATTTTGAGGCATGTTGGTTGGATGGTTTCCGACTCTATAAAGGACATCCGTACAAACATTTTTTGTATTTTATTATAGATAAGAGGCCTACTTTAATCAGGAGTCAGTTATGGTAAACAAAACTCCAAAATAAATCACGCAAATGCTGCCAATAAATCAAATAAACCAATATTAAAAAACCTTTTTGGTGTAATTTTTCATCTGGAATCAATTACACTGTTATAACAAGGAACACAGTAACAATAATTATGTATTATAAATTTTCCTTTGAAAATACATACTTGAATTTTATACTTGAGACCTAGTTATTAGCTAATTATGGAATAATTACTGTTAGAAGTCATCATAGAAAGTCATTTTCATAATATAATATATAAAGATATAATACATTTTTGAAAAACCTGGCATATTTAACTACACCCTGTATACAGTGTGAAACTTGTGTAAAAAGTAATATCACACATTATTAAGTATCACACCCACTCCAGTCGCCAGGCCATTGCGAAATTGTACATACATACAGACATACCATACTTGTTATTATACAAAGCAATGATTAAGATCGAACATATTCTATAAGCCACTAAAATATCGTCAGATGTAAAAGTTGAACATTCAAAAACGTAAATGGATTTTGACTGAAATTTGTATAGATCTGTGGTATATTTAGATAGTATTTCACTAACCGAGTATTCTAATATACTTTTATATTAAAGTTCCCTTAAGAATAGCAGGTTAAAGCGACTTGGATTGATTTATGATTTGGCTTATAGTTGCTAATTTCGTTGCTATGGTAACTGTTGCTAATAAGTATTTCTATGTTTAACTTCGCAACTCCCGGGCTAGTCACTTCGTCATTTTAATACCTGCCACTCCACAGAATAAAATCATATTCAATATCTTATTATATCATATCTTAAAATAATATGTACATACATTTGTTTAAAGCCACTACTTTTTATCTGTCCCCACCTTCAAACTACACATATTGTATCGTAAAATTGTATGAAAACTTAATGTGATAATATCGCATATAGATACAATAAAATAATAATATGGGCTTACACACATACGCACAAGCATTTGGGTTGCGAGTCGCATGGATAAGTTGCAATGAAGTTGTTGATTTTAAAGCGAACTAACTTAGTAAAGTCTATTCACCCTCGCCTTAAAGATGTCCACATTATAATCATATTATAATACCCATGGAAGGACAATACGGGGGTCCCGTCTATTAGTTAATAATTCAAGTTAAGTTCTGCGCCACTTGCAAACTATCATGGAAGCTCGTGTGTGTGCACAATACATATATAATTATGTCAACCCGCCATTGGAAGACTTACTGCGGCAAGTAAGGTCAGCAGGGATAAGTGAGAGCAAGATAAGGGGAAAGTGTTAAGGGAGGTCGGCGGACCCCACTGCATAGGGTTCCCTTTTCCGAATTAATTTAATTTAAACTAACCCAACATATTGAGTATGTCAGTCACTCAGTTCAGATAATACCCTCCCCTAAGCTTGCCAAAAATATTCCTTTTTCAACAAATACTGGCATATGATAATATACATTAATATCCAACATTCACAGTAACATATACATACATGTGTATGTATGTCATTACACTATATAAAGTCGGGTCAAAAACCTCAAATTTAAACCTATTACTTTCGCTAAATTATTATTAGCATATAAATATATCGAGCTCGTATTTAAAATACAAAATCTTGCTAAATATTGGTAATAGAAAAGTTTCAATAATAACAATATAACAATTCCGATAATTAATTTAAAATATGGCCCACTTATGTAATAAATTTATTTTTCCCTAACATCTTTCGTTACTAAACATTAAAAAAATAAACAATCTTAAATTCCTGAAGATATTAAAGGGCACTAGAAGTACCAGTTAAAACTGATACTAATTTTTTGTTTATCACAAATTATTTTTTTACCATCAACAATTGTGACCGGCAGCCAGATATCACAGTGCCTGGATCGTGGGCAAGCATGATACTTTGCGTTTCAACATAGTACATAATGGAGCAATAAAAAACGATTTTTATTATAGTAATTCATAGTAAAACTTCGTACGAATGTAAAAATAAATTTCGTTCGATTTACTCGAAACGCAAATTCAGTCTTGTTAACTGAACTAATAAAATACCCACATGAGTTTCAAAAACTCATCCCCTAAAAGGGTAAAGGTAATCTCCAATCTTACAAGTACCCGCAGTAAGGCACAAGCCAGTATTTTAATACCTATAAAACCTAGCCAGCTGTCTATGTTATCTGTGGTGTGTACGTAGAATGCGTCCTGTACGCTCGTGTCAGTGGGAGACATCTTGCGTGCTGTCAGCTAAAATCGGCATAGTGTCCGGTGACCTAAATATTTTCTTCACGAGGATCCAAACTCCTATTGTTAGTAGACCTACGCCGATTGCCTTGAACAAAAAATAATATTATAGTCACATAGCCCTTTCTCATCATAAATTATTCTGTGGTAGTGGGCCATTAACGTGGGTATACTCACAGTGAGCGCGTAGAAGCCATACGGCATATTGTACCGCAAGTTGAGCGCGAACTGAGCCATGCGCGCGTACTCCTCGGTGATGGTGAGCTCCTGCCTGAACCAGAACATCGGCACCAGAATATCCTTGTCCGGCAGACGGTTGTTCAGACTGGAACAGAATAAGTTTCTCAAGTGAATAGGCTTCACCGATACAACCCAAAATGCATCTGCTAATTTAGCCGTAGTATTAAACACGTGCATGTAAAAGTGGAAAGCCATTTTTAAAATATAATAACGCTCACACTCATAGCACTAGCGATTCTCTGTGTCATGTGCCTTTGACAACACATAAAGACAAGGTCAGACAGCCAGACTGAGAACAGAAATCCAAACTCAAAATCCAACTTCTTGTATCCGTCTCGCTGGGAATCGAACCCAGGACGTCGTCGTAGCGTCGTAGCGTTGTCGTAGCGTTGACAGGATCGTCGAACCTAGACGCTAATGCAAACTTGACAAGTAAACTTAATCGTGTATGGCCAGCTTAATCTACAATGAAGACAAAGACTGTAGAAAGGGTTATTCATCAGACACACATAGACGCATGTGAAGGTTAGAAAAGGATAGCTAAACACGCCCCGCTACAGTGAAGACAGAGACAGCAGAGGTAGTGAGCTGACCTGAAGGCGGGGATGTATCTGATAAGCAGGTTGATCTGCAGCTGCGCCGACACCTCCAGCGGCATGCCGGTGAACATCTCCAGTGCGAGCTGGAAGTTGTGCGACCTGGAAACAATGTATTATGTTAATACCTGAAGTAATAAACTACCTGAAGAACTAATAAACTTTATTAGCCGATAATAAATAAAAGTAACAATGGTGTTGGCTCATGAGCTGCATTCATCGACAATTTATTTATAATCTACGCGCGCAAGATGTACAACGCGCAACAACAGTCTGTGGCAGCTGCCGGTTGCTGATTCGTCCGCGATGATGATTGCTCAGC
This sequence comes from Thymelicus lineola, assembly GCA_963932265.1. Lineage (NCBI taxonomy): Eukaryota > Metazoa > Arthropoda > Insecta > Lepidoptera > Hesperiidae > Thymelicus > Thymelicus lineola. Next base: position 17,016,860 of record OZ010690.1, read on the forward strand.
GGCCCAGCCAATGGATGGCCGCTGAGCACTACTGGACATCCCCTCTCAGCGATGACTACGCAAATTCGAATACTATGAATCTTACTTATTCGCAACTAACTTACGCTAACGACAAACTGTTCTATACGATACGCAATTTTCATAATAAACGTTGAAATTTCCGAATAGGGATGTTGACACTAATTATAAATTAATATAAATTTATGTCTAAAATATTAGTGGTAACATTTAAAGGCCTAAAATATGATTCTTTTATTGAAATCAATCACAATAAATTAAATATCATTAATTTAAAATGTTAAAAATTATACTCACTGTCACGTGACCTCAAACGCCATTTTGAGAATATGACGTCATTGGAACAATTTTATATGTAAATTCAACAAACTTAGCAGACAGATAGTATTGAATACCGTTTAGTGACGTCACGTGACGTTTTTGGTGGGAAATTTGATAATGATTTTTATCTATCAATTTTTGTTTTTAAATTGAAGATTATTATTTTTATAATATTTTTTTCGTAAATATTGAGATTCTATCTATAAAATAAAATTGAATCCTAAACTTAGTCAACATCCCTATTATACGATTTTCGTTGTGGAAACCCCTGGACGGCGGGAACAAATGGTATTAATGAACTATTAAAATCAATATTACCAACCAATAATTCATTCGAGAGGTCCATAACAAAAAAGTAGGGTAAGTCGAGGAAAACATTTATTGAGCCCCACCTTACTCTTTTACAAATAAGAATTTTGCTCTACTTATTTGGTTTTTAAGAGATTTTCAAATCTGACATGCCTTCGTCTATCTATACTATTACTCACTTATCGGGCTGCAAGCCGTCGATCTTCGCGGGGTAGTAAGGGTCCATGTTGAGGAAGTGGGGGAGCGAGACGAACGCGGGCGCGCCGTAGCGGCACGCCGATACATTGAGCGCGCCCGGCGGCAAGCAGTCCGCGTCGCGGACCTCGTCGCAGTAGCACGCCTACACACACTAACACGTTACCACGACATACATGCATGTAAAAAACAAAAATGGTTGTCTGTAAAGTCGGTTTACGGATTTTAGTTTAACGTGACAACGTCATGACAAAACATTGATGAAGTAGTGCTCGAATATAATATTATCTCTGGAAATTAACTTATAATTAGAAAATTTTATCTTTATACTACAACGCCATCTAAATCTCCTGAACTAAACTATTTTTTCAGCAAGTTTCTTTCTGACTTAATTGTGTATATAGTTTTGTTCATAGATGGCGCTTTCGCCATTGTTCGCTCGCTCGCGGAACGCGACATGAGTCATGATTTTTCGTGCGTGCACCCGGCATTCCGTTTTAATAGACGTTATCATGTCAAAAGTAACGCTACACACTCATAGTCCTATAGGATTCCCTGTCGTAGGTGCCAACTGTTATGGACAACACACACAGCCAGCCTGAGAAATGGCTTCGCCGGGAATTGAACCCTTTGGGGCGGCGATCCGCCATGATAACCACTGCGCCACACGAGTCGTCAAAGTTCGTTTTTTAGACGAATCCACTGATCAATAAATAAGTTAGATAAGACACTGCCTTGTATTTGACTGAGGAAGAAAAATACGGTACTGGATTACGTAATTCGAGTATTTACAAGCTACCACGTCCATCCACGTTTTTGTTTTTTTGTCCGAATGTTACTGGCAGAAAACAGCATGGTTTTTGACGTAGATGGGCGTGGTAGCTTGTAAATAGAGGAATTACGTAATGCAGCACGGTATTTTTCTTCCTCAGTCAAATACAAGGCGGTGTCTTTGGACGAGTCTTACTTTACTCGACTATTTTTTGTCTTTATTGGGGATGTAAGGTAAAAGTTTTTCATCAGTACTTGAATCTTGAGGCTGTTCAAGTATCCTATTTACCCCACAGACTCAAGTGTGGATTTATTTTCGAGCCGTTTTGAATGTTTATCTCACCATCCGGGGGTACCGGTATCCATTGTCGAAGACGGAGTCGTTGGCCGCGTACATGACGCCTTCCACGCCGTGGACTGTCACCGTGTCCGCCTTGTGTAACGTCATGTGTCTGTGACATACAAACATACCAGCACGTTATAATAATACAACGTAAATGAATAATCCTACTTCCTACCAATGTTATAAATGTAAAAGATTATTTGGATGTTCGTTACGTATTATGTATCTTAGTTAGCGAAATTCCCGCGCTGCTGTATGCCTTTCTTTACAAACCATACAATCATGCCTTATATACAACCCAATGTCTGTATTCATTTTAGTACTCGGTCCCCTTCATATAAAATAATATAAAAAGCTAACTAAAAGATACGTTTCAAGTATAATACGGGTACTCACGCACGATATATATTTTATTTTATACGCCGATATTTCGACCCAGTTACAGGGTTCACAAAGCTCAAAAACGATCGAGACGTAAGGTAGACAGACTGATGTATTGATGTATTAGTGTCAAACGTCATCCGACATCCAACATCCGGTTCTTGACATCCGTCATCCGTCAAAGAAGTCGTTTGTCAACCTGTCAAGAGTTTCTACGCGCCACCGCAGTCTAGCCGTGACCACGATCCCTGTTACTGGATCGAAATATCGGCGTTTAAAATAAAATATATATCGTGAGTACCCGTATTATACTTAAAATGTTTTCAGTCCGCGATGAGTTAAGTCTAAAATCATGTATTAAAAGATACGTACTATTTTTTATTCAAATCAGGGTCAAGTGTTTACATTTCATCAATGACTAAAACGATAGGTATGTTTGCCTAAAACGATAGCACAGATAAGTGATATCGAACGATAGCACTACGGGTATCCGTTAACACGAAAGGCTTAACATCTAATTAGTGCCCCAGAAATAGGCAATTTATCGGTTAACTCGACTCTGTGTATAATTTTATCGAAAAATGATTCTTATCTATACGTAGTAAAGTTCAAATTACTATAATAAGATGTCAAAACAACATAATAGGATAATTAGTATAAAATTTTATTAGTTCAAGAACGCGTCAGTTCCTACTATGTTTTAGTAACTACATCACACAGAAAAGTAATTTTGTGACCACTAAACCATGGGTGGAACCACTAACTTATGGGAGGTATTTTGATGGATTATTATTAAATTTTTACTAATTTGTTTAAGCCTTGTGGATAAACACTTCCTGCCTCTGAAGACTAAGCTTATGCTTGTCCACACTCTTGTGTTGCCCATTATTGATTACGGTGATGTGTGCTACCCAGACCTAACAGAGGAACTTCTCAATAAACTAGAACGCCTTCTTAACAATTGTATCCGCTATGTTTTTGGTTTACGTAAATTTGACCACGTCTCCCAGTCCCGACAGCAGTTAAAATGGCTCAACATTCGTCAAAGGCGTAATTCTAGAATTCTCCTAATGCTGTACTCTATTCTTAACGATCCTAACACTCCTTCATACCTTAAAAGCAATTTTCATTATCGTTGTGATTCCCATGATAGAGTACTTCGCTCCTCTGCAAATCTTAAAATGGTAATACCATCTAGCAATACCTGTTTCTACAACTACTCCTTTACTTTTCAGGCGACACTACTCTGGAACGCCCTGCCCCTGGAGATTAAGAAAGCCCCCACTAAGGAGACCTTTAAGAGACTGATCAAAGATCATTTCTTTAAATCCTCTGCCGTGGATTAGATTCCGTCACGGATTCGTATAAAACGAGATTATATTTATATTTATTAGTATATATTTATTACTATTATATTATTATTATTATAACTATTATTTATTATTATTATATATGTACATTAGTATATTTATTTAGATGTTATTAAAATAAAGTTATATAAGTATTGAAATAATTAATTTATAATTATGTATACTTTTTATCATTGTTATTATTATGTATTAATACAGCATATTATCCCGTTCAATAATTATTGTTACCGCCTACCACACCTCACCTACACCATGGGTTGACTGGGAGAGAATGCCCCATGGCATTAAGTCCGCCCTTTGTAAGCCTAGCTTGTAGGTTTTACAATAAAGATTATAAATAAATAAATAATAAATAAAATAGTATTTTAATCAAAGTCAAAGTCAAAATATTTTATTCATGTAGGTATCACTGATACACTTATGCACGTCATTTTTTGGCTTTTCGGAAGGTGCTTTGTCGTGGAGGAGAAGAAAAGCCTAAACTCCTCAGCACATCTTTTAAAAAAAATATTACAAAAAAAGATAATAATTCAAAAGTATTTAATATTCTGAGCGAAACTGGTTGCAGAGCTGGTCATTTCCATGCGTCTTTGTCAATCATCTCAAATCTTAATAAGTGCACTTTAAAATAAATTCACATGTGAAGGTAGAGGCAATTACGTTAACGACAAATTAAGTTAAAAGATTACATACACACACACACGAGCGCGCACGCCAACGTACTCGACGCAAGCAGCGCGCACTCACACGCAGATACAAACACGTCAATAATGAAACGTGATTCTTTGATTCCAGTGTCATTGCTCTCTGTTATCATACAAACAAAACCAGTATTTCGGAGCAACTGGCTTTCAGAATAAGATTAAGGTTTTATATGAAACAAATAAAAAAAATCCCCACATTTAAGAGGTTTATCCACGTTTTTAACAGACTTCAAAAAAGGAGGAAGTTCTCAATTCGACTGTATTTTTTTATGTTTGTTACCTCAGAACTTTTGACTAGGTGAACCGATTTTGATTATTCTTTTTTTAATCGAAATCTGGTGCTTGTCATATGGTGCCACTTAAATTTTATCGAGATCTGACAATGGCATCCATGAGAAAACCATATAAGTCTTAAAGCATTAAGAATATGCGCGACAAATGGACGAATAACTCAATATCACGCCAACCGATTTCGATGATTCTTTTTTTATTGTTATTGGAAAAAATGTACTTCATTTGAAGTCGGTTTGTTTTGTTAAAATTTTAGATTATATTGTTTGCGCTGCAGTCTATTCATTGCATTCTATGCAAAAAAGATCTTTTCTATGGTACATATAAGTAAAGTCAATTGTTATTGTCTTTCTGTCATCGTACTTGCTGTAAATATCTGTCTTAAATTAATAAAAATTAAAGCTATCACTTTTATATTTCTATATCTATTTAACAAATTATTTATTTATTTTTAAGAGCCCCTTCTATTAGAATTTGTTCTCTGCCGCTCACGAACCACATCAACATCAAAGGCACTATGTATACCTGACTAACTAAGTTATAATAGAACTTACGTGCATATATCTGACGCGAAGATGGTGACATCCGGTTGGCCTAGCTCGGGCGCCCACAGCTCACCGTTGGAGCCCTGCACCTTGCCGCACCAATCCCTGGACACGATACGGATTACAATACATACCTACCAAAACAAAAACTACAAGACTGACCATCTTTTTAAACCGAAGACGGCGCCTGTACGTGGGTTTTCATGCGAGAAGGATTTTCAACAGGAACATTTGAAACATTTGGGTGAATTAAGAAATAATGAAACAAAGTTTTTTAAACTATGCTTGCGGGATGATCCGCGGGGCGGTACATTGGTGCCATCTCGTCGGCCGGTTAATTTACACTACATCCGATCCGGACGTTTAGACGGCTTTTCACAGTAGCAAAACGTCCGTCTAAAAAAATAAATAAATAAATACACATGCTTTTTATTTTTCTTTATTTTATTGTTGTTATATCTACCTTCGTGTGTGCACCCAATTGGCATAGAAATAAACGTTTTTCTTTCTTTCTTTCTTTCTACATACACTCATACCCCCGCAGTAGGTTTATACATGTGTCGCGGGTGGCATGGACGACACATATAACACGTCACAATAACACCCTGCACCCAAGTACAAATATTAATCTATCACACAAATATCTGCCCCGGCCGGGAATCGAACTCGGAACCCCTCGCTTCGCAGGCAGGATCGCTATCAACTAGGCTACAGTGTCTTAATGGATAGCAGCTAATATTTACCTGTATACGGTCTGGTTGGAGTACTGCCACTTCTCAAGGTTGCCGAGCTGGGAGAAGTCCGCCGCGCCGGTGTTCATTGTGAACGAACCGTCATATTCCAATGAGTTGTTTCTCTACAACAATACCACAATATATAATTAAATGATACTCTTTAACATGTTTCTGCACACCGGCGGAAAAGGCCAAGAAGAAAAATAGAAAAATTAAAGGCGGAATACATTTTTCTACATTCATTTAAAGACTAATTTGTTATACATTCCTATGTAAAGCAGAGAACAATGTTAGCATATTTTAGTCATAAAGCAATTTGATATGAGTTAAGAAATGAATTTAGGAAAATGTAAAAAGCCCCTAAGTGGTCAACGGAAAACAGTGAAGATTTCAGTGCGTAAAGACGTAACGTTCCAAAGGGGCGAGCTTGGAAGGGCTCAGCCGAGAAGGCCATTTCTGCGATAAGGGAGGACCTTAGGCTTAGTCACCTCGCACATCACTGACGGAATTTCAGCTTGGCAACGGAATTCAACGACGTGGTACATGGACCTCCAATGAAAGACCTGACGCCATAGCCTCAGCCATTGTTCATCAAATTACACCAGTAGAGGAGCGTGCCTGGTACATTGGTATATCTCTAAGAAGCCTCTCTTTTTATGGAAGTAGCCCGAAAACGAGCTGACGGCCCACCTCATGGTAAGTGGCCATCATCGTCCATGGACACCAACGAAACCAAAGGCATGATGCGTTGACGGCCAAGAAAGAAGAAAAAGGAGCCGTATTGGGGCGGCTTAGAATACTAACCCCAATCCCACGCCGGAAGGGTGTCGTAAAAGGAGACTAAATCTGGCCCGCTGGTGGTAGGGCCCTCGGAGGGATTATATTAGTAGCATTGATTTTAATTGTTAATTAATATCATTGTTACTATTATTATTTCTCCATGGGGTTCGCCTGGATAGCTATAACCTTGAGCTTGAGTCAGCCGCCAAACGACTCGTCGTGTTCCGGCTGGGGGCTTGAGAGCCAGTTCTTTCTTTCTTTTTCTTCTTTCTTTCTAGGCCGGCAACGCATCAGTGATGCCTTTGGTGTTGCTGATGTTCATGGGCGGCGATAGCCACTTACCATCAGGTGGATCGTCAGCTCGTTTGCCGGCTATTTCCATAAAAAAAAGAAAGAAATCTACGAAGGTTTTCCTTCACCATTCACAGTACATAGTACACGACAGAAGCGCATGTTGCCCGCGCGATGGTCACGCCGAAGAGAGCAATCGTTACCACACGGTGAAAGTATCCGCCCGTCCGTAACACATGACGTAATACATTGCTACCGGCCAACGCCAGCGGTCAGCGATGGCTTGCTTAATGACTGCAATGTATCAATGTACTTGCTCAAATTGTTTTTGGTACCTTGATATCTATTGTATCTATTCGTTTTTACTCTCGTATCTTCTATCCTTTGTAATACGTTTATAATTAAGGTAAATTTTTGAAAATTTCTAACTAGAATAAAATATATAATAATTATATTATTTCCTGGATTGCTATTCATGTACCTAACACAAACACAACCTAATAGTTTATTTTCTACACACAAATTATTTTTTCTTTTTCTTTTTTATGGCACAGTATAACTATTATTTTGTTATCTATCTTTTCTATACCAAAAGACAGAACTGCAACATCATAATATTAATTTACTAATTCTAGATTGTCTTTCAATTTCAGTCTTATGTACCTTAATATGACAAAACAACTATGAATCATGATGTAGACTTTACATTTTTGTTATTTGACTTAATTTAACGGCTTAACAGGTTTAAAAATGTGTTATATTAGCATTACTACAGTAAGATTAGTTTTTAGCATCTAGTTATTAAATATATCGTAATGAACGAATAGCGCACCGAAGAAAGAAAAAGAAAAGAAAAAAACAATATGTAAAATAAAGAATAAAGATGAAGATCGTAAGAGCGGTCAATTGACCTCTGTCTGCTTGTAGTCGCTCTGTCAATACAAAACGATAGGCACGCTTTTGTTGTCAGAAGTGCTTGAGATTTGACGTACAACGTTAAAATGCCTTCGTGTATTATTGTAGTGTGATTGGTGTAGTGAAACAAAAGATAAACGTGTGTGTGTTGTAGCTCTTTTCGGAACAGATTTTTTGGTGGATTTGTAAGGGCATGACGGCATATTTTTAAACATCATTGGTAATGAACGAATATGATTCACTACATCGGTCACAGTTCAAGATGCTTCCTAATGTACAAAGTGATTACTCAACGACGATTACTCAATGAAAACAAAACAATCTATGACTATTACAAAGTCCAAATTCCTTTGTCTGTATGATAAAGTTTTATCCTTGATTTTGTCATCATCACCGTCCTAGTTATTTACTTATTACCATAAATAGGCTACAATCTTGACTAAGCCTACTACATTTTTTCTATTATACTACAATTAAATAATTAAATGTAAGCGTAATAAGTCAATGTCATTAAACTCATCATCGTTTCCAATGCTCTATCTATTGACGTCTACACATCGTACTTTAGGTTTGTATTCAAACACAGATAGATACAAAAATTCTAGCCATGACTCCTAGGGTGTGACCTACCATCATCTACTCGTTTGGCAATCACATCACAAAAAACTACTCAATTCTACTATTTCAATACGTTTTTCCTGATTCGAAAGTTTAACTATAAACCTTAGTCCTTAAATAAAGTTGATCTCCATCCTCCGCAAAATCTATCACATACGCAATTACTAGCTCGTCATTTAATCATATTTATAGGTATCGCTGACGAACTTGTGAACGTAATTTTTATTCCACTACCATTTCGAAGAGCTCTGTGAAAAAAGAAATGACGTAAGCAACTCCTCAATCACTCACCGCATAAAACCAGCCGAACTTATCGAAGGGCACGTCAAAGGGTAGATCGGGGAAGTGGTGCGCGATGTCCAGAAGTGGATCATCTATGCCCTCGAAGAGCCACTGGGAGACGTTGGCGGAGAGGAAGGGGGACTCGTGGAACCGCCGCATGAAGCTGTCCACCACGAACTTGACCACGTCGTTCTGGAAGCGCAGCATGTACGCCACGGTCTGAAAGTAATGCACTCGTTATATTCCTGCTACATCTGCGCTAACGTTAATGTAAACAGAAAGCGCATTCAAAGTCAAAGTCAAAATAATTTATTCATTTAGGTATCACTGATACACTTATGCACGTCATTCTTTGGCTTTTCGGAAAGGTGCTTTGTCATGGAGGAGAAGAAACGCCTAAAGAAAAGCCTACAGAATTACTTAGCGCGTTAGGATATGGTCATAATTCAAATCATTTGATGTGGCACCTGGCAACACAGTTTACTACTATAGCTGGTGTTTACGAACATATCATTTGTAAAATTGTTTTTTGTTCTTAATAAATCTTTAAAGAAACCGTCACCCGATTTATTGCTTAACGTGTAATGGCATTAACAAGGACACGCCCCTTTTAGCGCGTTACCTGTTGGCCAAATCTGCATAATGTCAAGCAAGGCATTAGCTGTAATTTCATTTGATGACGCGTTTGCATTGCTTGCTTCATTGGTGGTATGTTCCATTCCTTCGATGTCTAAAAGATCAAATTTACATGAACACAAATCGGCCAAGTGCGTGTCACACGCATTTTAGCTCGTAAGTGCGCTCGTTAAGCCTCACTAAAGTCACTAACTCGCGTAATTTTCCTTTTAACTTTCATTATATAATTCTAAAATTTTTCACACGTATCCAAATAAAAACAGACCTTTGCTTTGGTGTCGCTTGGGAAAAGCTTCACTCTTAACAGAAATTAGTACTTCAAAGCTTAATGTTTTGCGAAATGATTTCTGAATCTAATAATAGTTATGTCACATAAACATCTGCCCCAACCTTGAATCGAATCCGGAACTCCTCGCTTCGCAAGCAGGGTTACTACCAACACCTACTGCGATACAAGACGTATATTATGTATCTGTCACCGGAATATAATAAGAACCGTAAGTTTATAAATTTCCTAGGAAATTTATAAACTTTCGTAGGATTATAAACGAGACATAAATTGTATTATTTTACGGCCACATTTTCGGAAATTTATCAATCTGCGACGTGTCGTGGTAAATTTATAAACTAACGGATTGCCCATTCGTAAAATTCTAAACGGCTCGACCAATCACAGAAGAGCTTTTAATTTTACGCTTCTTTAAAATACGGAAAATAACACACTGCTCTCTGATTGGTCGATGTTGACAGAGGCGATGCTTGTGTCCATAGACTTAGGTACAATCAGACTTGCCAAACTATAAACTATAAATCTATCAGTTTCGATTACCTACCCAACAGTATTTTTACTTTAAAACTATTTAGGTACCTATAATACAGGTTTACTTTTTTACTTAATATACTAATAATCCCTACTTAAGGCGAAGCACCTCGCCATGAAAAAAAAACTGAACTCAAATCAAAAGAAGGATAGGTTAGGTTATGGTTGTCTGATTTTATTTAGGAAAAATAGGAACCCCGCAAAGCGGGGTTCCGTCGACATTTATGGCGAAGCCCCTCGCCATGAAAAAACAACTGAAATCGAAAGAATCTGATTCGCCAACTTCGATTTCGTGTGCAATCATGTCATAGTTTTGGTCATGGCCACTTAAAACTTTCGTAGCTCTGTGGTAAATGTCACTTCGTCAACAAAGGAGAAGGAACACGTAACTTATTCAACCAATCAGAGCGCATATGGCGTTTGGTTATTGGTCACTTATTATTTTACGAGTGAGCTCGGTTAGTTTATCAATTTCCGAAAATGTGGCCGTAAAATAATACAATTTATCTCTCGTTTAGAATCCTACGAAAGTTTATAAATTTCCTAGGAAATTTATAAACTTACGGTTCTTATTATATTCCGGTGACATATCTATTGCATAAGTATATCTGTGCTATTACCAAAGAAATCTCTTTTGCCCACGTACCTTATTATGCCATTATACTTAATGCAATTATACAAAATGTCGTGTGCATGTTGGCAATATTGCTATTTACGTAAACATAATTAGTATCGTCAGAAGTTGGCTTCTCAGAATTTAATTCCAATTCAAAGTAATGAATGAATCCCAATCAAATACTGAGAATGCTAGGCCGCTAAACGTGTTTTATTAACGTCTATAAATCAACAATCCTCTAAAACATCAAGTTAAAACATAGTCTAATCAACAACCCTCTAAAACACCAAGATAAAACATATACCCTATGTCCTAAACTAAATAGCCTACTACTATTCTCAAAAATTTCAACTAAATTCAACCAGTGGATTCGAATGACAAAAATAGCACAATATCATTATTCCACATATTTACTGACCTTCATTTTAAAGTCACAAACAGACACTCCGATTTGGCAAGATAAAGTTTCGTCTTAGAGCTGTTTACTTAGCAATTTCTTATCTTGTGGTTTTATTTGATCCGGTCCTGGGACTTCTGGGGTCAGTACCACGAGTGAGGCATTACATATAAAACTTACTGCCCTACTAATACATACAATGACATTATATACAAGACATGCCAACACGGCGCTAGAAGTACGCCAGTCGAATGTGCATAAGTATAGCGATTTCAATTCATACAGTTGATAGCTGCCGTGAGTGAGGCCGTCTATAGTTTCACCAAAATGCCGAGTTGTTTTGAGATTTCGAAAAAATCATATCTCCAAATTGAATAAAAATGATGGATTACATACCATAGGTAAGTACATAAAACGTTATGTTAAATATTGGTACTAGTATCGAATATTTCTTTTAACTTTTACTGACTGTTCCGTACTGAATTTGTTAGTGTACCAAGTGTGCAAATGTGTGCCATTTGGTCACAGATCTCGTGACGCGCTGTGACGCGAGCGACCTCGAGCGACAAACACTAGCTGTCTTTTTCACTATTATTATGGTTTTAGTAGTGCCATCCCTTTTACATAATTTATCAATGTGTGATCGGTTTAATGAAACAAAAGATAAACGTGTGTGTGTTGAAGCTCGATCGGAACAGATTTTTTGGTTGATTTGTAAGGGCATAACGTATCTTTAGTTTTAATATCATTTAATACATATTATGAATTTGAAAGTTTGTTTTTGAGATTCCAGATGAATTTTATCTTTATTGTACACCCTTTTCTTTTCGGTTACTGTTCTTGTCTTCCAAACTAATAAAGATTATTTTTTATTTTAGTTTATTTTGGACACAGACAGTCATGTAGGTACAGTTATATATGTTACAAAAAACCTATGAAGACATTGAGTGTCAATATCTGGAAGACATCGCTTTTATCAATAATACCACTTTTTGTATATCGTCTCAAATAGTATGTGGTAACAAATTTTGGTAACAAAAAACAGTTATTGTATTTATATGATTGGAGTCTCCCCAGAACAAAACTATGTTGCTATTTCCTTATACTAAAATAAAAAATATGCAAGTGTATTGCAATATACAGGTAAGTGAAGGTCGGCGATTGATTTTTTTAAATACGAGTAACTCGTTATTCTTTGACAAGGTGACCGTTGCGATTTAATTAATCCAAATGACATTTTAAACGAATTATTTATCCAATAAATCTATTTTAGAGATAAACTTTTTCATAATATTATTGTTACCGGATATATATACAATATAAGCCGTATTGGGGCAGCTTAGAATATTAACCCCAATCCCACGCCGGATGGGTGTCGTAAAAGGCGACTAAATCCAGCCCGCTGGTGGTAATATTGGCAATATTTATTTTAACTTTTAATGAATACCATTATTACTATTATTATTTCTCCATGGGGTTCGCCTGGATAGCTACCACCCTCGAGCATGAGTCAGCTGTCAAACGACTCGTCGTGTTCCGGCTGGGGGCTTGAGAGCCAGTTCTTTCTTTCTTTTTCTTCTCTTTTTCTTAGACGGCAACGCATCAGTGATGCCTTTAGTGTTGCTGCTGTCAATGGGCGACAATAGCCACTTACCAGGTGGATCGTCAGCTCGTTTGCCGGCTATTTCCATAAAAAAAATTGTTCATATGACGACCTTTTATTTTGCAAAGGGTCAAAACTCGATTCCGGCCGTGACACATACTTATGTAACTGTAATATAAGTTTGTTTGCGAGTTTTGGTTACGGTCAATAATAAAATTAATTTATATCTTCCCAATTTTCTCGCCTCTCAAGGGATCCCAGTGCAGTAACGTGAATTAACGGCTGATGATCGAACTTGAGACCTTTTTTCAACGAAAAGAGGGAGGTCAACTAATATACAAACATTAATTATAAGTGACGAATGTAATCTGTGCTTGACTTATGTATAATATCTGCATGCTTTTATGAAGCTAAATGTGAGAAACGTGTTATATATGAATAACTACCAACTCGCAATGTACCACATTTATGGCAAATAAATGATATGAAATGAAATGAAATGAAATGTAGTACGGCAAAGGACTGCAATTGCTTACCTGTGACCTGTATTTACATCCAATTAAAACGTGTCCCTCTTGAAGGCATATCACGAACAACATCTACGCTTAACATCAAGTGGAACGTAGTCCTACCAACCGTTGCTGTACCACCGTCATATGCATGAAATAACTAAGGCCCGTTTAAAAACCGATTAAGTTCTCTACAATCCCAAGATTCGATTTGAGATTCTGAAATATGTCAAATCGTATGTAAAAACGATATATTCTAATACGTACACGCAATCACGAAAGATTTCTCAGTAGAAACCGCTTTCACTACAAACATTATTTACTCTCTTCTACAATCCCTATTCTATGGACAATACTAAATATTCTAACAATAAGAAGTGTTAAAGTATTGTACTATAAGAGTATAATTACCGCTATAATGGGGTTGATGGAGGTGATGACGTCAGAGAGGCTGCCATTGGACTTCTCCGGCTGGAATTTCCAGCTGCGCTTGTTGTAAAACGTCACCGTACTGTTGTGGTCGTTCCAAGTCAGGTTCTCCTATTAAACAAAACATTTTAATTGCTCAGTTATTCTTTAAATCTTCTTTAATCTATATATCTTTTACTGCGAATAAGAGCCACTATAGATTTAACTGCATTATTGCGTTGCAGTAAACATTATCATTGTTTATATTATACACATCTCGCGTCAAGGACTTACCGTTTATCGTTAAGGATTGCCAATTTGAGTAATTCCTAAACGTTTGAAGTAAATTGGCTTCAACCCATGAAAGGCCCACTAATGAGCGCGGATCTCATCTCTTGAGTTAGCATACTCAACCACGCTGCTTAAGTGTCTGAAGTTATCACGCCGCCGAAATGGTTTTACGAGCCCTCCGAAGCACAGAAACGCTCAAGAATTTTTTGCCTCTAGCACTCTAGCACTCAGTCACCCATCCAACTACCGATCACTTACGTTCGGCACAATCAATCGGGCAAAATACCAAAGTTAATTTTTATTTACTTAATGTATTTGTCATCTTTATTGCACCATCCATCGAGGTATATGAAATATTATCTTAATTCTCTTGTAAATATCTTACTTGCATGATGCAAAGAGATGCCAATTCCTCCAATGCAGTTTTCCGCGTTACGTTCACAGATCTTAGTTTTTTCACCGTATGTTATACCTATGTATAAGAGTGATATGTAAGTAAGTAATGATATATAACAATATCTACTCATATATCCTATGTTTTGGATATACGAGTATTCTTACACTTTTTAAAAACAAGTATCTAATGATTATTTAAACAGCGGATATTACTTACATCCTTATCGGTAGAACCTTGCTCCCGATTCACACTTTGCCTTTGATTAAATTATGTACAAACATTAGTTAAAAGTCTTACTAATGTTTGTACAAATTTTTTAATTGGACTTGATTAACAATTTGATCTTTGCTCCGCTAGTTCGTCTGGGTAATCACAAAGTAATGTTAACCCTTAACACCATTCGTGGGGGACCTAGGTCCCGTATCGACACCGTGTATCTTCTAAACTACTCACGTTAGCCCGGCGTGCATCCATTCCCAGCATGACCTAGGATGGCACTGAGAATACATGGACCCTCGGCCGCGTCAGTTAATAATCTAACATTTTAACAAAAAAATAACCGACTTCAAATGAAGTACATTGTACTTTTGACATGGATACCACTGTCAGATCTCGCTCAAATTTATATGGGACTACACGATAAGCACCAGCTTTCCATTAAAAAAAGAAGCATCCAAATCGGTTCACCCAGTCCAAAGTTCTGAGGTAACAAACATAAAAAAGTACAGTCGAATTGAGAACCTCCTCCTTTTTTTGAAGTTGGTTAAAAAGCAGTTATAATATTTAGGAAAGTATGTGCTTTGGGGGACCTAACTCCCCCAGGAATGGTGTTAAGGGTTAGTTACGTACCTATGTATCTAACAGAATACTAATTTTATGTAACTAGCAGACACCTCGTAACGTACGGTATGGTATATTCCTCCTCCATTTTTTATGTCGGTTAAAGAGTTCAATTTCTATGAATACTTTCTTACATACTACTGCGATGTTTTGTACGGAAAAACTTCAGATAGAATTTCGTGCTCTGGACTGCTGATTTACTAAATAAATAATGAGTAGTGTTTTTGTTCCGTCATCAGGACCATTGTTCATAACAAACAGAACATGAAAAAACAAAGGCAAGTGCACCAGTAAGGAATTTAAGGTTAGGATATCAGATGTTGACCATCCGCTGCTGTTATTAGTAATATTACAACATACAAGTATTGTAATGAGCTAATGAGTAATATTACATACTGGATGACTAACATGAGGTCAAAGAATTCAGTGTGCAATTTTCTACGCGTCTTTATCATCATCGCGTCAGTGGAACGGACGCTCTTATCTATACTCAAGTCAAACTCGGTTCGGACTCGATGTAAACATTGTGTCTGATAGTGTTGCATAGCAACCACAAACAAATAGGCGTATGAAACTTTTTGTTGTAATGTCAGTAACTTATTTTGTTTGCTTTATTTTGTTTGTGTTTTTTTAACAAATCAAGTGCCTTCTTAATGAAAAATGCATTAAAATTAATACATAAATAGTGACTTTACTTGAAACCTAACTTTGATGTCCTAACCTCAAAATGTCCTACATTAGTACGTTTTACTGTGGCATTGTTCGCTATTACTTCAAAGTGACCTGAAGTATCTACAAGAAATTTATATTTGTTGAGGTTAACACTTTCGCAACGGACATACTAAATTAAAAGCTTAAACGCTCGTAGTAGCAACACAACACTTTGGCTGGCAGTTGGTATAGGTGACTGCTAATGGCAAAATAAAACTTCTAAGATGATTTCTTAGGTAAATTAAATCACCAACCTTTGCTTGAAGCTTTGATCACTAATCTTGTGGCAAGGTGACACCTGTGCCTTGCAATGAGCCTAAGTTGGGAATAGGAATAAGGGACTTTATGAAATAAAATGAAAACATTATCTTTACAGGTTTAATTTTTAACAACATCAAATAGTCATATCAGTAACCAGTAGCCTCGCTCAAACCCTTAAGGTTAATCACTCTCTGATGGTGATGTGTCTGATGATGTACCTGTCTGACAAACCGATCAATGACATCATCAGTTATGCCATCCAAATCACTCATCCTTAACTCTTCTTTCTTAATATGGTTCATACAATTCTGCCATGCTGCAGGTTTAATTAATATAATATAATTCAAATATTAACAGTCCGTTTTCAACAAATCTATTTTCACTTCCTGAAAAGAAAAGACAAATATAATATATTTTGTGATTCATTTATAACTTGTATATAACAGTTATATAAGTCATTCCTAAAATTATACTAAATTACTAAAAATAATTTAAAAATTAACCAAGTTATGTATTTGTGACTTTTTATAATATGTATTTAAGGTTTGTTTTCTTTTTAGATATTGTACAATTATTTTAAACTTGAAATAAGTAAATAAATAAATGTGGTTACCCCACACAAGGCACAATGTTAAACGGTAACACATTGTGCCTTGTGTGGCACACATAACACATGACTATAACACCCATGACCCGAGTAGAAAATATTTATCTATCACATAAATATTTTCCCCGTCCAGGAGTCAAACTCAGGTCCCCTCACTTTGCAGGCAGGGTCACAGTCATCATGTATATAATATTAAAATTTTCAAGAAACTGAAATACCTATCAATATGCACTATGATTAAGGTTCTTTTAATCCTTTTGACAAGCCTTCTCTATGTGCTTCTCGGCTTGAAGCAATGCTCAAATCTTGCTACATTTTACTTCTTGTATGGCCTGAAATGCATAATATTATAACTTTATTATTTATAACATTCAAATTCAAAATCATAATAGGTGTCACTGATCCACTTGAACACATCATTATTCAAATATTGATCTCACAAATACTGGGCATTTGTAAAAGTAGGGTTTTGTTGCTCTTCCGCCCTTGCACAATTTATATGTATATTAAGTTATGAAGCATAAGTATACAAGTAGCATAACATATCCAAGGAAGACAATTTAATAAACTCAACTTTAAATCTACAAAAATTACCTATTAACAAACAATTAATAATAGGTTATTAATATCCCCCCAAGTCTCACAATGAAGTTTACATTGTATACTTCAGTCAGTTTAAGGGACTAATATACATAAACTACTTTGAATAACTCCGATATTATGGCTTTAATTCACTTGTGTTTACTTGAGTTGTAAGAAATGATACATAAAATTTTCATTAAATATTTACCTTCACTGATCCATGTTTCATCGGTATAATATAATTTACGGCCTTCGTCTCTCATTTTCTTTTATTTTGTTTAAATATTTCCACCTCCACATTAGAATTTTATTTATTTTTATTTCTTGTTACTTATCTCTTCAACTTCAACATGACGTAATGGCGGACGGCTGCGAGCCGGTCTATGGCTACAGAGTACTTAATATTATAACATCTGTGCCCGCGGAAAAAGTAAGTACGGAACGTAACCGTTCTTTTTTTATCTTCTCAAATTAGATACATTTATTTTTTAGTACCTTAATAATAGAAGGAATCATTATGTATAAAATCGATATAGTCTTGGACATAATAAAATGAAGATGGGCTTTAGTAAATTTATTGTAATAAGATTTATTCTTAAGCATACTGCGTGGAATGAAACTTACTTATGCCGGAAAATAATACGACCAATTTGCAGAGCACGTTCGCACAATTATCGCTATACGGTTTTGGTAGTCATTTCTATTTATACACATAGACCAAAACATTATATTTTGTTAAAAGGTTCAAAATTGCTCCTCGTAATTAAGGATGTGGGAGCAAGAATTGTTTATTGATGAAAGTGTAATAAGATGTTGGATTTTACCTCGTTTTCTCTTAGTGTGTTGTTGTTATAGTTCAATGGTGAGTTAATTAAGATGTCACAAATATCATAATGATTATTTAGTTCTTTAATACTTATCTGGTGTACGAAACACAAATCAGTTTGTGAAAACCCTATAGAGGAATTTTAATGGTTTGTTTACATCGGGTCCGATTTGAATGTGAACGTAGTATAGAAATAGTACAATTATTCTTTATTGTGAGTAGTACAAGCGACTGCTGTTGTTTTTCCTTTCTAGGGCAATATTCGATGCATACATTACATGGAAACAATGACTACAAAATTAATCATTTCCATAAAAATCATAGTCATCTCATTGTTTGTCGCAAAACAATTAGCAATTGAAACTGCATGTCGCACAGCAGTGTTATCTGTTGTAAGCACGGTATATTGCGCTATAAGCGTGCACTGAGTTTTTAACAGACTTCAAAAAAAGGAGGAAGTTCTCAATTCGACTGTCTTTTTTTTTTGAGTTATCCATAAGGCTGCGGGCACGAGATCTGCGACGAGCGGCGCGATGGCGGTTGCGGCGCGGCGCGGCGCGGGGCGATTAGCAGCGGTGTCTTGCGGGGCACGAGAAAACGGTCGTTCAATCGCGCCAAAGTAGTGTTGTGAAGAATGATAATATTATAATCTGTTTATTTATACTTTTATTGTTGAAGCGATGGCGTAAAGTAACTTTCGGAAAAAAGTGATGCTTGGTTTTCATACAAATGGAGGTACCTACATGTTTCATTTTGTGCCAAACATCGTTTTGAAAAACATGAGTTTACGTCGGAGAGAATTATTGGAGCGTAGTATCCTCATGAGAGCTGAATTATTATTACCAAGAAATGGTGTTCATCCAATAAATAAAGGAAGAAGTAATTTAGGCTAATTTTCTACTCTTTATAATTACATAGTTATAAAGAGTAGAAAATTGTCATTCAAAAAATATTAAAACTATACGAGAATGAGTACATTTTGATTATATTTTGGAGAATATTTAGAGATTCTACTGTCCCATATAGCAGCTTTTGATGAAATACACGAAATATGTTCTTCATTATGAATTTCCATTACTTTAAAATTATAATTCAATACAATTATATGTACTATCAATCTAGTTTGTTCCCATCTCTTCCGCGTCGCCGCGCATCGCCCCGCACCGCCCGTGCATCGCGCATCGCGCCGCTCGAAATCGCGGGTCTCGTGCCCGGTCCCATAGTACGCCATACTGTTGATTCCATCGCTTCAAATCGCGCCGCGCCGCAACCGCCATCGCGCCGCTCGCCGCAAATCCCGTGCCCGCAGCCTAATATTGAAGTCGGTTAGTTATAAGTCACGTGGATTTTCCTTGGGCGAACCATAGACCTTGAGCGAACTAACATTTTGCCGTAGCGTTGTTTCGCAGCGCGCCAAAAAAAAAACAAATTGTGGGCGCCTAAGTTCAAATTCGATTTTTTATAAAGCTGCCTATACTGGTAGTTTATTTCACGTGCAATTACGCATACATCACCAAAAAGCAAACCAAAGCAACAACCCATAATTGTCCACTGCTGGGCTCGGGGTCTCCTCTCACAATGTGAGGGGTACAGGCCATAGTCTACCACGCTGGCCAAGTGCGGATTGGTAGACTTCACACACCTTTGAGAACATTATGGAGAACTCTCCGGTGTGCAGGTTCCCTCACGATGTTTTCCTTCACCGAAGCAAGTGATAATTAACGTGTAAATACGCACATAATATTTGAAAATTAGAGGTGCGTGCCAGGATTTGAACCCGGGCCCCCGCGTTCGGGAGACCAACGTTCTAACCACTAGGCTATCACTGCTTCACCAATACCTTACCTTAATGTGATACTCCCGGAACACGTAGGGGCCGCGTTGCTCCACTCTGATGGAGACGTTCTTCCCCGCCAGGATGTCGTCCACGTTCACGATGTTGAACATGTAGAATTCCAGGTACATCGGAATGGGGATCTCGCGCCACAAGCTGAATGACGTTGATGTGTTCGTGAGGATCATCATCTGCACCAAATGTTTACATCATCCATCCATCATCGTCACCTATTATAAAACTTAAACTAATTTGCGATACTGACAGGTCTTGAACATAACAGGTGGAGAGGAAATAGTGCGAAACTAAATGTTATCGGAATCAAGACTTTTAATCCAAATATACGTACAATTGGACATTATTTACCCACTATTATTAGGTCCCAATAGCGAAGCATGCTTTTCCAACAGGAGAAATAATAATTTTGACCGTGTCTATTCTAGGTTGTATTGATTTACAAGTCCAATGCAAATGTGTCATTTTGTATCCCAAGGTAGACAAAGATTACTATATTTAAAACTATTGAGAGCTAGGCCTACAAGTCAACAGAGAATGAAAAGGTGTTGGTTTAATGATGTTGATCGATTGGCGTATTATTTTATTGAACGATAAAAAGCTGTATTTTTTGTAAATACCCGACAAAGGAGCAAACAAGCTTAACATCAGCAACAATAATAGGGCATCGTAGATGTGTTGCCTTATGCTGGCCACACACGATCAAGTATATTTACTTGTCAAGTTTGCAGCGGACTTGACGCGGCATCCAGTACACTTGACGGTGTATGGCCACGGACGCCACGGTATGGCTATCTGGCCATACAGCTATCACATTTCTTTCTTTTTCTTCTTTCTTTCTTGGCCGGCAACGCATCAGTGATGACTTTGGTGTTGCTTATGTTCATGGGCGGCGATAGCCACTTACCATCAGGTGAATCGTCAGCTCGTTTGCCGGCTATTTCCATAAAAAAATGTAACTAAACTGGATGCCGCGTCAAGTCAAACTGCAAACTTGAGAAGTATACTTGATATGACCAACTTTACAAAAAAAACTACGAAATCGTGTATAGTATGTGTCCAATAAGAATCTATAATTTCTCACCCTTTGCAGCTGTCCCAGGAATATGGGTGGCCAGAAGACCAGCATCACCGCTCCGATCACCACCAGGACGGAGCCGCAGCCCAGCAGACAGCCACTCTTCTTCCCCGATGACACCATCTTGGTTTTCACTAGGGATACAAATTGTCTTTTACAAAAATCCTTGCAGCGTTGAGAATATGAGGTTTGACTATCATTTCATTTCATTTCATTTCATTTCATTTATTTGCCATAAATGTGGTACATTGCGAGTTGGTACTTATTCATATATTACACGTTTCTCACATTTAGCTTCTTAAAAGCATGCAAATATTATACATATTATGTCAAGCACAGATTACATTCGTCACTTTTAATTATATAATTGATCGCTAAATTAAATTTTTTATGTCTAATTTATTAATGCCAATTATTATTTTATTGTAATATTTTAATTAAATTAAATTATTCTTGCTGTCATATTTCATGTACCTATTGTATATTAATTATTATTAACTAAATTCAATGTCAATTGTCAATTATATATTATGAATACCTCAATGTCAACGATGTATTTTTATGCAATTTTTTCTGTCATAATTCATATATTCTATATTATTATAATTCAATTCTATGTCAATGATTAAATAATATTTATAATTTTTAATGTCAACAATGTATTATAATTAATTAGATTATGTAATTTCATCCAAAATAAGTTATATGTATTATATCATTTTTATATTGTCGCTGAGGTATTCAGTAACAGAATAATAACATTTATCTATAAGCCACATGTTGAGTGACCTTTTAAAGGTGGTCACTGATTTTTGTTTCATCTCTACTGGTAGTTTATTATAAATTTTAATAGCCATAGAATACGCATTTTTACCAAATTTAACAGATTTTGCTGAGGGCAGCACTAGTTTGCGAGGAAATCTTCCCCTATAATTACCACAATCTTCCTCGTTCGTTTTAAATAGTTGCGGGTGGGAATGTACAAAATTACATATTTCGCTTATATAGATACATGGAAATGACAGTAGTTTTAGCCTTTTAAATAGTGGTTTACAACTTGTTGTACTCTTTACATTACAAATAGCACGGATACATTGCTTTTGCGCTATAAAGGCTCGTTTTTCGTCTACTGAGTTACCCCAAAGTACAACACCATATTTTAGTATAGAGGCCACATAGCCGTGGTATGCAATTAGTGCCGTTTTTTCATTGGTTATTCTGGTCAGTCTCCACAATGCATAAGCAAACTTATTAATCTTGTTGCAAACCATTTGTATATGTGCCTTCCATGTACAGGTGTTGTCTAGTGCTATTCCTAAAAATACTACTGAATGTGCTTCAGTCAATATATGGTCATTGTGCATAATTTTTAATTGTCTATTATTCAGGTGCTTATTATAAAATTGTAGATATTTGGTTTTGCTTAGGTTAACGCTTAAATTATTTTTTGTGAGCCAATTTATGATTTGATTAATTGTGTCGTTTATGTCTTGTTGGAATTCTTTTGAATTTTTGTTGTCATGGGGAATTATTACAGATATATCGTCAGCATACAGTGTACAGTAGTGGTTAGTTATTTTTGGTAAGTCATTAATATATATTAAGAATAAAAGCGGGCCGAGTATGCTACCTTGGGGCACGCCAGTGTTATTAAGTTTGATATCCGATTTAAGACTTCTTTCAAACAATTTGTTGTCTACATGTTTGATTTCGACATATTGGCTCCTTTTGCTTAAGTAAGTTTTGAGCCAGTTCAATACTGGTCCTCTTAAACCGTAGGCTTCACATTTTTTTAACAAGATCGAATGATTAACGCAATCAAACGCTTTGCTCATATCAAAAAATATTCCTACTACGGATAGTGATTTATCAACATACTGGAGAACTCTATTCATTAAATTGAACGTTGCTAGTGTTGTACACTTACCCTTCTGGAAGCCATATTGATTTTCATTTAAAGTATTATGTTTGCAGAAAAATTTTGTAATTCTGGTATGTATGGCTTTCTCAAATACTTTAGATAAAATAGGTATTAACGCAATAGGCCTATAGTTCTTAATGTCCTTCTTATTACCTTTTTTAAAAATCGGTTTAACAACAGAAACCTTAAGGGAGTCCGGGAATATTCCTTGGGAAAATGATAGGTTTATCAGATAAGCTAGCACTGGTGCCAAAGCCATTGCTCCTTCTTTTAGTAAATGTGTAGGAAATTCATCGTAACCCGTAGAAGGTGTGTTTCTCAGTGACATTATTATCTTATAAACTTCGTGCGGATCAGTTGGAAACAAGTACATGCTAGGGGCTGTGAAGTCGACTTTAATTTGATTCGTATATTCACAAGAGAATTGCGCACTCTGTATATTTACAAAGCTGTCATTAAATACATTTGATATTTCTTTCAAGTTTGTTATACTAGTGTTATTAAAGACTATCTCATTAATGCTTCTTGTATCCTGTAAGCTAGGTGAAATATCATTTTTAATTATTTGCCAAGTTCCTTTGCCAACATTTTTGGCTCTTTTAATGAATTTTATATTACGTGATCTCTGTGCAGTGTAGATACATTGTTTGAGTATTTTTGAATATGATTGATACTTGATTTTATTAGAACTGTTTCGTTTTTTATAGTATTTAAATCGTAGATATCGTTTTGTAGCACAGGATTTCTTGATACCTTTACTTAGCCATTGTAAATTGTAGTTCGTGTCATTACATTTAATTTTTTTAAATGGGAAACATAGATTGAAGAATAAGAGTAATGTCTCATGAAATAGGTTAAATGCACTCAACGTGTTGTTGTCATTAAAAACATCAGACCATGACAGACTTTGGATGCTTTTTTTAAATTTTTTAATGTACTCAGGGCTGAAGTCTCGCTTTTTTATGAAGTAGTGCCTAATTTTTTTCTTTTGTTTACCTATGGGTACTAACACTGATTGCGCCGTATTATGGTCCGATATATACAATTGATGTAATTCACCTTTAGCCTCCGCGACGTTCAGGGGATTAATTATTTCGTAACAATTATCATTAATGTTTGACTTTGGAAATATTTTGAGCTTAAGATAAACAAGTTATTTGTTGCTGAGTCAAATATTTTGTTACACAAAGGAGTCTTATGTTTCAGAGAAGAACGTCGTTGATTTTTGGGGGGCTTGAGCCCCCTAGACCCCACTCTACATCCGATAGTGAGGGTACTAAACAGTTAACCCTTTGCACACGAGAGGTGAGTCTCGCTCACCACATGATTTATTACCATAACTCGACAGGTGACTCGCTCACTTTTTTGGTGCAGAAGTTCGATGATCAATTACCAAATAAAGAAACATAAGTAGTTTACACAGGGCATCAAAGGAGATGTTCAAAAGTGGCCCTTTATTCCGAAGAAATTTGTACAGCCGTAATTTATATTTCATTTGAAAGCATATTTTCTAATCTACTTGAAATTTTAAGACGTATATTTTATTGAACCTCCATATTTTAGAAAATTGATGAAATATGTTCGTCATAATTTGAAGGTGGAAAGGAACGCAAATGTTTTTTTTCTAACAGGTACATACGTCCTTAACACGAATTATGAACATATCTGAGGTCCACCTATTATATTATTATGTTTTTAATACGTAACTATTATATTTAACGTTGTAAATCGGTGTTGTAAATGTATTAAATAATAACATTACATGAAACGAAACGACATAAATCCTAGTTTGATGTTAGTAACTGTCAGTGTAGAGTGTCAAATGTCAATCAATCAAATTCAATTGTCAAATGTCAATATTGGACTGAACCATGAAAACCATGGATATATTACTCTATCTGGATCACTGACTTTGTAGAGCTACCTGAAGATCGATGACGTCATATATGAAGGGCCATTCGACCAATCACAAGCCGGATTGAGGTTGTCCTTCACAATTGTAGGGTATTCACACTTACTTAGAAAAATTGTGTCTTATTTTAATTTATTGCATTAAGAGTAAATTGAAAATTATCGTACACAATCTATATAATATACACACATACACACACACATACCCACACCCAATCACAATCGAATGATATATCCTGGGACTATAGATAACATGGTCACAATACAAAAATGGTTCTTCTGATATTTATTTATTTTATTAGTTGCTCCAACAAAGTGTACACTATGATATACAAGTTATTTACACAATTTTTGACTACCTATGCTAAGTGTCACCTCAATTACAGGTGCAAACCTCTAAAGTTTAAGAAGCGACATACAATACAAAATTACAATTTAGAGCAACATGCAAGTATACAGCTGTTACCAACGTCAAATTAGTTAAAACATTATAAAATGATAAATTACTTATTAAGAACATTTGATATAGTCAACAAAATATAGTCTATAAAATAAAAATATATATAATATAAAAATAAATAATATATATTACTTATTATAAGTTACTTATCCAGTTAGAGTAATACATCCATGATCAAAACAAAATGTCAACTTTAAATCATCACTCAATGTCACTGTCAGTGTCAGGTTAGAGTTGCCAGAACTTAAAAGTGCCCAGTGTGGCAAGCTTTTTATCTATCTACGGAAATTCAAACACAAATAAGAAAAGAAGGGAGGTACCTTTTTTTATTTTCACAACCTTGTCACAATCGGAATAATTTTCACTTTCTCCACATCCAAGATTTGTCTTTGTACAAATTTAGGACCAGCCCCCATACATTTCTTGAACATCTCCTTTCCGCACCAAACAAAGTCGTGAGCGAGTCACCTCTCGAGTTGTGCCAATAAATCATGTGGTGAGCGAGACTCACCTCTCGTGTGCAAAGGGTTAAAAATATCGTAATTCGTACTATATCTATGATTTACCAGTAAATGAATCTGTTCCCGTGGGATCAGGGTTAAAATGTAGTATGATAGTTTTAAATTCGCACCCTCAGTGGAAAAAAAAGCATACCTAAGTCGTCTTACGTTGAATTTTAGTTATTAATAAGATTGGAAAGGGGGACCTAAGGTGCATAATATACTCAATTTTTTTCAAATTTTTATAATTATTCTTGACGGTTTTGTGCAAGAAATCGTAATGTTAATTCCTTTGACTACTTACTGATATTTTAACAGTTTTTTTACTCTCCTGTAAAATTGCAATTTTCATCTTATGCCTTTTTTCCACTGAATGTGCTAAATATATACAATGTATATGTTCACGTTTGTCGATGGTTAAAAATATAAATTACTCTATGACAGTTTGTTGTCTATGGAGAGTCGTTCTCTCGTCGTCGGGAAGTTAGCATGGCGGGCGCGCGAACTTGCTAATTCCAAATTATCGTTTTCGTTATTTTCATCGTTTCTCGTTTTGTCGTGGCGAGCACTTTGTGCAGGAGCCTAATAATATAATTTGTCGAGTCCGAACGGGCTAATTTGTCGGAAAACAATCTATTATCGTCTGGGACTGATAGTGGCGAAGAAGGTAGTCCACGTGGGAGATACAGGGGTCCATCAGCAAGGAGTGTGGAGAGCGAAACACTGGTGTAAGTCTGCGCAGCGTCAGTTAGCTCATAATCTAGTAAAAAGAAGCATCGGTGAGTACCCTTTTAATCATACCCGTGCATGTACCTAATTCTGCATGCTATCAGTCTCTCGCTCAAATACAGTCCACTAATTTATCGAAGGGTGCTTCGGCTAATAACTGAAGCACGTGATCTGGATAACTCTATCCGAATCACAAACATTTTTTTGGTCCTCGAGCCGCATAATTTGATAGGCGGCTGTAGATAATTTGAGTATCATACTTTGTCGTAACTTTCGATCGTGATTTTGCACGAACTATTTATCGAATCATACTAAAGTGATACAATTTTGTTAGTTTTTGTCGTCGTAAACAAAATTTTGTCGTTTTTCGTAGTATATTTTGTCGTAATTTCGTTAAATATTAATGTAAAAGTTAAATACGTAAATATCGAAAAGTTGAGGGTACATTATTATAGACGCGTAATTATTTCGTTTTGTTTTGTTGCATCATCCATCCGCCATAACGATTTCCGGTATCATCGTTGTGTCATTGTCGAATGACAAGTAGTTTGTCACATTCTCGTTTTGACAGCTTGACATATCCGTCATTTGAATTTGAGGTTTCTGTCGAATGTTATTGTCGTGTCGTATCGTATGACATATCGAGGTTAAGTAAACAATAATATTAGTTCTCGGTTGTTTTTATTAGTTTATTTAACTTAATTTTCGTTTAAAAATCATCATAATGTCGATGGATAGCCAAAGTGATAATGATGGAGCCGATGTTAATCGTATTGCGAGGGATTATGCTTTGTTTCGAGTCGAGTTAATGGAACAAAGTGATTTGATTGGTTATACTGACGTGGATATCAAAGAAATAGCTGAAGAATTTCATAGTGCTCAACGTAATCTATTATTATCGCTTAGTTCTCCACATCAGAGAAAGCATGAACATTCTGTTACTGTAGTCTTTGATGCAAAAGTTAAAAATATCAAAAGTAGAATGCAACCTGTATTACCAGTAGATAATAAACCAGTCGTGCAGGATTGTTCCTCGTCTGCCAAGTTACCCAAGATTAATATAAAACCGTTCGATGGGTCAATTGAAAACTGGGTATCGTTCATCCAATTATATGACTCCTTGATACACAAAAGAAACATCTCAAACATTGAAAAGCTTCACTACTTAATGTCAAATGTACAAGGTAAGGCATATAATTTGATCAAAAACTTTCCTTTAACTGATGATAGCTATGTTGATGCATATAATACCTTGTCGAAATACTATAATAATAAGCGTCAAATGGCTATGATCTATTATGAAAAGCTGTTGCATTGTGAACCTATTAAGAATAAATCTCGGTCAGAACTTGAAAGAGTTTATCGTACGTTTTCGGATAATTTGGCTGTTTTGGAGAAATACAATTTACCTGATAAAAACTTCATGCTATTTCAATTGTTGTGGTCAAAATTGGATAGGGCAACTCGGGAATCTTTTCTGTTGGAATTTAATTCTGATGAAATTCCAGAATATTCAGAACTTCAAAATTTTATTGAAAAGAATTACCGGGCTTTAGAGATTACTAAGTTGCCAAATAGTCGTGACCCTTTTGTTGGTAAAAATAGCAATAAAAATAAACCGTCTCTTGTCGTGTCGCAACCTAAATTAAATTGTATTTATTGTTCGGGCCAACATATCCTTAGCACTTGTGAAGAATTTCTAAAATTAAATTCTCGTTCTCGTTTTGATTTTGTAAAACAGAAAAACCTCTGCATCCTTTGTTTCTCTCCAACTCATCGAGTTAAAAGTTGTCGCTCAACCCATCGTTGTAATAATTGTAACTTCTCGCATAATAGTTTGTTGCATTTTGGTAAAATTACTCCCAGCAAAGATTGTACTGAAGATCCGAATAAGAGTAGCGTTGTTTTGACATCGGTGGCACACTCCACTAATAATATTCTTTTCTCGACAGCTAAAGTTTTAGTTTTGGACATAAAGGGTGTTTATCGACCCATTCGAATATTACTTGATTGTGCTAGTGCATGCAATTTTATTACTGAATCATGTGTTAAGCTATTAGGGTTACCTATAAAACAAAATATGCTTACTGTGAATGGGGTTGGCCATTCTGTGACCGAGCACTTGGGTTCAGTAACTTGTAACATCAAACCATTAAATTCACATTCAAGTAATCAATTCAAATTTGAGGCTTTAGTGTTGCCATCAATATGTGCTGACCAACCTTCTGAAATTATCAACTTCTCGCAGTGGTCACACATACAGAACTTGCATCTTGCTGATCCTGATTTTGCTACGCCTGGTCCTATAGACATGCTTTTGAATGCAGATATTTTCTCGTCTTCGTTACTGCCTGGTCTTAAGCATGGTGGGCGGGGTGAACCAAATGCATTAAATACAATTTTCGGTTGGATATTGATGGGAAGTGTTGACACCCCTATCGACACATATAATAATAATAAAAATTGTTTTTTCGTTTCACCACTGTCGAATTTGTCGTTAGAAAATTCCTTAAAAAGGTTTTGGGAAGTGGAAGATGTCTGTTCTCCAAATAATAAAATTTTGTCGAAGGAGGAACAGGCATGTGAAACTTATTTTGTCGAAAATTATTATCGTAATATTGATGGTCGATTTGTAGTACCTTTGCCCTTTCTCGACTCTACGAATAGACCTACCTTTTCGAACTCTCGTGAAATAGCTTTAAAAAGATTTTCATCGTTAGAGCGAAAGCTAAATTTAAATTCTGAATATAGGAAAGCCTATGTCAACTTCATGACGGACTACCTAACATGTGGTCACATGGAAGCAGTAGCGCCACCTTCAACGGATGTAGGAAATTTCTATTACATACCACATCATGGTATTTTGCGACCAGATTCGGTGAGCACTCCTCTTCGCACGGTATTCGATGCAAGTTGTAGAGACGCGAGAGGCCTGGCATTAAATGAAACTCTACATGCAGGTCCTAAGCTACAGACTAACATTTTCGATTTGCTCGTACGTTTCCGTTGGCATACTGTCGTTTTTACTGGTGACGTAAAACAGATGTACCGGCAAATATTAGTTCGTAGTGAAGATGCAGATTATCAGCGTATCCTCTGGCGGCCCTCTCCTAAAGAGCCTATACGGGATTACCGGCTTCGCACAGTTACCTATGGCGTATCATCAGCCCCATTTCAAGCGCTTCGCACAATGGCACAGTTAGCCTTGGACTCTACTAAAGACTTTCCAGCTGGCTCTACCATCCTTGGTAGAGACATTTATGTCGACGATATTGTGTCAGGTGCCGATTCCGTGGAGCAAGCTCTTCAATTGCGATCCGAGCTCACAAATATTTTGTCATCAGCTGGTTTTCATTTAAGAAAGTGGACGTCTAACTGTAACGAATTTTTTGTTGACCTTCCATCGTCCGACTTATATTCAGAAGACTTTAAGCATTTCGAAGAATTAACTGATTTGTCGCTCAAAATTTTAGGACTTTTATGGCATCCACAATCTGACAGTTTTCGTTTTCGTGTCAGTAACAATGATGAGTCTAGGTGCACGAAACGTATCATCCTTTCGAACATTGCACGGATTTACGACCCGTTAGGATTTCTCGGCCCAGTCACCTTTTATATTAAATACCTACTACAGCTACTTTGGACTTCGGGTGTTTCGTGGGATGATCCTGTGCCTTCTCACATTGCAGATGAGTGGTTGCGCTTTAAGTCTCAATTGTCGTCGTTAGTTACCATAAATATTCCTCGTCGTATGGTAAATTCAAATACTTCATTGCAGTTACACGGTTTCTGTGATGCTTCAGAACGTGGCTATTGTGCAGTCACATATTTTCGTTGTGTGGATGTCAACAGTACTGTATCCGTTCAGTTTTGTTGTGCAAAGACGAAAGTTGCACCTTTGCGCAGGTTGTCGATTCCTAGATTGGAACTTTTAGCTGCTGTCCTACTGTCCACTCTGATAGAGTCGGTTATGGTTGCTTTAGAGCCTTTTCACGCAGTTGAAAATATTTTCGCGTGGTCTGACTCTACTGTCGCTCTAGCGTGGATCAAGTCTTGTCCATCCAAATGGAAAACCTTCGTTGCTAATAGAGTCAGCCATATTCAAAGTAAAGTAGCTCCTGAAAATTGGCGTCATGTTAACTCTACATCTAACGCTGCTGATTGTGGTTCCCGTGGAATGCTTCCCGCTGATCTAGCAGATTGTGACATGTGGTGGAAGGGCCCTTCGTGGCTGGTAGAGTCGGAAGAAAAATGGCCGCAATCGTTGTCGTCATCGATACAGGACACAGACTCTATCGAACAGGAGCAGCGGATACATAGCCTTGTGACATCTCAAAATTTAAATTTTGTCGATGAATTACTTCATAAATTTTCGTCACTTTCAAAATTAAAGCGAGTCCTGTCGTATTGTTTTCGTTTTTCCCATAATTGTAGGAAATCTTGTCGCAAAAATAAATTAATTGGTTCATTACAACCCATTGAGCTTAATAGAGCTTTCATAATGTTGGTAAAACACACTCAACTCAATTCGTTCCCCGAGGAATTACAGAGTTTAGGTAAGGAGTTACCTAATGCGTTACCTAAACCCCTGCGTAAGTTGTCGCCTTTCGTAGATAGCGCGGGTGTTCTCAGGGTGGGCGGTCGGCTGGCTAGAGCCAATGTAGAGTTCGACATTAAACATCCGATACTTTTGCCTCGTAATCATAAATTAACACGTTTAATTATCGATGAGTACCACAAGAAATTTATGCATCCTGGTGCTCAGACTCTGCAAAATTTGCTCTCGCAAGAATTTTGGATCCTGTCGCCCAAACGTGCTATTAGGGAAGTCATCTCCAAGTGCATCAAATGTTTTCGAGCACATCCTAAACCCGTCCCTGCTCCTCTAATGGGAAATTTACCATCCTATCGAGTAAACCAAATTAAACCTTTTTCGTCTGTCGTTATCGATTTTGGTGGACCTTTCGATATAGCTCTCGGTCGTGGTAGAGGCGTCAAGACCTTCAAGGGTTACATTTGTGTATTTGTGTGCACTAGTACCAAAGCGGTTCACTTGGAACTTGCTTCAGAACTATCAACGGAGGCGTTCTTAGCTGCACTCAGAAGATTTATTGCGCGTCGTGGTAGATGTGCCCACATCATTTCCGACCAAGGAAGAAATTTTGTTGGTGCCCATAACTATCTTCAAGGCATTATGCAGAAAGCTGCGCAGTCTCAGGAGATTAAGTTTTCTTTTAATCCCCCTGGGAGTCCGCACTTCAATGGACTCGCAGAAGCCGGCATTAAATCAGTTAAGACTCACCTCGCTCGTGTCATCGGCACTCAGCGCCTCACGTTCGAAGAACTTTCCACCGTTCTCACACAAATCGAAGCGATGTTAAATTCTCGCCCCTTAACACCTCTAAGTTCTGATGCCAATGATTTTTCGGCCTTAACTCCGGGTCATTTTCTGACTCAAGAACCCCTTTCGATTCTTCCAGCAGAGGATTTTGTCGATCAAAATATAAGTGTTCTCCAACGCTGGAAATTGATTCAGAAAATGCACCAGGATTTTTGGCGTCGCTGGCATTTAGAATACATCCATACGCTTCAACAACGACAAAAATGGAATATCCACCAAAATAACATTGCTCTCGGTTCGTTAGTGCTTATCATTAATGAACAAATAAGTCCACTTAAGTGGAATTTAGGTCGGATCGTGGCTCTACATCCTGGCTCCGATGGGATCTCTCGGGTAGCCACAGTGAAGACAGCCGGTGGGCAACTCAAAAGGCCATTGATAAAGCTTTGCCCTTTACCCATGGCTGAATAATTTCTCGTTTTCGTCAGCTCTATCGTTAGTAACTAAATATTTTCGTATCGTTTTCGATTTCTCGCAACTTAGTACAAGATAGCTTCTCGATCATTCAAACTGAGCTCTCTCGTCAGTTTGTTGATACAAATACCTTGTCGTTCATGTAAACTAATGAATTTTCGTTAAATTTCGTAGATTTTTTTTTTTTTTTTCGGTAAATACTAGTATTTAGGTGGGCGGAATGTTCACGTTTGTCGATGGTTAAAAATATAAATTACTCTATGACAGTTTGTTGTCTATGGAGAGTCGTTCTCTCGTCGTCGGGAAGTTAGCATGGCGGGCGCGCGAACTTGCTAATTCCAAATTATCGTTTTCGTTATTTTCATCGTTTCTCGTTTTGTCGTGGCGAGCACTTTGTGCAGGAGCCTAATAATATAATTTGTCGAGTCCGAACGGGCTAATTTGTCGGAAAACAATCTATTATCGTCTGGGACTGATAGTGGCGAAGAAGGTAGTCCACGTGGGAGATACAGGGGTCCATCAGCAAGGAGTGTGGAGAGCGAAACACTGGTGTAAGTCTGCGCAGCGTCAGTTAGCTCATAATCTAGTAAAAAGAAGCATCGGTGAGTACCCTTTTAATCATACCCGTGCATGTACCTAATTCTGCATGCTATCAGTCTCTCGCTCAAATACAGTCCACTAATTTATCGAAGGGTGCTTCGGCTAATAACTGAAGCACGTGATCTGGATAACTCTATCCGAATCAAAAACAGTATATTATGGTAATTAGTGTTTCGTGGACCTCCAAGGGCTGATGGATGGATGGATGATGGTAGTTATAAATGTTTTTTTTTCGAATGGATAGTTGCTGTTGGCCCTAGTGGCCTTTACAGCTTCACGCGGACAGGTATAAATGTTTTGACTGCTTATGTTTTCATAGCAATTAATGATTAGTTATTTTTCATAATATACTGAGTTCTTGAACAACAACAACAATAAAATGCCAGATAAAAATGCATGATGGTGAATTACTAATATAAATAGTTAATACCCGTGCAGCAAATCAGATTATGACTTCATATGCTTTAGATAATAATTTGATCTAGGTGCTATACAGTAATGTTGTATTGAACCGAATGCACTGGAAAATACCCGCCAAATATTCGCAGGTGTATCGTAAAAATGGATTGTCATTTTACTTGATATCTTGCTAACCGGATTTAGAAGCAGAAACAGTGTACTTAAATGATTTCATAAATACACTAGCTGACCCCTCAAACGTTGTTTTGCCAAAAAAAATTTAGGGGTGGACTACCCCTAACATTTAGGGCACACACAAGCACAAAAAATTTCATCAAAATCGGTCAAGCCGTTTCGGAGGAGTATGGCAACGAAAACTGTGACACGAGAATTTTATATATTAGATAATATCAATCGAATAAACTGATAATAACATTAATATTTAATATATTACAATAAGGCCGCTTACGCCCGGAACTGCGACATGAAATGAAATTCTTTCAATACTGTGCCTAGTGTTGTCAATCTAAAAGCAATTTTATTTTTTGCTCGTCCGTATTATGCATCAAAGCATAAACTAAGGAGGCAAGTAAGTGAAAAATAGGCATATTTGCCTACCTAATCATTTCACTTTATCTGTCAGCCTTTCGAAGTCTAAAGCTGGACTTAGGCTTTCTCCGTCTTGTTCTGGGACCTTTGGAATCCAGCGGGTCAGACATGTCGACAAACCTCAAAAACCATCGTCTCGCAGGGCATCTCCTAATACGATTCATGATAGCAGGGCTTGTTATATTTAATACGTAGTAAGGTGCGTTGGGGTAAGATCGTATATGGGGGAAGACCGTTTTTGTTAAATATATTCCGAATTAGTAGTTATTTTTATAATCTGGCAACAAAGCCTGAGACGCCTTTTCGTATTGCCCCACGTCCCAGTTCGTGATGGTCGTTCCGACGCATCAGGTGTGAGTTATGCACGAGAAACAGAAAGTGTCGACTTTTAGGATAATTTACGAAATCCGGATTTACCCCAAACAACATTTTGCTGGCTTTTTTGGTGAGTATTAACTATTTTTTCAAATAATAAATTTTTGAGTTATCAGGATACGTGGTGTCTTTTAATATATCTGTTTAAAATAGGCTAAATGTGATTATAGGCTGAGTTCCGGACTTTCCCCAAGCAGATATTAATAGGTGAAGGTCGGACTAAAAATAATCGGATTTGAAAATTCTGAAACTGAAGTGAAAATGCATGAGGTTGTAAAACTTTATTTTAATCCGAACTTTAACACCCGATGTTTCATGGTGTTGCAATCTATCGCTATGTAGCTGATCTTGTTGATAAACAAAATTTCTCATGAAGTTAGTGCTTTGTTTTATTTTATTACGTGAATTCATTTGTATTTT
Source organism: Thymelicus lineola (assembly GCA_963932265.1). NCBI lineage: Eukaryota > Metazoa > Arthropoda > Insecta > Lepidoptera > Hesperiidae > Thymelicus > Thymelicus lineola. The sequence continues at coordinate 17,051,898 of OZ010690.1, forward strand.
ATTACCTTTAATTATGTTTTCTTAAAATATTATTGTTAATAGATTTTTAAGATGCCTTTTACGGGCCGAACATAAAATGTAATGTGTATAATTATCTATCTTTAAGTAAGCATTTTCTTTGTAGGGTCATAATGCCGCGTCAGTACGAGAGAAAGTCACTGCGGGCAACATCATATTCGCAGGAGGATTTAATATCGGCAGTAGAACGAATAAGAAGCGGAGAATAGCATAAATAAGAAGTTTAATAAATCTTTGATTAGCTGAACAATTGTAAGGTTTTATTTATTGATCCAACACATAAAAGTGTAACCTATTCAATCTTAAATATGCTAATAGATAAATAATTTTGACTGAAAGAAAAGCTTATCAGGATCAGGAACACGGAAGTTTGAGAGCCATGAAAATTTGAGATTTGGTCTAGTGGGGTAAGGTCGGACGTCCAAAACAAAAAAAAAATACTTTTGTTATAATACTACTTTTTTTTACAATATATAAAAATTTCCAAAGAAAATCTTGTAGGACATACAAGAACAGATATTTTCGTTCTATGAAATCTGTGTTTTAAGGCACAATGGCGATTTTAGAAGGTAGTCCGATCTTTACCCATGAACGTCCGATTTTTCCCAAGGTTTTAAAATTTTATTCATATTTTAAACACCCGATAAATAGTAGGTGCTTTATTTATAACAACATTAAACACATTCTGTCTTATAGGTTATTTATTAACAATGAATTTTCACTATAATTCATTGTGCTAACTATTGTAACTTTCGCACAAAATAAAGTTTGCCAACATCTTCCAAATACAACTAAAAACCGTCCGAACATACCCCAACGCACCTTACTCAATGATATTATATATTAAAAAGAGGCAGATATGTCATAAGCGCGCGCGTTGTGTGACTCAAAAAGTTCCCAATTGGGAACTCTTATTCAGGTGAAGAAAGAGATAGCGATGTAGTTTTGAGGCGAGAGCGATAAAGACGTGCGATAAAGCAATAAAGCGTGCCTTGCGGACATCGGAACAGATTTTTCGGTTGATTTGTAAGGGCATAACGAATCTATATTTATTTATACATCATTGGTAGTACTTATTTACGACAACATAATTATGTTGTATACATACAATATAATAATATTATTGTACGATATTATACTCTCATTCCTCTCTCTTCTCAATCCTCAGGAAAGCTGGATTACTGAGATGTAGTCGACTTTGAGTGAGACAGAAACACGACCTGTCACTATATTATAGACTCAGATCAATAAATTGATCTGACAATATAGAGACCTCTAGTATGCCTGAAGGCGTAACAATCAAACATTGTAATTTATCTACACCAATCAATTATAATTTGTTATTTTATCACTCAATGCACTGCAATAATCCTTGGATTTCTTAGATATCGTATGATATGAGTATTAATTCAATATTTACGTAATTAAATTCCAAACTATTTTGATTATAATACTTATATGTATTTTACATATGTATCCTTCTTAAAGGTTGCCTGGAGGAAATCGCTATGTAGCGATAAGACCGCCTGTTGTTTTGTACCTACATCTTAACTGTTTCTCCTGCACCATTGTATAATATGTGTGGTGTGCAAACAATAAAGAGTTATCTATCTATCTATTTTATAGAACAAGCCAAAAGACCACATCTAATTCTTGGTGATGAAAACTTCGAACGCTTGGGTTGGCTACTGACCACTCCATCTATCTGCCCTGGAGCAACCTGGGAGTATGTTCTCTTCCTCCCTGTACTATACAATTTGAGAAGATACCCGTTCCCTATAGTGGGCCATTGATTAGTTCAATATGAAGTGTCTTTGAAACAAAAAATAACCTTTGTAAGGAAACAGGAAAACCACAAACTTTGTCACAAATCTTCCAGCTTCCTTAATCTGTGGTTTGACTCCATGCCAAGAAAACCAAAGATACTAATTATTATCTGTACATCTTCATTTATTTGCCTGCGGCCGCATTACGGTATTTTCCGGGACTGATTTTAAACCGCGTAATGTTACAAAAGACTCACGGTTTTCATAAAATTTACAGGTTTTTCGTTTTTACTGTAGTATTTCCCCTATGTATAAGTTACTCTATGGTACAGCACTAGCTTCCAACCACGGCGGTTCCTCCCCATTGTCCTTCAACAGGCGATGTCCTAAGCCGAGGTCCGAACTGGGGGTGCCCTTAGGACGTCGTATGCCCCTCCTTCTCGAGGTATGGAGGATAACTCCCACCTCGCAAGTATGTCTTCTCGGCTGAGCCTCTCCAGGCTCGCCCACCTGTCCGCGTGAAGCTGTTAAAGGCCACCAGGGCCAACAGCAATTCGAAAAAAAACCGCGGCGGAAAAACAGCAGTGCGGCCGCAGGCTTAAGACAATGTTTTTTGTGGTTGTACTGTTAGCTGTTTTATGGGAGGTGATTATGATCAGTAGAAAAAAAAAATGTACAGTAACTTTATTTTTTGGCAGCTGGAAAAATGTCAGCTGCAATAAAAAAATTTTTGTGGGCTTTTCCTTTTTTGGCAAATACTGAAGAATAAAAGCTGTTTTGTGTTTTCAATTATTATTTTTTTCATTTGATTATCGTGATACTCAGATAAATATGTTGTCCAGTAACTACATAAAGAATGCATGCTCTAAGATTCTATATACATCTACAATTATACTAACACTTGTATGTATGTAATGTATGGTGTGATTTATTGGGAAAAACATATGATTCCGAAATACCTAAATTCTATTTGTTTACGCAAATTTTCAATATTATTTAATACGTAAATGTATCATATTGCATGATTGCCTTTAGTGAAAAAATTTTGTACAACATTAATATTCCGAAGGAGTTGATAAGATGCAAAGTGTTTAGTGCTAGTCTAACCAAGGCCGTCTAGATTAGCATACATAGAATAAAACAAGCTAGCTCACTCCATACCCTCAGTGGAAAAAAGGCATAAGATGAATATTGCAATTTTACAATTGAGCAAAAAAACTGTTAAAATATCAGTAAGTAGTCAAAGGAATTTATATTACGATTTCTTGCATAAAATTGTTGCATTAATGATAAAAATTTGTTAAAAATTGAGCATAATATGCAGCTTTTGTCCCTCTTTCCAATCATCTATATTAATATTATAAAGAGGAAAGATTTGATTGTTTGCATTGGCTCCAAAACGACTGAACCAATTTGAAAAATTCTTTCACTGTTCGGAAGCTACATTATCCCCGGATGACATAGGCTATATTACATTTTTTTTTACTATTTTTCCCGAAGCGAAGCGAGGGCGATTTCCTAGTATTAAATAAAATTTAAAGTAACACAACTTATGCTTTTTTTCACTGTGGGTGCACCTCGACTGAGATCTTCAACACAGAAAACATGTTATGCTACATTTGGAACAAACAAATAAATAAATAATATGCAAATTTATAAATGTTTTAGAGTAAATATTTTGCATGCACTTTGATATGCTTGATAAAAACTAGACAACCTTGAATTATTTTTACAATATTACAATAACTCATAAAACAATTATGTTTATTTTGAAATGAGTCAACTTTTTCACTACTATCTATACTATCTATACTATAATAAAATTAAAAGGGCAAACCTATTGTCAACAGTTAATATTCAAATATGTTTAAAACTATTATTGTAAATGGCTTTAAAATATTGAATAAGTAGCTGAGCACGATAACATGACTTTTGATAATAGTTCAAACTTGAAAGTATGTCATCTAGTATTCGTCAACTCATTGAGATAATGAGTGGAGGAAACATGATTGGATAATCAAAGTGGTCCCTGTGCCAGGTGATCCATTTAATCTTCTACGTTACATATAACATAGTAAATATCAAAGCTGCATAATACAGTAAGCACTTTAAAAAATATGTTTAAAAAAATTATTTATTTTATTACACTTACTCATAAATTATAAAATATGTAATGTAACATTAGAAAGTAATTAAACAGTAAGTATCTATCTAATAATTTAATAAATAATGTATAATTAAGCAGTTTTATACTTACGTTTAAATATTAAATAATTACTATAACACCGCAGATAAGACTGTTGGCTTTATTTCGAATCACAAATAATGAAAATCATTGTATTAATTTCGCTCATGAGAGTTTATTTCAATGTATCTGATTTCACAACACTTCTCGTTCTGTGAGGAAATTTAATTAGGTAGATACCGCGACTTATATAAAGTAAACACTAAATATACTGAAACCCTACAACATACACAAAGTAACGACCAACCTCAACAAACTTTTTCGATATTGAGAATGAGTTTAAATTGAAAATGAATGCGAGTTAAACCCGTATGTTTATAAATTGACTGACTGATGACTGATCTGATGTAAGAAGCTGTCAGACGTCAGCTGTGACCATGACCAGTGTTGCCAACTGTATTTTTACAATCCCACTAAATATGGCCCTTGGGCCCACCAGAAAACCACTAAGAAAATTATGTATTAAATTATTGTATAATATTACAATAATAATTATTATAATAAAAATAAAAAATATTACGTACATAAAGTGTATCTTCATAAACATATTATTTTAAATTTAATTGAATTTGAGTTCAATTTAACTAAATTGGATAAAGATGATAGTCTTCTAAAGAATATCCTTGATCTACGATTTACGATTTCAGTTTGGAAAGAATTTCCTTAGTTTCATTTTTTTGCACCACAATAGTATTTGAGTTGTCTTAAACATTACCAAATATTAGGTTATGTTTAAGATGACTCAAAATTGTAGACTTTATGTTTCTCAACAGAAAATAAAATGAAGTAAGTACCTAAAGCAGTATGAATTTAAATTTTTGTTACTTACCTAGGTTTTACATTTTGCAAGTGCTTTTTTCATGGTTCATGGTTAAGTCAGCATAGTGGTTTTATAACAGTAAACCACATAATTTGCATTTACCCACTAGAATAGCAGTGCTTTCCACCACTTTGAAGTCTTTTAGTTCTGGGTTACTTCACCAACAGCCAAGGAACTTTTGGGTGTTTGTGATTTCGGCATATTAGACGAGTTATATTACTGATATTAGCTGATAAGCTTTAGTTTTGGAAAATTAAAACTTAATTTGACTCGAACCGTGCTATTAAAATTTACAATCGGTTATAGATAAGTATTTGTTCGGTTGTTCATGCATAAATAATAATCATAAACGATCAAACGCGACCCAATTTTTATACAAATAAAGTTCATAATCAAAGTAATTAAGTAAGACAAGTAGTCTAACTATGTATAAGTAGTCTAACTGGAGAAGCCCCGAAAATAGAAAATTATCAAACGTTTCATCTGAGGAGAGTAAATTTGTTAAATTATTTTAGTGGTTGAATGTTGTGCCCCACTAGTAACTGAAAAAATGTTTTGCACTAGAAAATGCCACTAAAACCAATATAATATATACCACTAAAAGGGTTGTTAAAACCACCAGATCTAGTGGAAATTCCACTAAGTTGGTCACACTACTAAAATGTCAAATGACATTTGTTAATGTGTCTTTCTGTCATTGTCAACCGCAAATGTCAGTATGCTCCATGTATGCTCAGACTAAAAACAATTACTTTTTAAATGACCACAGAAAAAAATTTTAATACCAATACTGTGTTGTGTTGTCAGCCATATTATTGTCGTGTCGTGCTCTATTATATATTTTAGAATTCGTGGAGCACCAGCACCACGATGAGTTACTTACTTATTAGTCTTTTATGTTGGAATCTATTGCTCTTCTCTCCGGTGCACGCTGGAGGAGATGTTTAAATTAAATAAATAAATAAAAAAAACTATTGCTCTTGACGCGTAAAATTCACGATAGGTACGTAGCGGAAAATTTAAAGAAAAATCCCACCAAGAGTGGGCCAATTTATTTCTGCGTGCGCTCGACGTCCATTCCCGTCATGTGCGCCCTCACATTTCAACATGCGAACATGCATTCGCACTGGTTTTAATTTAACATACCAAACCTACGCCCTAAGGGACCATGTAGAAGTAATGGATGGTCGTTGTATGAATTGAGGTACTTCGTCCACCTACTAGAACTTACTACCCTCGCACTCGGGCGTTAATTTTACACCCGTGCACTTTATGCACAATATCATCATGTATTATACTCGACCTATTCCATCACACTGCCCCTGGGTCAGTCCCGGATTTGTCAATAGGCCGTATAGGCCGCAGCCTAGGGGCGGCAGCGTCCTAGGGGCGGCAGCGTCCTAGGGGCGGCAGATTTCAGAAGATGATATTAAAGATGATTTTGCTATTAAAAAGTGCCGTAAAAACTTGTAGTTCTTGTTTTGTACGCACTTTCTTAGTGACTAATTCAGTGTCTTCCCTACTATGAATGGGAAATTATTATTTTAGAAAGGTACATGGGGCGGCGGAAATAAATTGGCCTACACTGATAAAAAATATAAATCTAGCACTGCCCTGGGTGGCTATATTATGGTGAATAAATGTAAAAAGCCTTCAACTATTCTCTGCACATCCTGAAGGATGTTAGAGAATGCTACTTAGCATTAAGTCCGACCATTGTACCACTTTTACTTTGGTTCAATATAGATTAAATAAAAAATAAAAAAGGCCTTTACTCACTCGCTTTTACTAATATTACTTTGTTAACCCTATACTTGACGATGTGCACCTGAATGCACACTTTTTTTTAAAAATCCGTGAGCAAAATCCAAGGAGATTTTTTATTTTTTTTCGTTCCCGTCGCGTAGTTTATTAGTCATGTTTTAGTAGAAAAATGAATTATGGATATTGGCAACACTAAAACGCTCAGTAGAACGCAAGATGGCGGACCGTGCGCAGGCGTCTACGACATACAAGGTAAAAATCGATTGAAATCCTATAATTTATCAATAGATTCAAAAATAATTATATCTAGACTATTACCTAAGTACATAAGCTTTTGAATAAATACAGTATTTTGCCAAATTAAATCAGTTTTATCAGTAAATTTTTTGTGTAATTATGCATGTATCTAGAAATGCACATTGCCAACTTATCAACAGTATTATCTGAATATTGTCGTGTGCATTTGAAGATACATTGCTAGGTTAGTACATACTTTGTTTTTGTGAATAAATGGTATGATTTTTATGAACTTATTCTATGTATTTGTATATTTTTTAATATTTTTATATTTGTTTCAGCGTACCACAAGGGCCTCAAAAATCCTGGCTTTAGTGCCTAAGTCTGGGATTGGTTCCGACATTGATGAAAGTGATTCTTCTCAAGATGAGTTCAACTACGCCAGGAATACTGTGCTAAAACGTAACTTTGAAGACTCATATGTAAGTTCAGATCCTCCCTCACTAGACTCTTCATTCGAAAACCTGCATTTATTGTCAGATAGTGAGGAAGACATTGTTTGCATAACAAATTCCATAGCTTCTTCTGCCACTGAATTGAATGCTAACTCAAGCCATCAAGTATCTTCTCCTTATTCTCCCGGCCCAAACTCACCGTCCATACTAGCTTCTGTTGCTTTACCAATTGTACCCGATGACCAAATACAGCAAACCAAACATCAAACTCTATTAGCTCCAAACACCTTGTTGCCAGCATTCGACGTTCCGCAATTTTCACCTTTAACAGGTACAAGTAATCATACTACTGCATCTCCATCTAGTGGAACACGCTCAAAGAAAAAAACAACAGTAGTAGTTAAAAAGAAGCTTGTACGTGTCGCACGATTGGATACGACATGGACTTGTAAGAAAAGATTTTTAGGAAGAGCAGTAATTGAAGATAAAATATTCTCGACAACTCAGCAAACTAAATCTCCGTTAGAATACTTTCAAATGTTTTTTGACGACAGTCTTATAGAGTTGATTGTCCATCAAACTAATTTGTACCACACGCAAGCAAAAGACACGTCACTCAATGTCACAACCGATGAAATTAGAGACTTTATGGCGATTCAAATATTGATGGGTATAGTAAATATGCCAGCTTATACAGATTATTGGTCTAAGAAGCTCCGCTACAATATGATTGCAGATATAATGCCCTTGAAACGATTTCAACAAATTCGAAGATATTTACACTTTGCTGATAATTTACTGGACAATGGAGACAGGTACTATAAAGTGAGACCTCTTTTAGAAAGCGTACGTCATAATTGCCTAAAAATTGAAGAGGAAACTCGATTTAGCATAGACGAAATGATGGTGCCTTATAAAGGTACACGAGCTGGATCACGAAAGCAATACATTAAAAATAAACCCCGGAAATGGGGATTCAAAATCTTCGTTCGTGCAGGGGTGTCCGGAATTGTTTACGATTTCTTGACTTACGGTGGTGAAGATACATTCCGTTACAATGAGTTTACTGAATACGAGTTGGGCATGGGTTTGGGTGCAAAAGTGGTATTGGCTTTAGCTAAGACAATTAAACAAAAACAATGTTCAGTGCTGTACTTTGACAATTTTTTCACTTCTCTGGAATTGTTAAATCACTTGAGAAATGAATATGGTATCTTTTCATTGGGGACCATCAGGCAAAACAGACTTCGAGGAGCTGCAGCTAAACTGCCATCTGATAAAAATTTAAAGAAAAGAGGTCGTGGATCTTTCGCTCAAGTCATTTCTAATGAAACCAAAATCGCAATCGTAAAATGGTTCGACAATAAATGTGTTACTGCAGCAAGTACGTACACCGACTCTCAACCAGTGCAAGAAGTGATGCGATATTGCAAGGAGACAAAAAATAGAGCACCCGTATCATGTCCCAACATTATAAAACACTATAACGGTAGCATGGGAGGAGTAGATCTAGCAGACATGCTGGTTGCTCTGTACCGAACGGAGATGCGAGCACACCGATGGTATATACCTTTATATTCACAAATATTAGATATATGTGTCAACAATTCTTGGCTAATCTATCGTCGTGAAGCAGAAGGTTCTAAGCATATGAAACTGAAAGATTTTAGATTCGCCATAAGCAATGATCTTGCCACATTCCAAAGGACAAAACTAATTGCTAGGTCCTCTAGAGGTGCACATTTTGTCACACCTCAAACATCTGACTATGGCCGATATGACCAAATTGGGCACTTGCCATCTTTTACTAGCAAAGGCAGATGCAAGAATTGTATAAAGGGTCAGACCAAATTTGTTTGTGTTAAATGTAATGTACGCCTCTGTTTGGTTGAGGATCGTAATTGTTTTTATGATTACCACATGAAACCATAACTAAGTTTCTTGATTCAAAGTCTTTTCTTTTCGATTTTTGTCATTTTGTACAATAATTCGGGATAAGTGACTGTTTATTTTTTGTCTTTTTTGATATTTATCTTGATCTGAAAGATCAAATTTTGTTTTTGGATCTCTTTAATACCTAAGTCTGATTGTAGATCTCATATTTCTAATGTTAATAAGTAGTGTAGTATTTAAAAAAATATATGTGTATAAACGGTGCTCCGTTTAAATGCTTTTTTGTGATAGAATAATAAATAAATAGTATATAAGTAGAATTATCTTTGTAAAAGATACTGATTTTTGATCTCTTAGATCTTACAAGGAAAAATAAAAGATTTTTTAATTAGTTTTTAATAAATAAAGATTTCTTTATAAAAAACATAGCATGTTTTAATTTATCCCGGCATATGGCAATGTGCATAATAGTGCACACGATTTTTGGATAGTGTTACTCTACAAAGCTGGCAATGTGCACAGAAAGATACATGCTATATTTCCAAATCTACATATATATAATTTTTTTTTGTATTTTTTGTATGATTTTGACTCATCCTTAATCCAATATTTATGGTGTAAATTACAAATATTTACCAAAAAAATCTTTGCCAAGTATAGGGTTAAATATCATGTAGATTGTAGAAAGGTTCCTACTATGATGAAGTCATGAAAAAAGAAACCATTTAATGCCTACACTTTATTGAATAAATTACAAAAATTCAATCAGGGGCAATACATTTGCATATAATTTAATTTATTCCCGAATTCCTAAAACAAATCTTATAAAACAGTGCAACACGGCTTTAATTCTAGCAAAACACTTAAGAAAAAGCCTACTATGGAATGGATAACCAGAGCCTACAACATTATGCATTTTAGTTAATATTTATTTTTAGGGTTAAATCACAGTCGCCATACAATAAGCATGTACGGGTTTTGTTCAGTAGGCATAAAATCATTTATTTTGGTATATCTATCATCGAAAATCGTTTAATGCATACGATAAACACATTTAAATCGGCATTGGGACCGAATACAACAAATACTGTTATTAAGTCTAAGTTGATGTTAAAACATTAATATGAATGGAGTTGTCTTATGTTCATAATTCATAATCATAAGGAAAATAATGCATGTTCATTGTGCTGATATTTTAATAATGCATGCAGCTGACTCATAGTGTTTCAATATCATTAAATTGTTAACAATTCCTAGACCGTTATTTGAAATAGTCAGTGCAAATACGTTAGACGCGCCAACTAAAATAATCGCACTTTTCTTGTACTAATGGTTGACAAATAATTGTACTGACAAGCAACGATTGGCTGTATGCAAACAATCCAAAACAAGATGGCGTCCAACGCAAAGCAAGATGGCGCCTTCATAATATAATTCTTCATTGGCGCCAAAGTACTTAATTTAAACATGAACGAAGCGCTCACTAAAAGCAGATTCAACGGTGGGTCAGACGTTACCTAAGTACAAAAAGGCGATTTCCAACCTACTTGCATTGTCTAGTTCAAATAATATCAGATTAGATGATAGGTCAATCCCAATACGAATTTTTTGAGCCTAGTTTAATGTATAGCAATGAGTCCAGATTCGAGAAGTTTCTGTATCTTGGCAGCAATCGCAGGGTTCTTGAGATGGTCCTGTAGAGCCTGAGGGTCCTGTTGCATCTGCTCGAGGATGCAGCGCATGGCGGGGTCGCGCAGGATGGCCTGTACTTCTGGATCACCCATCGCACGCTTGCGTACCTTGAATGTACACAGTAATTAGTTGCCGTAGTTTTGAAACCCTGCAGCTATATGAAATACGTGACATTCGTTTGGGCCATTGAAGTATAATCTATACTAATATTATAAAGAGGAAAGATTTGATTGTTTGTTTGCATTGAATAGGCTCCAAAACCACTGAATCGATTTGAAAAATTCTTTCACTGTTGGGAAGCTACACTATCCCCGGGTGACATAGCCTATATTATATTTCTTTTTTATTATTTTTTCCGAAGCGAAGCGAGGGCGATTTCCTAGTGTACTAATAAAATAAAGTAACAGAACAGACATCGCGAACAAAATTTCGTCGCGCCGAGAGGTTCTATTTTCAAAATCAAGCCCCCATTCTCCTTTCAAAATCGAACGAATCCAGTGAAAATGAAGCCCATTGGCGCCAATTCATTGGGACCAACATGGTGTTCGCGGTGTCGGTTCTATACATAGTAATAATACTTCAATGGTTCAGATAAATAAAAAGATGAATTAATCAATAATTTATTTAGTCATTTTCTCAGGGATATCAAAAAAGTCCCCAAAGGTATGTGGAGTCTACCAATCCCCACTTGGCCAATATGATGTACAGTGTTATATAACCTTCATATTGTAAAAAGACAGCCTTGCAATGCGCCAATGGAATACTTATCGGTTTGATGATGTTGACTACTAAGCTTAAAAACACTTGTGAGACCACCAACGTTTACATAAAATTTTGCAATGTATAATGATAATTTAAGTGAAGCGTGATAAATTGCACCACAAACTCTACGACCTTGAAAACATTTGACAAAAATTCATAAAGGGTCTGGATTATTGTAACTAACATGTAAAGATACATACATATATGTATCTACTTTCTATAATAACTTACCACCTATCTATCATACCGCTCCTCTTGTATTTCGGTTTGGCCTAATGGTTAGCTGGTAGAGAATGCAGTTAGCATTAAGCTCGCCATTTGTACTATAATATTTTATATTGTGGTCGATGGAGATTTCATAAATAAATAACTAGACCTTTATCTAAACCCCATACTTTACCGGTGAATACCATAGAAGCTTAATAAAGCAAAAAGTATTCATACCTCCTCAGGATTCGAATGGAGCTGCGTGGAGCACGCGCGGTAGCCCTCCAAGGCCTCCGCATTGCTCGGGTCCAGTTCTAAGGCCTTCTGGTATGCGCTGAGGGCCTTCGATTGTTGTTGCATGCCCTGCGAAAATTTTTTTTTCATTTGTTAGTGCTTACTCTGATACATTGTTGGCGACATTGTTACATGGTTACGTCATGCTAGTCCTGAATCACGCGCATCATTTTTTACATCGGTCACTTAGAAATAAGTTTCGAACATGAACATGTTTCCATACTTTACATCGAGTGTTTTAATACATCGATGTATATCGTGCATCCCTACCTCTTAGGTAAGACAATCTAGCTCAATGGCAAATTCCATTTGTCAAGTTCAAAAATTGGTAATAGATGAAGTTGGTAAACAGCTACTACGTATTTATATTTAATCGCTACAGCTAAAGACGTATTATTTTTAATGATTAATAAGAAACTAGTCTATATTTAACCAGTAAACAAAACACGCACTGTTTGTTTTACATAAAAATAAATTGAACTGATAGCTGTGTAGAAGTTCTTGGGTCATATCCAAGAATAACAAATATTTCTGCTATACTTTTACAGTACCACATTTTTGTATATTTATTAGTAAACAACCACCTATTGCTATGTCGTCACTTACCATCAGGCCGGCAACGCATCGACGATACCCGGGGTGTTACTGATGTCCATGGGTGACGGTGACCTCTTACCATCCTTATACGAGTAGTTGTAGCGACAACACATGTGCGTCACACGGTGACGTCACGCCGACCTGACTCACGGTATCGAAATTTTCTGCATCAGTTACATTAATACAACGCTCACAAGATCAGTTCAACAGTTGGGGCTCGGGCGCCGCCCAGGCAACACGTCACCTGGCAGGAAATCTCCCCTTTGCTAAATAGTCTTACAACCAGGTGGTCTGTCCCTATCGGTCCAAACTGGTAGTTACCTGAAGTATCTTCCCCTTCCGGATCCAGCCCTTGATGAACTTGGGGTCGAGCTGGCAGCACGTGTCACAGTCCTTGAGTCCCAGGTCGAAGGCCGCCAGCTTGGTGTAGCAGGCCGCGCGGTTCGAGTACAGCTTGGGGTCATCCGGGTTGCGCTTGATGGCCTCCGTGTAGTGCTTCACCGCTGTGCTGTAGTCGCCTGGAAATGGGTATTAGTTTAATTCAGTATACACATAGTATATACGCTACACAAGCAAAGCCCCACTAGGATTCCGTCTTGAGAGCCATGGATACCCGATTTCAGGTCGTCGGTCCACCACACAAAGATGTGGACAATGCACAAAGACAAAAAATGTACACATATGTATAGTACACACACCCAGACCGAGAACAGTAATTCAAACTCATGATTCAAATTTTCGCCTCGCTGGGAATCGAACCTAGGACCATCGGCATGACGATCTAGCATGGTAGCTATTCCGCCACACGAGTCGTCAGTACTAGCCGATCTATGGAGATTTCTTGTATAGGCTTTTACCATCAGGTGGGTTTGTGGTCAAGCATTAACTAATCACATGTAAAAAAAAAACTAAGAAAGGTTGTCCACAGCTATTTTTTTGTATTAATACAGTAGTAGTTATTTTTTATATTAATACAGTAGTATGATTACGGACGCACACTGCATCGCTACTAAAGTCCCTAACGCAAAACTGTTTCGGGCGACTTCAGATGAAAGAGCGGAGGGCTGTGGCAAAGCTTTATTGGATCGTTATACAATAATTTAATTTTTCATTTCACACTTCAAATGTATAGTACGGCCGACGTATCTTGGCGCGTCTGATCATAGGTTTTGCGAACTTATATGGTCGTAGCGCACATATCAACTCGGAAAGGGATCGGCACCGGATCGCCTCGCCGTCAACCTAACGTAAGCTCGGCTACGGCTAGGCGACGCCGCGCTTACGGCTAGGTGACGCCGCGCTTACGGCTCGCCGGCCGCTGGTTGACGGAATGAATGACAGCAGTTCGCCGACGTAGCGGTAGCCGCGGCGCGGCGCGCGCACGAGGAAACGGAAAGTCGACGGATAGCGTACGGTGAGACGTAAGCGCGGGTACGGCAAGTCGTCCACGCACCGTACCGCGGTTCGTGAGCTTGTCTCGAGGCGAGGCGATTACGTTACGGATCCGATAAGTGTGCTTTACAGTATGGGGTTTCATACAAAGAATACTGACATGCAAGAGTTGATACGTTTACGTTCCGTTTACGAGTTGATATGTGTGCTATGACCAATAAGCTTATCACTTATCATGTGACTTGTCTATTCGTTTCTCGGCTATTTCCGTAAAAAAGTCAAAAGGAACATCAAAAACAGTTGATTTGAATTTTGGTTTTCATTGATTGCATAATCATAGATGAGGCCTTAAATGCTCTCTTATTTTCTATTACACCTTAATATTTATATACTACATTAATTTGATTATAATGAGTAATATTAATACTATTGATATTACACAATACTAGGTACTTTATGGCGATACTTCCCGTTTCCTTATCAGTAGGTACTAAAATTATACTGGTTTGAAGCGCGTTATCAAAACGTCTACATTTGTTTATTTTATTTCCGAAGAAGCTCATTTTCATAGTCCAGCGATTTGAGGCACGGCCCAGTAACTTCACGTATCGAGTTTCAGTCAGTCAGGGGTCAGTACCCAGGACCGTAGGGGAGACAACTTACTTGTACAAAGCAGAGGCTTTGTATAAATAAACATACAACCATATTATATATTGACATAGTTGTCAAAACCCTAGGATTACTGCGATCAAAAATATTTCGTTACCGAAAAAAGACTGCACGCCTCTAAAATTTACTCTCGTATATAAAACTACTAGTAGTCTGATACCGTTGCTTCCCTTCGGGTAACTAAGTCCGCCGTACCCCTTAACTAAAATTTCTCTTGCAATCAAGAAAAAGCTTTTTTCCTGTATATGGCTACCATACACAATTTTTTTTAAATCTTACTGCAATTTCCGGAGATTAGCGCGTTCAAAGAAACAAAAATAAATCTTCAGCTTTATTACATCAGTATAGATAGCGACAACAGAATTTCAAGAGCATTCGAGCATGAACAGTGTGCTTAGTTCAAGTTTTACTTGACACTAGGAAATCGCCCTCGCTTCGCTTCGGGAAAAATGGTAAAAAAATATATAATATAGCCTATGTCACCCGGGGATAGTGTAGCTTTCCAACAGTGAAAAAAATTTTCAAATCGGTTCGGTAGTTTCGGAGCCTATTCAATGCAAACAAACAATCAAGTCTTTCCTCTTTATAATATTAGTGTAGACAACGGCGGCGTTACGCCGCCGGCGTAAAGTAAACGCACGTTTACTAAAATTTGTATGATACCGAAACTTTTCACTGCCGCTAGATGGCTCTGATTCGGTAAACTTCGCTAAACAAATAAAACTCGCACTAAGCATGTGTGTAAGCTGTAAAGCCAATTTAGCACTACCTATTTACTACTGAAATAGTAAATTGTGATGTTGGCGTTATGTGTTGTACATAGCACCCACCGGCCACGACATAGGGAATCCTAGTATCCAGTAGGCTATGAGTGAGACAACGTCTGTTTTATGATACGAATTTTTTAAGACTTGATATTAGTCATACATAGCACAGGAATATCTAGGATATATCACTATCATCAGGATCATAGGATATCCTAAAGCGATCACTGCTTAACAATATTATTTGTTTAATTAAGATCAAACATATTTTTTTTTATTTTAAGACCTCTAATACCTTAAAAAGGATGATTTTATCCAATTAATTAAAGAAATTTGAATTTGATGAAAATGCAGTAAGATTAAGTAATCATTTCTTTGTGTAAATAAAAGAGTATTCTAGAATGATAAGAAGTTATTTTGACAACAACTCACCCTTCTTAAAATAATCATTGCCCAATTCCTTCTCCTGCTCAGCCTTGACAGGGTCAATATAGGCCTTCTTCTCTTCCTCCACTATCCGTTTCTCCACTTCACTCAGCAGAGTTTTAATCTCTGGTGTGCGATGCTCAGACATTGACTTCTCAAAGTATGTCTTTGCCAATTTCCATTGCTCCATCTTTTTGTATGCATTACCTGGATAAATATATTTGATGAGTACAATATTTATTTTTGCAACTGACAACTTGTAACCTTGTTACAAGTGCCACAAAGATCTAAATAAATTTTTTTACTAAAAAAGGACACTCCTCTTTTTTTCCTTGGACTACTCCCAGTAGGGATTTATTGAAGCAACGTGTAAATAGATTTTTGAAAAGAGTTTGTAACAAACCGAATTTGAATAAAATATTTGATTTGATTTGATCCAAAATGATTAGACACCCCAAGTAAATATTTCCATGTTGCTTACAAGTACAACTTATGAAAAATCACACGGCAGGAAGTGTCTGGGCAAATAATATAATAAAATAAATTGTAAGTAGGTACTACATAATTAATTAATTATACATTAAAAAAGTAGTTCACATAAAACATATGAACTATAAATTAATTAAATTTGCTAGATCTATCCTAAACGACTTATATGGTTTAAATTTTTCAAAATAACAAAAATCCCAAAAATGTACAAAAAACTTACCAATTCTAGTGAAAGCTTTAGCAATAAGTTTGAAGTCAGCCCTGTTCTCCCGACCAATCTCAATAGCCTTCTCACACTCCTTAATACACTTCTCATACTCTTTTTGTTCAAAATAAACAGCGGCCATGTTAGTATAGAAAGTAATGTCTGTGGGGTCATGTTCTAAGGCTCTCTTATAATGTTTGAGAGCTGATTCAAACTCCTTCTTCTTATAAAATTCATTTCCTAGATCTTTCTCCTGCAGGGCGAGGCGACGGTTCTCCGGTAAATCATCACGGTTAGGCTTAGGTTCCTCCTTCTTTGCCGATGATGATGGGTTGGGTTCGGGTGCTGGTGGATCAACGTCCATGGGAGGTGCAAAATCTAATCCAAGCATTACACTGAGTGTTGTGAGTACTCTCTTGTCGTCGGCAATATTGCCGTCTAGGCTGTACACATCAAATTGATTTTGTGCTAATTTCTGTAACAAGACATTTAATTTATAAGTTTGTTTGACCTGCCACCCTTTGTTGAATTAGTTTAGCCCTTCCTTAAATGCTGATTATTATTATGGGGTAATGGGTATTAGGTTAGAAGGTTGCTGAGCTTAGTACCATCCAGCTTACCTTTTTTTATTTGTTAAGATTTTTACCTACGTACCTAGATATTACTCGTGCCATTAAAGAAACGAATCTAAAATTATGGCACTTATTATTCCCTCTCATTCGCACGTTAAGTATTATTGTATTGGGTCACAAGCTTATTCACTCTTTTCTTGAAGATTCCAAAGAATGATTTAGATGTGAAAATTACTGTTACACCCCAACGTGTCAGTAACGGTTACTTTAATCGCTCCTTAGTAAAGAATCACCATACAAATTCTGTACTAAGGAGCAATTTAAGTAACTGTTAGTGAATCTGAGTTGGGGTGTTAGTGAGCTAATTTTCTTTTTGAACTAACATAGATATGATCAGTAATAATCATGTTGTGTATGGGTTAAAACCATGAAATATATTATATTAAATAATTTACTGTAGCATTGTGGTTATTTGAGATTCATTTATAGCCATATTCTAAATATTGTTTCCCCTTCAGTGCGTAACATTAATAAAAGCAAAAAATTAAACAATGACACTGAACATTCTTTAAGTATTTTTACATACTTAATTATGTTACTTGAAACAGTTGTTCAATTGTGCCTAATTAAATATAAATTAGCATGTCTACTTACATGGACCATTTTCACATATTCTGGGTCCTGCAGCCATTCCCTGGTAGTTGGATTTGCTCGGAGTTTATCAAATAGCTGTTGTGTCCTCAGCCCAGCCTCCTCGGCCTGCTTCTTAACTTCCATGAGCCCAGAAGCCAGCTGCTGGTTGCCAGGTTCCAATTCAAGTCCCTTTTCATAAGCTACTATCGCTTCTTCGTGTCTTCCCAAGTAGGCAAGGGCACTGCCTTTCCTCGAATAACCTTTACTCCAAGTTGGGTTCAGGGACACAGTAGTTTCCGCATCCTCAAGAGCCAATGCATAGTTGCCCGCTTTCGCGTGCGCTGCAGATCTATTACTGAACAAAACGTGGTTCTTTGGATCCAATTTTATTGCATCAGAGTAATATTTAATGGCTTCATCGTATTTTCCAGAAGACAGCGAGGCGTTGCCCTTCTCCTTCAGTTCATTCACCTAAAACAATTTGATTTTTACATTTTCGAAACGGGCCGATACTTACTCTACAATTCAGTCGGCATAACCTTACCTGTTCCATGATTTGCTAATATGCTTAAACTTATAAAACACACGATAAGATGCACGTAGGTAACCACTGGTACTGGACGATAGTTGCAGTTATAAAAATTATACAAATTATCTTTGTTCACAAGCGTTTGCCACAATTATCTCGGAACAAAACGAACTTCTATTCATTCATGAATGAAATAATGTAGAACACTGACACTTTAAATTCGAGAATTTTCTCGTAAAAGTTATTTTCATTAATGGCAACACATTGGATACACTACGACTTGGGAAAAAAGATTGAAAAAATTATAGGTTCAAAAGTTAAAATAATAATTATGGGTTAAATAAAGAAATGTTCTTCGCTCAAAGGCCTGAAAATTAATCTCACTTTAAAATATAACTTATAGCTTCAACCCATTTATTAAACACACACGGTCTGTCTCTTTTCATAAAGCTTTAAGAAGACAAATTGAGATGGCGCTGTAAAACTGTAGGTCAATAATTCAAGCACTTTATAATATAAACTGGACCCCAAGCTTCGAAGAGGTAAAGGTCGATTACTGAAACACAAAAGAAATTTCGCTTGTGTATTGTATTCAAAATTTGACGTTGTGCAATAAAAAATTCAAAGACATCACAAAAAACCGATACATGTTTCCCTTGGACATGGACCAGCTTATGAGTGTGATTGAGATAGCTGTTAATATGTTGTTTTTTGCTACTAATCAAGATTCTTACTTGAAATTTTATTCTTCCATCACTCAAAATAAACTGACAAATGTTAGGAAATATAGCGAGATGTTTTTTGGACTAAAAATATTGGATTAACGTGTTTTCTGAAAAGAATGCATCATGCAAATCATGAAAAGACAATAATAAAATTTGAACTCAAATCAAAACTGAATAACTACTATGGGAGATTTAAGTGGCTTAAAAGAATCAACTTACCAGACTTGTAATTTATGAAAATAAATGAAACGAAAAAATATTTCTTACGAAAGTTCCTTCATTCATCAATTTTTTTTTAACTAGGTATCTAATTTACTTAGGAAAAGTTTTAGCCTTTGTTTTAACAGTTGGCTTCAGGTAAAGGTTTTTTTTTAATTAAAAAAGGAAGGTTAAATTAAAATTAAAAATAATATTTTTTTATTCCTAACTAATACTAACTATTTAACTACCAGCAAAATATATAGTTTATAATTATACTGAACAAAAGTAAACATTTTGGAAAACTTGACAAATTAGGACAAACATTACTAATTATTTATTAGTTTAACTCATATATGGACACTCTAAGATGGTAATTGGTCGAATATATTCATCCAACGCGACGTCACGTAATCCGTCTTCAGGTACCTCCTCGAAGTATGGGATCCAGTTTATATTTAAAGTTCTTGGTCATATCATAAATGATCACGCATAGATAATATAGTACAGAGCATGAAATAAACAGAACGTTAACGCCTTTTTATCTTTAGCAATTTTATTTTTTTATTCTGTAAGACTAAGATGCTAGTGTCACGCTAATGTCGCTAATCGCTATTTTGTAGTGTCGTGATTTCAATTGGCATAGACGTTGTGGGGAATACCAAGTGGTATAGTGGTGATCGATGGCAGATTGAGTGTTTCCGCGTTACAATTAGTGGTGGGCTGCGGCTCCTGTAATTCCTGGTGACTCATCGAAGTCCCCTGTACAGTTGTCACTATGGACACCGATGATGGTGAATCTTCGAGCAGCGGGCCTATGTCCAGTTTGAACAGCCTATTTTCATTTACGAGTCCTGCAGTCAAGAAATTGTTGGGTTGGAAACAGGTAAAAGTTAATTTTAACTGTGTGTTTTTGTATAAAAGCTATCAGCAAGCTTTCCTGCCTTCCTCCAAGCTTGATGTTAGCTGATGGTTTCGGTGGATATTGTCAAGTGAATCGCATTTAAAAAGGGCATGTAATTATAATATTCATCACAAAAACAGTAATACTGTGAAATTGTGAGATAAGTAAATAATTTGAAAATAACATACAACAGGATGTGGTGCAATATTTTGTTTTTAAAATTACGGATGCTAGTGCCATTCGCATACATAATTCATTTAAAGTTTTTATGCTTTTGTAACTGAACTTACTGCAATAGTATAGTGTATAGAAATACTTTTAGATTTGTGTAGGCTAGGATAGAAATTGATGCATTTTGACTATCCATATTTCTCCTTGATATTCTCAATAACAGTTTCATATTTACGTAAACCATTTTATCAAATATACAGATACATATGATCATAAGCACTATGAGATTTTTTTCTTCTTTGGTAACAACTGAAATAGTTATGGTGGCTGCAAGGCTTATAAAGTAATCATCACAAATAGTTTAAGTAAGGTAATTTTAACCATAGTTAACTATTATAGGGAACTAATAGATGTTAATGTTATATATCATAAGTGTTCACACTTAAGAGGGCTCAATAAGCCGTAGATGCAAGCTTTGGCTATGTGCAAAAGTTGTGATATCTTTGAATGTTTCCAGATAATGCCTGTTCCCTGCAATGGGGGACCCAAGCAGACCCTACACTATTCCATTAGCATTTAGACTATAACATAATAATTTAAAAACAAGATACAATTTTTTTATTTCTCAACAAACCATCTGTTAAAAATTATTACAATTATTAAAATATGCTTTTATAGTGAGTGTAAACATGAGCCCAAACTTGGAGTGGTTTACTAGGAACCGTTGAGAAGTTCCACTATTTAGGTTCTGACTACATGATGAGATCCTCAACACAAAGTGCAGTATATTAGAATCATGAAAACAAATTATATAAGGCCAGACTCAAGTATTTTACTAGTAACCATTTAGGAATTTCACTAGGTATTCAGATACCAAATTATTGTATTCTTATCTAAATTACATTTACATAAAAATCTTGTTTTGATTCCAAGATTTGCTTAATTCTTAGTTCTTTAGTTACAAGTAAAGCTAATAAAAGTGTGTTAAAAAACATTGTGAGCCCTCACAAAAGTTAAACAAACGTTTAAAGTCAAACAAACACAAATTATTTTTACAAACAAAAATTTTTTTATTCTTATCATATTCCACCATTAATAGGTGACCCTTGCATTATAATAATACATAATATATATTATAATAATATGAAACACATACAACATATAATTATGGCACCTGAGCTCACATAGAAAAGTAACCCTTTAATTTAACTATTGATCTATGAGTCACTCTGTTTGCATGTTCTAACCCTCTCTCACAGTCTGACTCATGGGGGAGCTGTGTATAAAAAATTTGTGCCCTGTTTCATTATTAGCACTGTTTAATTATTTGCTTGATAAATAGAAAATTATAACCCCAATTGAATTAATACAACTGCAGTCTTGTATTTTATTTATTGTAAAGATTCCACTGGGTTATTAGTAGTAAACTTAGAATTGATTCACTTTGAATTTGTTGAATTATATTTATTTTATCATAATAAATCTGAAAAGATAAAATTATAGATACATGTCATTAAATTATGTGTTAATTTTTATGTTTATTTTGTACCATGGAATGGTATGGAACTCTTGGTTGGAGAGCCCAACTCTTGCTTGGCAGTTTTGTTATGAATGTTTCAGTTGTACTGATAATATTAAAAATACTGTTATCACTAGTCAGGGGCAAGCTGCAAAATGAGTTATTGATTTGTGAGTCATTGTGCATTGACTAGCAATCGCCCTAGGTTCCCAGAACTCTGACTCATAGGAACCAATACACCTGTTGTTATATGAATTAATAATTTAGTGGTACTGTTTAGAGGGTATTCTACTATACAAGATTTTTTTGTTTAGTAGTTTGCTTCAGGCGGAAAACATGATCCTTTGCAGCTATACACATTTGGTTTCGAAGCGCGCGCTTTGTTAACGCGCGTCATATTTAGACCTAAAGCACAGAAGAGCTGTTTTCTATTTTGCACCTAAAGGGTCTTTTATTTGAGAATCTAGGGTAATGTAAGCCTATCCGCCCCTCAAGATATTGGCTTTGAGCTCCATACTGCAATTTCCCATGTTATTGGATAAGGTCCCTTACGTCGCCAGCCACAAACCCAGACAGTTTCTATTGATATGTATGGCGGCTACCTCACTTGGCAACGATGAGGTAAAGTAGCCAATTTGGAAGTGTAGTCTAGTCACAAATAAAGGCTTCCTGAGTGGAGACTAAATAGTCTGGCGAGATGGCAACGTGGCCACTAAAATTTATAGGTGTAAGTTACACCTCTCTCACTCAGTAGCCAACCGGCCGCCATTTCGGGCGCTCAGTCAATTTATATATGGGAAAATGAGTTTCGATACGGAAAAATTTATTGGGCAAATTCAAAATCATCCGTGTTTGATATTTTCTCAAATCTCCATTATTGTTTTAAAAAAACACCACATTGGGTTCGATCTAAAACAAAAAGATGAATCCACAGTCTCGGTCCAGACCTTCGGACGCCAAAGGTAGCCGTGGCAAGCACGCCGGCGACGTTGCCATAGCGTTCTAGAGCCTTAGGGTAGACTAGAGCACTTAAGCCATATGAGTCGTCAAATCAGTTTATCACAGACTAACCACTATTATAAAGCATACTTCCCTTACTGAATATTAAACTTATTATATTAATTGTGCGTTTATTTCCAGGGTGATGAAGAAGAGAAATGGGCAGAAAAGGCAGTGGACAGCCTGGTGAAGAAGTTAAAGAAACGCAAGGGTGCAATAGAGGAACTGGAGCGGGCTTTGTCCTGTCCCGGGACACCTTCTAAATGTGTTACAATACCTCGCTCGCTTGATGGCAGGTTGCAGGTGAGAAGATTGAAGCGTTGTTTAGTCAACCCAGCTATTTGTAAAGTAGACCTGACTGACATCAACACCCTTTAAGCTAAAAAGCTGATATTATAGCCTAAGGATTTTTCGCAATTTACATGGAATATTGATAGGGAATAAATTTAACATGCCCGTCATGATCTCTAAAAACATTGTTTTTTAATAGGATATTATGTCTCTTGGGATAGGGATTACAGAGGATTTATATGTTTGCGTTATTTCAGAATGATTTATTGTCTCCCGCGATTGTAACAACTGTGTGCTAGCCTTAAAAAAAGGTGACGCCTGGTTCTCCAGGGTTCGAACTTATTGGGTTGTATAATTATTAATTAATTATATAAATGGTCCTAATTTAATCCTGAATCGTGAACATATGTATATTGAATACACTATTGAACATCCAATAAATAAACCTGTTTATCTGGTTCAAATTATTTTGCTGAAATGCTACCAAAAATATTATGTGCTTTCCGAGTTAATTTAATTTACCTACGTAAATTCCAGGTCTCCCATCGGAAAGGTCTTCCACACGTGATATACTGCAGGGTGTGGCGCTGGCCAGATCTCCAAAGCCACCACGAGCTGAAGCCCCTCGAGATATGCCAGTATCCGTTCAGCGCGAAACAAAAGGAGGTATGCATCAACCCTTACCACTACAAGCGCGTGGAGAGTCCAGTGCTGCCCCCAGTGCTAGTGCCGAGGCATTCCGAGTTCGCGCCGGGGCACTCCCTGCTCCCGTTTCAGAGGACTGCGGAGCCGGCGATGCCCCACAACGTATCGTACTCGGGGTCCGGGTTTCCCCCGTCCGCGAGTTCCGAGCTCCCAGATACCCCCCCGCCGGCGTACTCCCCACCTTCAGACGATACCGAACCTCCCGGCGAAGTGGCCCCAGTCTCCTACCAGGAACCCCTGTACTGGGCCTCGGTCGCCTACTACGAACTGAACTGTAGGGTCGGCGAGGTCTTCCACTGTAACTCCCACTCGGTCGTCGTCGACGGCTTCACGGACCCCTCGAACAACAGCGACAGGTTTTGCCTCGGTCAGCTCAGCAACGTCAACAGGAACTCAACCATCGAGAACACTCGGCGTCACATAGGGAAGGGGGTGCACCTGTACTACGTCGGGGGGGAGGTGTACGCCGAGTGCCTGTCGGACGCGGCGATATTCGTGCAGAGCCGCAACTGTAACCACCACCATGGCTTCCACCCGTCCACCGTGTGCAAGATCCCCCCGGGGTGCTCGCTGAAGATCTTCAACAATCGCGAGTTCGCCCAGCTTCTGTCGCAGAGCGTGAACCACGGCTTCGAGGCGGTGTACGAGCTGACGAAGATGTGTACGATCCGGATGTCGTTCGTGAAAGGCTGGGGGGCCGAGTACCACCGGCAGGACGTAACGTCGACCCCCTGCTGGATCGAGATCCACCTGCACGGGCCCCTGCAGTGGCTGGACAAGGTCCTCACGCAGATGGGCTCCCCGCACAACGCGATCTCCTCGGTGTCCTAGCCGCCGCCCCCACCCCGCGCCTCCACCGTACATTGTATTTTAATTCGGTTTCTGTCCGTCAATCTCAGGAAATTATCTGTGCATTTGTTTCTCTGTTATGTCAATTAGTTTTTGGTAGACCGCGGCGGAGTTTAGTAAGCTATTAATACAATATGATGAATATGACTAAGTATATGTAGCCCCTAGCACGTATTCCTTTCGATGTAACAATACTCTAGACTAAATGTGTATAATCACTGACATACAATACATTTGACACATTTTTATAGTTTACCTATAATCAGCCATATAAATAAATTTAATAAGTATATAGGTTATAAAGCAGTATACCTACTTAATTGTTACTTTTATATACCTATACAGTACTTGAGAGATACTAAAATCCGTCGATTTCGTATTATTTGTTAGTCTATTATTCATTCTGCTAACCCTAATGGGGCTTGAAACTATAATCCTAGTGTTTTTAAAATAATATTTTATTCTGTGAAGTGGTATACATCTTAAACGTCTGTTCAAAATCGTAGCTCAAACAAAGTGTCCAATTTTGATGAACGTTAGACGTTTGAATTATTTTTAAGCGTAACTGTAATTACTATAAAGACATACTTTAAGTAATAATTATACTCGTGAATGTTTATGACAAGATTAAAGATATTATCGGTGTAAATAGGCTTCTGGAATGTATGGAATTTAATGAAAGAAGTAAAAAGAGTCGGCATTTCTGCAACACTATCATGGAAAATCAAAGATATTTACACAAAATAACCTCCAAGTGAAAATGATATTATTGGATCGTTACAACGTGAGATCAGAACAATATTATGAATATTATTTTTTGTGTAGACAGTTTAATACGTTATTTTAGTAACAAAGTGAAACACAATTTTATTTTTAGTGAAGTAATGTTCATTAGAAGTTTTTTGTGGCTCCAGAGAAAAGATTAAAATGTATGACAGGGACCTTTTGCATATTGATATATTGTTATTGCAGAGATTTCGAATTGTATTTTTATTTCGTTTTAAATACGTTCTGTAAATAATTTGGACTCCACAAGTGGAGTTTGGGGCCACAAAAAGTTTGTTAAGTAGGTTGGTGTGAGATACTTGTGTTGTATGTAATATTATGTAGGAACTAATTAGATAACTTTTGATATGTGTGGTATTCGATAAGGTTAAATAAAATGCCCAATGATAATTTCATTTTCGAATTATTTTTCAGTTTTACTTGTTTGTATGAGTACAGTCAGTAGCAAAAGTGAGTGCAATATTCATGTTTGCGGCGGTGTATGCTAGTTATACATTTGCCTGTGTCTGTACTTGAGTTGTATAATTGTGCCATCGTTTACGGGGAATATTTTATGTAGAGTGTATAATTTGAGTTATGAGTATGAAATATTGAATTACATACTTGTTTTTATTCAAATAAATTTATTATCAAAGAACAGTTATTACTTAATACTTACGAGTGAGTTAAGTTCAGTATGTAGGATGGATTGGTAGTAAGATAAAAGAAATCTCAGAATCGACTAGTTTTTGAACTTCTTAAACCAAATTGGGACATTGTACGCAGACGAAATTAAAGATATAATTGATCTCAAAATATTTAATAAGATTTCTTTAGTTCCTCCTAAAGACTCACTGTGGCGTGTCCCATTGCCTTATTATGCACTATATTAACTTTGTAAGAATTAACGAAATATATTTATTTTAATATATGAAGTTATTCTATTCGTCCTGACACGATTACTCGTTCAGTTAAGATTTGCAATTGTATCTTTAGATTTTTAACTTTAACATTCATTTTATATTTTAGAAATATGTTTTTGTATAGTGATGGCCGAAATTGCTATCTGTTATTGTAAAGTAGATACTACTCTATTATGTAGGTTTCTTATTCATTTGACGCAAGTTGTGTCAGTATGACAACAAACAGATTTTTAATTAATTACAAGTTTTTTTTTGTAACATTGTTAATGTAATACATACTCTTATAGGTATAACTAAATACTTTTTTAATTCACTGCTATTTATACATGTAACGTGCCTATATATTGTACACTTATACGCACCGTCCAATTCAATGCCTCCGTTTTTTATCTATTCAAATGCCCAAGATAGATTTTATACATCACTGTAATTAATTATACATTTAATTATTACGAAGAGTAATTAAAATATTTTGATTTCACTATATTAACGTTACTTACTTGCAAGATGTATATAAATGTGCTAAGAATATATATTTTTCATTGACATGTAAGTTTGTGAATGTTTTTATTGAACAGTTATATTAGTGCCTTTTAAGTAATAAACATCTGCCTTACATGTTGATTGTGGTGTATAATGTTACAATGAAAACATTATGCGAGTGTATAATGCAGACAAATATACAAATTGATGATAATTGGTGCCTACGTTTATAATATATTATACAGTTTGTAAAAATTAATCGAAGTAAATCATATTTTAATCAAATTTACCTAATTTGATTAAAATATGATTTACTTACTGTGTAATGTAAAAGTTGATTCTTTTTTACCTTCTTTCAACTCTATCCAATTTTTTTTCTTAATACAATAAATTAGTCAGACTTGAGTATATTATAGAAAATTTTTACTAAAAGATAAAAAACTATAGGAATTGAAAAACTTTTGGTATTCTAAACAATTAGTGATTTGAAATACTATGCCTAACATAACATTGCGATAAACTGTCTTCGTCGTTCAACAGTATCAGCAATGCAAATAACAAGTGCTAGAAAAAACATTATAATATTATGGTAGTACACCTTGGGTATTACTTATAACATTTTGTACGGCTATACTGAATTTGATTGTTTATAGCTATGGATAACCCATACCATAACCATACTTACGGCATAAAGCTATAACCTCACAGAGCTGTTATTTTTATCCGTTCACGTCACCAAATAGCATGGAGTTATGAGTTTTTGTGGTAATAACATTGTATTTATTCAAATAAAGTTTTATTTGTACAATGCTATCTTATACTACAGAATATATTATACAGAATGTATTTGCTTTTTGCCACTGTTTTTTCTATTGAATTCTAGCATCTTGGCTATTTCTTTTATTTTCCAGTCCTTGTGGGTCAGTTTTACATGTGTCTTTCTATAATGGCTTCTACACACTATGACGGCATACCCGGTATCTTTTGAAGCCGCCATCTTTGCCGCACAAAATTTTGTGTAGGCTCTACCTCTAGTATGTAGGAGCCATAACCCATAATTATTATGATTTACAGTA
The DNA here is from genome assembly GCA_963932265.1 of Thymelicus lineola. NCBI lineage: Eukaryota > Metazoa > Arthropoda > Insecta > Lepidoptera > Hesperiidae > Thymelicus > Thymelicus lineola. The sequence continues at coordinate 17,079,935 of OZ010690.1, forward strand.
TAATATGTATGTTACCTGGATAGGGCAACATAGTCAAGTCAGTGTTATTTAGAGTGAAAAAATAATGTATGAAGAAATTATGTTTGACTACATTTTTGTATTAAATTATATTTATCAAGTTGGGTTCTTAATTGCGTTTAGCGGTTACTACTTGCGTTTACCGGAAGACCGAAACATTAGCATAGAGAAAACTGGCATGAGGGCAATCTGTAAAAAGCATGGTTGATGGTTGCCCTATCTTGACTTATATTGCACAAAAATCCGAACGAGAATTTGTACTATTAAGTTCTAATGGCAAAAATATAACTAAATTTGTATATGACCGTAGTATAATAGACATTTATATATGGAGCGAATTATAGAATAACTAATTATTTTAGAAATGGTTTTTAAATGAGAGATATTTTATTTAGCAATGCATCTGTTTATAATTGTACCGTTCAGATTATGTTAGAATATTGAATATGGAATCGGAATATTTCGTTTGCGTAACCATGACTACTTCATTTATACCATGTATCTTACCACAAAATAGATTGGAACCAAATATTTTGACAAAAATTTTCAGTTTGATTAAAATTTCCACTTGTTTCCAATTTTCATTCCTTTGGTTTCAGTATGGTATAAAATTTATTTCAAATGTATCATGTAAATATTGTAGAATTGGTTTGTCAGTGTATTGGACTGGAAAAGTCGTTAGTGAAACGATTGTACAGGCTTGTGTTTGGCTTGCGGCCGCGACTTTTGACTGATTCTATTAATTACTTAGCTTTATTCAATTGATGCTAGATTTTCCTACGGATGTGTCTTACTATACACATTGTTCTATAAAAAATCTTTAATTGAATAGTATTAACTACTGGAAACTGAAAAATGGGTTGAAATATTAAGACACTTTTGTTGGAATGCATTTGTATGAACAAACGGCCTTCTAACTAACCTATTAAGGGTAAAGGTATTTTAAATTTAGTTCAAATTAAAGTTTTATTTCAGACATCATTGATCCACATACACAGTAATACAGTTAGACAAAAATTCACAATACAATATTATGTCAATCCATTATAAATAAAATAATAATATTAATAATTATTTTAAAATAATAATTATTATAAATTAAAGTTTTAATTGTAACAGATCTGATTCGTACCATTCGGTATTCACGAATTCCGTTACAATAATTTAACCTTACCATCAAGTGGGATTGTAGTCAAGCATTAACTTATAATTTATAAAAAAATAAACATTGACATCTTGATGTGTGATATGTCTGAAGTCTGATGAAGGTATCTCCGAAAGTCGCGGCCGGAAAGTCTTGTCGTTGCGTTGTGATTAGTACATGTCCTGTTTTTGAGCTATAAAATAGTTTAAATTTTAAAGGCCTGTATACACGATTTCCTCAGGAAAATGTGTTGTCGCCACGCCCCAGTCGTTTTAGCAAGTTTAGGAACGGAAGTGATTGTAACGAATACCTAAGTGAAAAATAATGTTTCAAGTTTCAACTTCCTACTTAGTGCTTAACGGACGTCGTATTAGTGCGTAAGTTTCATATGACAAGTCCGAAAACTTAGAATTATTGTAAGCAATTACACGAACAAGATGTGTACATAATTGACTTACTCCTGATCGTGTATGCAGGCCTTAACGAACATTACCAGATTACTGAAATTGCATCTCAGCAAGCTGAAGTTGTTGATTTAACACATGTTTTGGACATTAAATGGAACCAGCTGGATACTTACTATGTCAAAAATAATTTTGAGTAATTTTTAACCCCCGACGAAGAAAGAGGGGTGTTATATCTAAGTTTGACCTGTGTATCTGTATGTCTGTCCGTGGCATCGTGGCTCCCAATTGGATGAACCGATTTTGATCTATATTTTTTTTGTTTGTTTGAATTGAAAGGTGACTTAATCGAGTGTTCTTAGCACAGGTTCTTAGCTATGTTTCATGTCTGTTTTTTTTAAATTTTGGTTTATACCCTCTGTCTTCGATCTGTCTGTTTTAATAGGTATCTTTTCTGTTAACTTCTGATCTTTCATTTTGACTCAGACTACAATAAATGCATGAAAATTGTTTCTTAAAAAAATCTTTCAGTTTTACATTTGTACATTGATTCATTTTTCATTTTGAAATTAATGTTTATAGTATTGTTAATGGTGAAAACTGTTCGTGACAACACCGCTTGTGGTATTAAATCACAGACCTCTAATGTACGTAGTAAGGGTCCAGTTGTGTTCGGTGTTTACTGGTCAGTGGGTGTAGAGTGAAGACCAACTGTCGCTGTACAATTTAGGAATAAGGGAAGATGCCATTTGTTCGTGTAACTTTTATTATTATGGATATTTTTCTCCGTTTAGTAAGTAATAAAGTTCTTTTATTTAGATGTTGGCTATTTTATTTGCTTGATACATAGACATATTTATAGTAGTTTTTATGTAAATAATTATGTTAGAAATTAAAGTATCTATAGGTACTCCAAGCAGTACGTGTGAGAGAGTTGCTGTAAGATGATAAGCTACCCTAAAATTACTCACAAATTGTTTAAAGTAACAGCGCCTTCAAGAAGCGCTTATAGCCCGGCGGCTTGTGTCCAACCTAAGTGATAGTTAAGCAACAGCGGGCGCGATCGGTAGTTGGATGGGTGACCGCTAGTGGCAAAAATTTCTTGAGTATCTCCGTGCTTCGGAGGGCATGTTAAGCCTTTGGTCCCGGTTGTTATATAACAGTCGTTAAGCCATGTCGGAGGACGTCGGGCGGCATGAACACTTCCGACGAATAAATAAATGAAATTAAATAAAATGACACTCGGATTGGCTACTAACCCCTCGACCAATCTGCAGCGTGGTGGAGCATGCTCTATTTCTCCTTAAGAAGAGTTGAAGCCAACAGCGCCATCTCGAATTCAAATTAGGTACGTTTGTTTGTCGCAGGTTGGCTTGTAGGTACTCGAGTAGGATGGATTTCTACACATCTGTTTTTTTCGATTATTATCGCCATATTACCGTTCTTGCAGCTTTGCCCGCGTTTGCCGGAATATATCCAGTATGTTATTCCAGATCATGGTCTACATATATTATGCTAAATTTCATGAAAATTCGTTTAGTAATTTTCGTGTGGAAGAGTAGCAAACATCCATACATCCTCACAAACAAACGTTCACATTTATAATATAATATAAGTTCCGCCAGGTGGCGCTGATAAGTAAACATATAGTGAGAGCTCCTGTGTGTTAAAAATAGAATAAATCATTATTTATAACAGTTTTGTGAACTAAAGTGTAAACTGTACTATGAATTCACAGTGTAAATGTTATATACTATCTCAGTGACCAGACTAAGCTAAACTTCTGACTTCTGTGAACAACACCATGACAAAAAATATTTCTGAAATTACTAAATTATCTGAGTAGGTTGACATAAATTTACAAATAATTAATAAACAATAGACATTATGTAACATTAAAACCAATGACAAAGTGTAAATTAGTGAGAAGAATTAAGCATTTATTGTGTTTTTAGTTCAAACGTATAACTTTTTGCTCTTTGTGAGGGTGTGACAAAAAATTATTATCAAACTACCATCATAAGTCAATCTAATAAAGCACCTAATGACATTTAAGTGTATTCACATATTTCACAGTAAAACTTAAACGCAGCCGTGGTCTAGTGGCAGACCAATAGAACTAAACGATCGTCAGGCCGCGAGATCGAATCCTGCAAACGCGTAAAATTTTTAAATTTCAAATTAAAATTTTTCTATACCAAGATGGATAACATAACATTTAGAAGAAATATCCGACGCTCGTTTTCAGATATAAATATTTCTGCATTAAATAATACAAACGAGAACTTGAATTCCACATTTCTTGAATCGACTATACTGAGTGCACCAGGGGAACATCGAAACATAGACGACTCATATACTCATGACTTGAAACAAGAACTTGAGGATTTACGTAACAAAGTAAAGTCTGCCGACGATGAAATTGATAAGCTTATGTGTCAGAATAGTCAACTTAGACGAACTATAAGTGAGCAAGTCCAACAAATTGACTTACTCAAAAAACTTGTTAAAGAGTACCCAATGAGGAATATTAGCACTTCAAAATCATTAAATGCAACTCCTCTTAACAGAAATTTGCTAAATATTAAAATGAAATCTGCTCGAATATCACCAGTACTTTCTGCTAGTAGTGTTTGTTCAAGACTATTCCTTACTCCTAATAAATCAAAAAAATCTGATTCCGAAAATAATATAAATACAAAAACTCTTGACACAAATACAAATTTTGATCCTGGTTTACAACAATTAAATCAGATACCGCAACAACAACAAGAACAACAACAACAACAACAACAAGAACAACAACAACAACAAGAGCAACAACTAAAACAACAAGAAACCACACAAGCGAAAACTTTATCCACAATTAATTTGAATACAAAACATATAAATACAAAACATCGTATTATCATCATTGAAGACAATCAAGGGCAAGGAGTAAGACATCAACTTCAAAATTTATTAGGCCAGGATTATTTCATTGTAAGCTATACAAAACCAAATGCAACAATGGGTGAGGTTACATCCACAATGAAAACGGAGATAAGAAATTTAAATGTCAATGATTATGTTATTTTGCTTGCAGGGAGTAATGATAAAGATCCACATGAATTTTCTTGTAAACTGGAAGTTTGGCTTTCCTCACTTACACACACTAACGTTATTGTAGGGGAAATTCATAAAAATATCCACCTTAATGAACGTAAACTAAATTATATGTTAAGATTCCATTGTAGTAAATATGTTAATGCTGTCTATACTGATCTTAACTTTAGTCAATTCATACCTATGTATAAAATATTTCCTACACATATAGCGAGATACTTGTTAAGGGAAATTTTACGTATTACATACAAGCGTAATAGGGATAATTATTTATCTAAATGTAAGTCCAGTAATGAACAACTTACACCATTAATCAATTCCAGTACTCAAACGGATAATAATGCCAATGATAATTTAATTTGTACGTTATGTAAGAATGCAATTAGTATAAATAAATCAAATGTAAGCCTAAATTGTACAGATAATAATAACAATGATGAAAACCATTTATTTCGTGGATAAAAAGTTCATTAACATAATACATCAAAATATTAACGGACTTGTGAGTAAATCAGACTTGCTAACTATATGTCTTAACGAATTGTCGAATAATGGTAAAGAAATTGACATCTTGTGTATAACAGAACATAATATGATTTATGGTGACGAATTTTGCTTAGTTATACCTAATTATTGCATAGCTTCTTACTATATGCGAAGTAATAGACATGGTGGTTGCTGCATAATAACAAGAAATACGCTTAAATATAAACAAATAAAAGAAATTTGTAAAGTATCAATTTCAGGGGTGATAGAATGCTCAGCGATTGAACTTTTGGATCATCAGATATATGTCATTTGTATATACAGACCTCCTAGAAATAATATTGAGGCATATGATCTATTTTTTGACAGGCTCCACAGTATTTTATCCAAATTTGACGTCAAAAAGAAAAAACTCATCGTTTGTGGAGATTTCAATATTGACATACTACAAAATAATAAACTTTCAACTCAATTTAGACAAGCATTATTAGAACATAATTTAAAAATTGAATTTAATCAACCAACACGTAATGCCAGTAACACATGTATAGATAACATATTACATAACCTAAACGGTTGTAAAAGCGAACTAGTAGAATTGGCGCTATCAGATCACAGTGCGCAACTCATAGGTTGTCCGAGTAAAATAGAAGATAAATTAAAATACTGGTACATTATAAGGCGTGATTATTCGTTAGAAAATAGATCCAAATTTTCTCAACACATCAAAAGCTTGACATTCAGTGAGGTATATGAAACAAAAGAGCCAAATTCAGCTTTTGATAAATTTCATGAATTATTTAAATTAATATATGATTTATGCTTTCCAATTAAAAAATTAAAAATTTCGTATAAAGTTAAACCGAAATGGATATCTCGAGGTATAAAGCTTTGCAGTAAACGCAAACGAGAATTATTATGGAACTATAGACGTAGTCGTAATAAGTGTAATAAGGACAAGTATATGGTTTATGCTAAACGATATAAATCAATTATTTATCAAACACAAAAATCCCAAAATAATTACTTTATTAATTCAGCAAACAACAAATCGAAAGCAGCGTGGACTGTTATTAATAGCAATAAAGCAAAGAGAACAAAACAATACATCACAAAACTCAATATAAATGGAAACATAATAACAAATGCGAAAGAAATAGCCTCAACATTTAATGAACACTTTATAAATATAAGTGATAATCGGGGATGCGATGTAAATATCGCTTCCAAACTAAAATATAGTAATGTTAATTCAATATTCATACCGCCAGCCATACCAAAAGATATCAAAACTATAATAAATTCACTAAAAAATACAAATAGTTCAGGTTACGACGATGTTGTCATAAAAGTGGTTAAAGATGTTGCAGAGTCTATATCACCGGTATTAAGTTATTTAATAAACACGTGCATTGAACAGGGAAAGTTCCCGAATAATTTAAAGAAAGCAATTATCAAACCATTACTGAAAAAAGGAGACCCAACAGATATAAATAATTATAGACCGGTAGCACTTCTAACACCATTCTCCAAGGTATTTGAAAAATACATATACAATTATATTTACTTATTTTTAAACGTAAATTCTATACTAAGTCCTCAACAGTTCGGATTTAGAAAAAATAAAAATATAAACATGGCGATATACAATTTAATTTCCAAAATTATTACTAATATTGATTTAAAAAAACCTACTGTTGCATTGTTCATGGATATCAGTAAAGCATTTGATCATGTTGAACATAACATTTTACTAAACAAACTTTACAAATACGGCATTAGAGGGCAAGCCCATGAACTTCTTAAATCATACCTTACAGGACGAGAACAATGTACGCATATTTCGCATTTATGTACTGCAACAAAAACTGAAGTAGATATTAAGTCTGATTACAGAAATACAAAATACGGTGTCCCACAGGGTAGTATTCTAGGTCCGCTGTTGTTTTTAATCTACATCAACGATCTTCCAGTAAAAATTAAACATGATATCACTCTGTTTGCTGACGATAGTACAGTTCTTTTTGTAAATGACGATGAAAGAGAACTTGAAATTGACATTAATAATACACTTATTGATTTAATATACTGGTTGGAAAATAATAATTTAAGAATTAATCTAAAAAAGACAAATATTATAAAATTCACAAATAGAAAGAATAATAATATGAATTTAAATGTTAATTACCTTGGAAATCAAATTGACGACGTACAGAGCACACGTTTCTTAGGATTACAAATTGACAACAAATTGAATTGGAAAGCACATATAGAGAATATATGCAATAAACTAAGCAAATTTAATTTCCTATTACGTAAACTACGAAATATCGTTAATGAATCAACTGTGTTGACAGCATATCACGGTATCGTAGCATCGTTACTTAGATATGGCGTGATATTTTGGGGGAACTCCACAAATAAACACTTAGCTTTCAAAGCCCAAAAAAAATGTATCAGGGCAATATGTAATCTAAAGCAGAGAGACACCTGCAGACCACATTTTATTAAATTAAATATCATGACATTACCTTCGCTCTATATATATGAATGTGCAATATTTATAAAGAGTAACAAGGACAAATTTAATTTCTCTGATAGTGCACGTCGTAAAGACAAGCTATGTGTTATGCCGGCTAAAACCACACTACTTAGAAAAAGCTTTGTTGGAATGGCATCAATGGTTTATAATAAACTCCCAACTGCCATACGGCTAATCGATGACTTGAGAATATTTAAAGAAAAGCTGCGCATATATCTAATAAGCAAATGCTATTATACTATAAATGAATTTATTAATGAACAAAAATAATAATAATAATTGTTGGATTTATGTAACAATTCCGTATGTTTTTAATTAATTGACTATTATTTTTATTTTTTGATTTCATTGTATTTTGACTAATTTAATTTAATTTTATAGCTATTGACACTTTACTATATCAATAGGAATTACGTGACATGTTAATTTAATTGATCATTATTATGTAGAATCAACATTACCTCAATTTTGTACACCAATAATTGGTAGAGTAAGCGAGCTATGTATCAATGTTACCATCCTTATGTACCTTATCTCACAAATAAAATATTTGATTGATTGATTGATTGATTGATAATATTAGTAGGCTGTAGGATTGCAGTAAGGTCGAATCTTAGATTTCGGGCGATTTTCATCCATGTGATCCCCTTTCAGTAGTGATCTAAATCTTAATGGTTTATAATCGCTTTTCGTAATGATATGTACCTACCTAACACAATTAGGGTCGAAGCTACTTGTTTCACGAGTCACGACCTAATTCGCTTGATTATTATTGCTATTCCACCATATTATCTATCTATATTATTCATCACTAGATGAAGAGTGAAGAGTCCCTCTTGGCTCCTGTCGTTGGTAATGCCAAAATACTCTAGCATCACGGTATAGCCAGAGCTAGGTCGGCCTACAAGGTATTACGTCACCGTCGTCACCGATACTGTAACATGGCGTTGGGTAAGTATTCTACTTGCATTACTTACTAGGTTAAACTATGAAGACACTGCTCCGTACCACTTGGCACCCTCAATCCAATCTGTATGGTTTTAAAAAAAACGAGCTGTAGGTAACTACATAAGTTAGAATTACCTGGTCTAAAAATATTTTTGATAATTTAAAATATGTAGGTACCTAATTGTTTTTTTAATTAATCTAATTCTGGCAAAGTAAGCGTAGCACTAAACGAGATGTTTAATAGTTATTCTTCGCAGAATCGGACCACATTTGATTAGAGAATTTGAAGCATCCTCATGATCACGGCTCATGATAATGCTTTGTTCCTAGTTCTGTCGTAGAACGTTAGTCCTATCGTAGAACTTGTGGGATTTTTTCTCACTAGTTCCACCTAACTACTTACCTAGTGGGTACCTTCTTATTTTAGTTTATATATTTTTTTCATTTATTCATTACTTATAATGAAATACCTATAATAATATTAGGTCACGAGAAAAAAAATTCTTAAAAGTGTTTGTAGGTAATTCTTCCGTGAGAAAAATATAACGAAAGTAAAGGTTCAATAGGAAGAAACGTAATAATAACCAATGAAACAGTAGCTCTGGATATATGCAATTTATCGCTAACGTCCGCTGAGTGAATACTAAGTGGCGTATGTCACGGTCGGCGCACGCGCAGCCAAACATGCGCGGTGAAAATTGGCAGTTGGCACCACTGTCGCGCGAAGGTTAATTTTAGCGTAAGGTCGTGTTTTCCGTTCAATAAGGAAAATCTCAAGAACTGCCATGCACAATTTTTTGTTAACTAGGTAATGGCTATATCTTTATAAGGTTTTTAAAATAACTAAAATTATGTGGTTTTAACTAAACCGTTCATTTTTAAGGCACGTAGAAACGTGTCAACGAAAGCACGGAAGCGCTTCAAACTATACTCTAAGGCTTCAAAAGTATCTTCTAGCTGTTTTCCGACTTAATCACACCGACAATGTATTCTAATTGTCGGTCTAATATGATCGAGTCCAACTCGTGTGGTTGCAGCAAAATGACGCAATTAAACACTTCATCGAATCTCAATAGCCGTAAGGCCTATTTAACCCGATTAGTTGAACACTGACTATGAAAGATACTTTATTTTAATTTATTTCACCAATAAACGTAGCAATTATCATTGATATCTACAAGTTAAATAGATTAATTAGCGCCGGGTGTAAAACCTCGATTGTATACAAGTCGTTTCAAAATTGAAATTGGCCTTTAAAATATACCTAATGTACAAAAATAATGGTCGATTAAGAAAGAAGGCCAACCAGGTGGAAAAACCTTACAAATGTGAGTTACGTCCACATCTAACAGTAGGCAATAGTAATAGTGTTTCATTGTTAGCGTTTTTCGGGATAATAAGCACCCCATAGTTCCAGGCAGGTTTACCTGTGTCACGGAACACAGAGACAAGAGGTGGAAGTGCGAAGTAGGCGGGGCACAGCGACTAACAGTAATGCTGGGGCCACACTAACGGGAAATGCCATTAATTATCGCGATGATGGACGTTTAACGTAGGTGTAGCCACGACTTATCGCGATAATTTGACAACGGCATTCACACTGCCATTCAACAGTAGGCGATAGCTCAAATGGCGGTACATCAAAGAGATTATCGCGAGAATGAATGCGTTGAAGCGGCCACACTACGTATGTCAGTGTGAATCGTGAGCGCGATTGGATCGCACGTATTTGTCATTTAATTACCTACTATGGCTGAGTGGAGTAATCCAAACCATCTTCTTTTTCTTTGTATCCTTTTTTTCTTCGTTCGGTAATGATAAAATATATTCATATAATAATAATTTACACTCATCAAATACAGATTCGCACCGTCAACATCCATCTTGGTTGAAATTTATGAATTTTATGAAATTTATTTATGGAACATTATCGCCAATTTTATCGCCAAGTATGGGCATTCACGTTGACCGTTCAAGTGTAGCCACTCACTTTATCGCGGTAATAATTAACGCAATATTTATCGCGATGATAGGCATTAACGTTTCCTGTAGTGTGGCCCCAACATAAGCGTAGCTCCGCTTACTTGCCCGCATATAGGGTTCGAAGTATCGGCCTCTGGTATCGATACCGAGTACTCGGGGGTATCGATGGGTAAGGTATCGATACCAAAAAAGTATCGGTTCTGAAGTATCGATACTACTCAGTATCGAGTACTCACGAGGATTTTTTTGTATGCCTTGTAGGCAAGCGAGCAGACGAGTCACCTGATGGCAAGTGATCATCGCCGCCCATGGACATTAGTAACACCGGGGGCGTCACCAATGCGTTGCCGGCCACGAAGAAAACAATAGACCCGCTTCTTGAAGGACCCCATGTCATAGTTTGGAGGGAACACCCATGCAGGAAGTTCGTTCCACAGTTTACACGTGCGAGGTAGAAAACTACGCGAGAAGCGAACTGTGGACGAACACCAGGTATCCAGGTGGTGTTGATGGAACCTGGTTCACCGAGAACGTGCGGTGACGAAAATTAACCGCAGGGATTAAACCAAACAGTTCTTCAGATACAGGGGGTAGAACACGCAGAGTGAGCTTACATCTCTCCTCAACTCTAGCGAATCCAGACCATATGTATGTTTGGGTTCGTTGACAAGACGAATGGCTCGCTTGGCAAGCTGGGGCTCCGGCCCAAAGGTGGGAGCAATACTCCATATGTGTGGTCGAATTTGTGCCTTATAGGGCATTAGTGGGGCATGCTTTGGCGTGAAGTACTGCTTAGCTCTGTTGAGCACTCCCAATTTTGTTCCAGCTAGTTTAGCCTTACTAACCAAGTGGTCCCGAAACTGAATTTCATTCATTCAGAGCTAAAAAAAAGGTCGTCGACAGTGAATTTCATGTCCCGATGACACTTTCTGTTTAGTCCGAGCGCTAAAACGGGCCACGGGCCATCTTTTTCCATATGAAAATACTGAAAAGTACTCAGTATTTTAAAAGTACTCGATACCGACGTTTCATGTGAGTACTTGCGAGTAATTACCATGTACGAGTATCGAGTACTCAGTATCGAGTATCGCGAACAAAATTATCGATACCTACTCAGTATCGAAAGTATCGTTCGAACCCTACCCGCATAACATATCTGTCACTGAGCTGCGTCGGTTGTGCATTACATAAATTAAAATTTGACTTAAATTATAATAATATGCCTTATTGTGCAATTTTGGGTGCAAAAATGATAGCAGAGCTAAGAATTTATTTAATGGCAGTGTTTCATACCACAGCCACCCACAGCTAAGCCTAGTTTTATATTTATTTTGTATTAATTCAAATTCAAAACATAAAATTAAAGGAAATAATATATTTTTATGATCAAAAAGCTACTCTATTTACACAGCAATAAGGTTATTTTTATGTTTTAAATGGTATTGCTACTCGACTATTGTTTTCCAGAACATTCTTTGAAAACATTCTTTGCTACTCGGGAAGGGATGGGATAAATTTATCGATATCGGTGTGTTGTAATTTTATTTACGATGTAATATTATACGACCAAGACCCGACTGATTAGGGTTTAAATCCAGTTGCCAGTTGGCAATCTCTAACAGTCAACTTGGTCAATATTATAATATTATTATGAATAATAAAATTATAATAATTATTTGAATATTATACTTATTTTGGTTTCTATATTTCTTAGATTTCCTAAAGACGCATAGAGAAAAGAAGACTGGCTTAAAACTACTGGGCGGATCAATTGGTTCCCAGTAAAATCTAGTACCATGCTCAGAGCATTTTTTACAAGAAGAATTCATAGTTTCAGTGACCGTCAATACGGTTTCCGCCACGGCAGATCAGCTGGTGATCTTTTAGTATATCTTACTCATTGCTGAGCAGAAGCAAAAAGGCTGTAAGTTTGGATGTTGCAAAGGCGCTCAAGAAATTTTTGGACTAGCGGTCACTCATCCAACTACCGACCGCGCCCGCTGTTGCTTAACTTCTTCGATCGCTTAGGATCGACGCAATCCGCCGGGCTATGAGAGCTTCAAAGCTAGGAAATATAATTCCACGAAAATAAAGGTGTTTAAACTATTCCTTGGCGACACTAGATGGCGCAATTGGTTCTACTACTAAATGTTGTAGGTCGAACAAAAGGAGAATGCCCATTTATTATGGATAAATAACTGTACTGACTTTAACATTTTTGTGTCTTGATAAAAATACCTTTATTTGATTATGTTATCTTTATAAATTACACATACTAACTTTAGTCAATGTTAATAGTAGGAAATACGAGATTTTCAACAAAATTAGTTTGAATTTAAGTTATAGTAAACTCACAGTAATATGGAGCCTATGCCGGCGTATTAAAGTCGATTGCGTATGTAATGTCGTTCTGTTAAGTTTCAAATTCATTTGACAGTCCCAAAACGCCATGTAGTTTATAATGTATTATAATCACATAACAGTATTATTCCTGGCTGATTATAATAATTTTCTAATTCATTTGACAGTCCCTTTAAGTTATCTAGTTTGTTGTATCATAATCATAATGGAATCAATGCAACCTATTGGCCCGAAGGATCTTAAAATATTTCTGATTGGCCCTTATCCAAACATAAATGGCCCAATGGTTTTCTTTTGTAAAACGGAAGTAAAGTTACTTATTAATTTCAGAAAATTATTCTCAAAGAGGATTTTTTTAGGAAATACGATATATACTTGAAATATTTTAATTTAATTTTTTGTCTAAAAATCATTGTGACACAATAATTTTTTTGAGAGTACTGGCTATGGGCATTCTTTTTTACCTTTTTTGTATAACGTTAAGGTTGAAATTCATCCTAATTCACATCATTGTTTTTATAGCTAAGCTACGTTGAGCTACATTGAAATTTTACTTATCGACATACTGTTTAGTTAGCTAACGTTAATAAAAAAGCTACGGCCACGTCTACGCCTTGTAATAGATATAAGCATTCAACATTTTGAGCACGTTTTCACATAGACACACACAAGTTGTACAAGAACAAGTACCAACATTACCTTGTAGTATACCAGTTTCGATAAATATCGATAATTGTCGATAACGCGGTAAAAGCACCACGCACATCCCTAGGCCTAATTAACCAAAAATATAACTTACCGGTATACATTTAAGGTTGATATTAGATTCCAGTCACGACATCTAGCGTTCAGAAGACGGAATTATTTAATCATTTTCCAATAAGATTGACATTGTAATACAACCAACTGCAATTCAATGTCAACCTTATTACTATACGTTAAGTATAGAATTATTTATTATGTAGAATATTGCCATCTAGCGGTGTATAGCTGTGGTATAGCAGAACTTGAAAAGTATTATGATCTTAATTTATAAAGGTACTAAGTTCACTGAATATGACATTGAAAAATAAGAATTAACATCAAATATTAAAGTGAATTTTCAAACATAAATAGCAGATTTCTCGGACTATTCGTAGTTGACAACTAACAACCAATCAAAATATAAGTTTCTCAGTTGTAAGTAATACGATTATCCATTTACTTGTGTTGTTTTGGCTAGAACGGTTCCCATACTAATCAACACTTATACCATTTCCACCTCTTGTCTCTGTGTTCCGTGACCTGTGTGCTAAATTTCATGAAAATTTGTGCAGTAAGGTCAACTCGGCGAAGACCGTCTGGAGGGTAGGACCGTACAGTAAGAAATACAACGAATTCTGAATAGCTACAGCAAATACAACCCAGCGTACAAACACTTTAAACTGTTTTAGTTTGAATTAATTGACATAGATGGCGCTATTTATGACACAAAGAGAAAAAAATACGTATAAAATTTAGTCGGGCTATCAACTTGCAACACGACCTAGCAACACGTTGGCAAAAAAATATTTTAAGTGGTTTTTCATCATATTTATCAAGGTTTGTGTAGCAAATTTAATTAATTATCAATATTATTATCTAAATATTATATTAGAATAGAATAAAACATATTTTTTACGAAGTTACATCTAGTGAAAAAAACCTATCCTCAAATTGCAATAGTGGAGAAGTCCGTCTAGTTCTTGGAGGAAAAGATCGGCATGTGCCGGTCTTCGTCGTTTCCAGATGTAATAAACCTTTTACGCCTAAGCAAATTTTATAAAATTAATCCTTATACATATGATTCGTATATTTAAGCTTCCTGCGTAGTGAGTCTCTCTTAAAACCTTTTAAGTTCTACTCTTAAAATCGATAATCGATATTTCATTTCAATTGCCGTGTTATTTTATTATTTTTCTTTGACTCATAAATACATTATGATATTATAATATTCTATTTTATACTTTCGACGAATTTATTAGCACTAGCGCTGAAAAAAAACCAATTATAATATGAATATAGAAGAAGGTGTATTTTAGTACCTACTTCGATTAAGTAAGTTGGTTTTTGATCTCTTAAATGGTAGACCTAAAGAAGGCGATTCCTTTTAATAAAACTGATATACAAAAAAAAACGATTTTTTAATTTGATTTAATTGTTTTTTACCCCTGAGTTTCGATCTATACCGGACTTACCCGACATACGCATTTTTTTGCGATTTAAGACGATAAGAGCGTTTAATATGAAAAACGATAGCACACATTTAAATGGCGTTGAAATATATACGCGTATACAATGTCTATATTCACGTAAACTGACTATTTGTAGGTTTTTTTCCCACAAGACGGTCTTACCTGACGTGGTAGTAAAGTCCGTCTATTTCGCCATTTTTTCAAAATTAATTTTTATTTCATTAATCGATAACCTTAAAGTAATTTTTAGAGTTTTTTTTAATCGTCAACTAAATATTTGATTACCTAATTCAATAAAATTTGCCTAAAATGTTATAGAAATGGCGAAATTTGCCTAATGAATTAAATTTTTAATGAAGTATGCCGGTCTTCGACGAGTTGACCTTAGTTTTTGCCTGAAAGAGCAAACATAATATAAACTATTACATTATAATATTACCTATTATGTAATATATAAGTATAACGCTGTAAAGTTAAACCCGTCTGTTAACTGACTCTTACCCTATACAAACTGACCCTATACAAATAAATATAATTGGAGTGTCTGTTTGTAATAATAAAATAACCGCTTTTTACTAAGTGCATTTGGATGTATACATGGTACATATACCAAAACAATTTTTTTTACAATTTTTGTCTGTCTGTCTGTTTGTTCCGACTAATCTCTGAAATGGCTGGACCGATTTTGACGGTACTTTCACTAGCAGATAGCTGATGTAACAAGGTGTAACTTAGGCTACTTTTATTTTAGAAAAAAAATATTAAAAAAATACCAATATATCGAACTTCTATCGTTTTTATCAGATAATAATCAATGCCATTAGGCATTAAGTTTACCCTTTGTTCATCCTTTTTTATAAGGTGACATAAATTTTAAATAAATAAATAAATATCGACGGATATACCTACTCGTATTTCAGTGCTATATCGGTCACGTAACATGAAATCCCACCAAAAACATAAATGTAAAAAAGGAGAGCCAAGTTCAATACAAAAATTATGCTTGGTTGTGGGCTTCGCCGCAAAAAGTATGGAGATCTAAATGAGTGCCAAGTTCTATGCAAAATCTAAATATGTATTTATAGGAACAAAATAACATTATGAACAAGTATTATACTCTATTTCTTTGCTTTATTGGATACCTATTACAATTGCTGTTATTTAAAAAAGTGAGATCTTAAAGTAGGTTAGATTTGACTTGGCCAGTTTTCATTACATCAGTCATTTTAAAAAGTTATTCAACATTTTAATTCTGATAAAAACTGGCCAAGTCAAATCTAACCTACTTTAAGATCTCACTTTTTTAAATAACAGCAATTGTAATAGGTATCCAATAAAGCAAAGAAATAGAGTATAATACTTGTTCATAATGTTATTTTGTTCCTATAAATACATATTTAGATTTTGCATAGAACTTGGCACTCATTTAGATCTCCATACTTTTTGCGGCGAAGCCCACAACCAAGCATAATTTTTGTATTGAACTTGGCTCTCCTTTTTTACATTTATGTTTTTGGTGGGATATCATTACTTTTTGTAAAGAAAAATATTCCCTGTTCACAAATCTTAGAGACTAAATTGACGTTTCATGGGTGGAAACGCCTAAAATTACGGATGGGGCTGCGGTGCGGTCTACAACAGCTATGTTCGAATATCTATTTGGCGGACACTAACGCTATTGATTAGGGTGGCATAACCCAGCAAACTTCACTCCGTTTACAACAGCCATGTTCATATACACAATAAAGGTCGTACTGAAAATCAGTAGCTGTGGTTACCCTTTTTTTTCCCCGGGGGGGGGGGGGGGGGGGGGGAAATGCATTACGCATACCACCCGGGCGCAGGGGGTACCCGAGTGGTTATGTGGGACTCCCGTATAGGCTAATGAGACCCACGGTATACCCACTAACCCCCCCCCCTCCCCATCTTCCTTCTCGCCGCCTTGTGACGGGGTTACGTGAACACTTTCGCACACATCCGCAACCTCGCCAGCGGCAGCCGCCCACAAGCGGCTCCATCGCGGAAGCCCTCCACGATGGGCGCACCAGATGCTAAGACTCCCCCCGAGTCTGCTACTAGGAGGCCATGGATACCAGATAACTGGTACCCGGTGGAAGATTAGGTCTGTGGTTCTTCCACCGACCCCACCTCGGCCGCAGAGGATAGGGCAAGCGGTGCACCGTAATACCGACATGCCTCTTCTTCTGCGACCCCACCAGTGCCGTTTCGGTCGAACGGCCCTACCAGCTCGCAGGGGGTAGGAGAAGTGGCGCACCGTAATACCAACACGCCTTCCCTGCGTTCCCTCCACGGCCGCAGAAGATAGGGAGAACGGCGCACCGTAATACCGGCACTCCTCTTCTTCTGCGGTCTCACCTCCACGCGCGTCCGCAGCGAACTTGTTCAGCCCGCTGGGAGCGCCCTCCTCGGGCCAACCGGCGGCCCAAACTGGCCGGCCTTGGTTGCCTCTTAGCTTCACCGTGGGTGACCAGCCCACGGTTACTAAGCCCCCCCGCCACGACAAGGCGGGCAACCCCCGGGGGGAACCCGCGGCATATGCTGAGTGCGTACCTTTTTTGTTGAGCAGTGCTGCAGCAGGTTATGTCGATTTTATAACTTATAATATTTTGTAAATGATTTATTTAGTGTAAATTTTATAACTTGTTGCGGTGCTTAGCAAAATAAATAATTTCTTTCTTTCTTTCATATATTTATTTGTCACTCACTAGCGCCATTTAGAAATGGTCATTATTGGAACCTCTATTTTTTGTAAACAGCTGGAAACTTTTTCAACTTTCCCTTCATATGACGACACGTGTGGCGCAATGGTTACCATGCCGGATCGCCGCGCCAAGGGTCCTGGGTTCGATTCCCAGCGAGGCGGAAATTTGAATGATGAGTTTGAATTTCTGTTCTTGGTCTGGGTGTGAATGTCCTTGTCTTGTGTGTTGTCCATGGTACCCACGACACAGGGAATCCTAGTGTGGGGCTATGAGTGTGAAGCGTTATTTATTTTTATATATATATATAAGATGGCCCTCGTTCTACCTCAATACTCCATGCGCTGAAGTATGTCATATTGAGCCCCGCGTGCACAGAGGCCTTAGTGCGAGTTTTACGTGACATAACGGGCTCACAATATAAATGCGAGTTGGCTAAGATTTGTATGGGACCGAAGCTTTTCTTTTCACTGCCGCTAGATGGCTCTGCTTCGGTCTCATACAAATTTTGTATGGGGACACCACTTATTTTTCGACTTTTTTTAATTTTTTGATTTTTTCCTACGCTTACACACAATTACCGAGCTGGATTCCAAATTTCATCCTTCTAGGTTATCTGGAAGTAGGTTAGATTTAGGTACTATATGTCAGTCAGTCAGTGCTAAAATTTACGACTTTTTGACCTTCATATCTTTGTAACCATTTGAGCTAGCTTCATGAAATTTGGTCTTCTACATGTCCATACGGATATAATTAAAAACACGTAGTTTTATGTGTTTACGTTAAGGAGGTTTTGAGTTATAAAAGGGTCAAAAGTGGCACCAAGTGGTTCGTGTAATATTACACTCGGCGCTGGCTAGCCAGTTCCTTTGCTTGAACTTGGCTTGACACGCTGCCGCGTGTCTAGATATTTAGCCGCTCGATTAACCATTTTGTGGTTGAATCCGGACGAAGCTCGTGAAAGCTGACACCGGCTCCGCTGCACCGCCTGCACCACACCGCTGTACCGGATCCGTCAGGACGACCACAAAGGTCAACGTGGACTGAAAAAGGGTTTTTGGTCCAAGGTCAGCTGACGTGAGGACGTCGCCGCGTCGCTGATTCAAGGGAAAAATAAGTTTAGAAAACAGTGAAAACGATCACGTTAAAAATATTAAATAGTTAGCAACATGCTCATGGAGTTTATTCCTGAAACCCCCACCAAGATGCGACCACTGGTAGGGATTTACAGATTATTTCCCGTTTTCCCCACCAGCTAAATAAACAAAGCTATGAATTTAAGAAAGTCTTTATCGCTGAACCAGCCGATCAAATGTAACTTAGGTACTGAACTACGAGTATACGACCTACGCAATGATATTATATACAAGATATGCCAAGATGGCGCTGAAATTATGTCAGTCGAATTTAGACAAGTGTAGCTATTTTAATTCAGACAGTTGATAGCTGCCTCTGAGTGAGGCCGTCTAGCTGTCTTTTTCACTATTATGGTTTTAGTAGTGCCATCCCTTTTACATAATTTACCAATGTAATAGTGATTGATGTAGTGAAACAAAAGATAAACGTGAGTGTGTTGTAGCTCGGAACAGATTTTTTGGTTGATTTGTAAGGGCATAACGTAGGTATCTATAGTTTAATATCATTGGACCTACGTAAATAATAGAGGGTGCGGCAGTGTAGTAGCAATACCCCTGCACCCTGTAATTAGAGGCACCCTTCCTGTTTGCGATAGGTACATGTTACAGGGGCAGGTCAATGAACGAGGTAATGACGTTAGGTGCCTAGGCCCCTCCGGTCCTTACTCTTTAAAAATGAAAGTTTTGTCATCTCATGTTGAGCTTAGCTACATCCAATATGGTGGTATTAAAACATGATTTTACTAAATATCAAAATGATATTATAAATATATAAATGATTCACAGGAAATCACGCATTACGTCTTAGTGTATTAAATGCGGACTTCCTTTTAAATGGTTTTGTTTATATTTTATTGCGACGTTAACATTATAATATTGTAAGTATGAAGATGTAAGTATGTAATTAAGATATAACCTATCTGGAATAATATATTTTATGATGCAAAGTACATAATTAATTTATAAAGATTTCTGGGTTTATTTTTATAATGTCAAAGCTTTAATAGCAATTTATTACCAAATCGTGCAATATTTCGTGCAATTTGCATGATAAAACCATCGACTTAACGGAAATCCTTTTAAAGGGCAATCACGATATAAAATTAAAGTCCAAATGTTTATTACAGTAGACGTCTATTATTTCCGATATGTTTAATAGTAAAATTTACATACACTCGCAAAATCGTAAGAAAATATATTATAAAAATACGTTTTACACTCATACCCGGACAGCACTCAAAGACAAGAGCACACCTTCCCAGATCGAAAACAGAAATTCAAACTCATCATTCAAATTTCTTCCTCGCTTGGAATCGAACCCCTTCGAACGCTGCGACGCGGTGGTCTGGCATGGTAATCATTAGGTATGCCACGCGGGTCGTCCTATAGGTAGTATACTTATACAGATACTACTCCCAAGATTTTTCTAATGTAGTTCTCTTCTGTATTTAGCTCACATACTGAACAGTATAAGTATTTGCGCCACGAATGCCACGATACTGTATGAATTGGAATGCGAAGTTATTGTTCGATATAATTCCAACAATATTATCAGCTATTTCATCGTTTAGACAGCTTTAATGGGTACCAGCTCGACTCCACGTCCTTGCCGTGTAATCATCGACAATAGCTCATGGAGCCTTCGCAACCAACAAGCCTGTGTCCGTCACCGGTGACTAATGGAGTGCTACGCAAATCACATTCTCCGTATCCTACTCGTAATGCACCGTGATGTATGCAGAAAATCAAACATAGTGAAAGAACTTACGTTGGCCTATCGCTTTTGATGTTGGAATAAAAGCCGTAATTTTTTTTTATTCTCTCCCAAAATCTGTTTTCTCTGTGGAGATACGGGAATAGTTTTCACCTCTTTAATCTGACATGCTTGGCCTAGACTATATTCCTTGGGTCTGTATAAAATGCAACTGAAAAAGTATCTAATAAAACAATTGATCTGAATAAAAGCACAAAGTAAAAAAACGGAATTTACTTTGTTATAAAAGTGACCCTTTGACAGTTTGTTAGGTAAAGTAAGATTTTAATATGATATGAAACAGATATGAGAATTTTAAGGTAACTCTTGTATTGATTTTATTATTTTCACATCCTTTGCTTAGTTAAAATACCAAAAAATAATAAACTGTTATGACGTTACATTGACAAAGGTAGTGTTTAAGGCACGTTTAAGGATTAATAATTACGGAAGAAAGCTGATGATAAAAACTAATAAAAAGCATTTTGTCCATGTATAGTGTAAGAGGTGATTACCGACATACATTATTTTACGGTAGTAAACTCGTACCTTTATGTACTTCTCACCTTCCGTAATTGTTAGTCTTTACTATTTTCGATAGATGTCCCACAAATAGTGAAAATACTTTCCTAATTGTGTGCTAATTCGATAACAACAGTTCCATCTGATCTGATAGTAAGTGGATAATTATGTATCTCCTACCTAGAAAGGTAAACGAAAGTAAATCTATTCATTGTCATTTATACACCATATACTTAGTTCAAAAAGTAGGTCTTCCCTGTTCAGTTACCGTTTCAAATATGCTGTAGGTACCTTGTTGGTTCCAAAGACATACGGCAACTCTTAGCTAGACTATAGAATAGAAATATGCTAAGGTTTGTGAAGACCGTAGGTAAGTGCCTAAGTACTAACTCATGTAATTTCATCACACAAAGGCGTCGCACTTGCCCCGATTTAATCCAGGTGACGGCCGCCGGTTTCACTTACACTTGCTAGGTGAGGTGCTAATTAATTAAATTGCCACATTTTATTCATCAAAAGCCTTTGCACGCTCAACGGACACAGTTTAAGCGTATCTAACTAGGATCCATGCGTGTGATTAAAATGTGTAGTCTACACGCAGTCCTGGATTTGTCAATAGGCCGTATAGGCCGCGGCCTAGGGGCGGCAGCGTCCTAGGGGCGGCAGATTTCAGAAGATGATATATAATGATTATGATGACAGAAGATGATGATTTTGCTACTAAACAGTGTCGCAAAAAATTGTAATTCTTTTTTTACGCTCTTTCTTAGTGACTAATTCGGTGCCTTCCTTACTATGAATGGAAAATTATTATTATAGAAAGAAGGTACAGGGGCGGCGAAAATTAATTGGCCTATTACTCATAAAAAATATAAATCTGGCACTGTCTACACGACAAAAAGCTTAGATTAAGGGCGTTGGTAGTTTGTATAGTATGTGTGGGTAGATAATGTAGATATCATAATAAGTATTATTATTGTATTAATCACATCACATTATGAAAATAAATCTTTTGTGCGCACAACACAACCGTGTTTGTTACCGGGTAACTGGATTAACTTTTGTTTACTACTCAATTATACTTAGGTCCGTTATTCAGTTACTAGACTCCATATCACTCGTCTATTTCAAGACTGGCATAAAAACGGCTGAAATTTACTGAATTTCAAGAAAGTCAGATGACCAACGGACACAGAGTCCTTTTATTGAACGGTGTTCAAAAATTACTTAAATGTTAATGTTTATTTTCGCAGTTACTAAATACTGGCCATAAACGATCTAGCATACTTGTCAAGTTTACAGCGGATTTCACGCAGCATCCAATAAACTTGACGGTGTATGGCGACGGTATGGCTATCTGGCCATATAGCTATCTCATTCAAACCGGATGCCGCATCAAGTCAAACTGCAAACTTGACAAGTACACTTGATCGTGTATGACCAGCTTAAGTGTTATTAATATCTGAAGCTAGCGTCTGGCCTAGGATGGGTGAAGACCGGTTGTTCTTGGCCTTGCAGCGCATCTAGATCACAGTCCAGCCGCCACTGCCGGCCGACCGGACCGACCACGACCGCTCGAAATGGTAAACAGACTATGCGTCACGCATTTATTCAAGTTTACTACTATGCATATTCAATTACGTGAGTTCACATTCTTTCTTGGGCAAGAAATAGTACCTTTAAATACATTAGCCCCATACTTGTCAATAGGAAAATGTCGCCGAGTACTTCCATAGGTGTTCAAAAGTGACTGGACCAATCCTCGACGGTTACATTACACTCCTTGATTAGGTATGTAGTTAGGAAAAGAGAGTAGAAGTCAGCTTAGGGATTTCAGTTGTAGTTTAGGATACAAAATATAAAATGATCTCAAAAGTAACGGTTCCTCTAAGTAGCGGTTGGTTAAGATATAGGTATTATTATTTTCTTTAAATTTGACAATATCTACTGATACCTACACTGATTAGGTAGGTATGTATTAATTAAAAAATTACGTTACCTTGAAATAAGATTTGAAAGTTTAAATTTCGCGGAACTTAAAAGCTGAGTCACTGTAAGTTATAATTACATATTGTCTTAAAATAATATATTATTTGTAGGAATACCCTCAATATACGTAGTTTAATGGAGTGTTTTTCCTAAGAATGGTGAGTAGGTATTCTTACCTAAAGCTAGGTATAAAGCTCGCTAGGGTTGACACGCCCGGGCGCCCTAGGGTCACTACTGTTGGTGTCTCTTACAATGGTAACTCAGTGGTAACTCAGTGGAGTTACCACCTTTGGTGAGTGGTCATCATCACCTATGAACATCATTAACACTATACTACCTAAATAGTCTTAGTAACAATCCTAAACTGTTTCAAACTCAAAGGTCCGTTTATAGATATTTCAAGACTGCATCATAGCTAGGAACCTGAGCCTGCTGGCTGCACCACTGCGCAATGCTCACTTCATATGACACTTATATAGCTACAATAACTTTATCGGTTATTATACCTGATTACCAACAATTGTCCCACAACCAACAATTGTCCCACAGCTACAGACCATCACTTTCATCAAATACGAATTGGCAGACTTCATTCA
Source organism: Thymelicus lineola (assembly GCA_963932265.1). NCBI lineage: Eukaryota > Metazoa > Arthropoda > Insecta > Lepidoptera > Hesperiidae > Thymelicus > Thymelicus lineola. The sequence goes on from OZ010690.1 coordinate 17,103,855, forward strand.
GATTTGCAAACATTATAAAGAAATTTCATGTACACAGGTTCTCATGCGCGATGGTTTCCTACATCGAATCAAGTGATTTTTTTATTTTTTTTTATTGTTTCTGGTATTGCTGATGCCATGAGCAACTCCTCACTTACCATAAGGTCAGGCGGCTGGTCGATGGTGGAAATAAAACCTAGGTAGTCATGTAATATCTGATACTCTAATATACTGATAAAAGGCGTTTGATTGTGTTGAGCATGATACATTAATATCTAAACTTAGTCACTATGGCGTGAAAAACAAGGCCCTTAGCTTGCTCGCATCTTATTTAAGTAATAGGATACTAAAGGTTAATATAAACGATGAAAAGTCATCAGGGTCACCTACTGTGATGGGTGTTCCGCAAGGCTCGATCTTGGGCCCTTTTCTTTTCCTGGTGTATATAAATGACTTACCACATTATGTTAAAAACCATGCGAACATTGTGCTGTTTGCAGATGATACATCATTAATATTTAAGACTGATAGGAATAAAAATAATTTTGACGATGTTAATAGTGCTCTGTCGCATGTCTCACATTGGTTCACTATAAATAATTTACTTTTAAATGCAAAGAAAACCAAATGCTTAGAATTTGTGTTGCCAAATGTAACAAAAGTAAATAAATCTCTTAAATTAAATAATGAAACATTAAATATAGAGGAATCCACGGTTTTTTTAGGGGTGACCTTGGACAGTAAACTGCAATGGGGCCCGCACATAGCATCTCTCACAACTAAACTTGCTAGGGCTGCTTATGCTGTTAGAAAAATAAGGCAGCTCACTGACGTCGACACTGCTCGGCTTGTTTATTTTGCATATTTCCATAGTGTTATGTCTTATGGCATTTTACTGTGGGGCAAAGCAGCCGGTATAGAACAAATTTTTGTATTACAGAAAAGAGCCATTAGAGCTATTTATAAACTAAAGTCAAGGGAGTCCTTGCGTATCAAATTTAAACAAATAGGTATACTTACAGTAGCTTCCCAATATATTTATAATAATTTAGTGTTTATACGGAATAACATAACTGCATATAAACAAAATTGTGATTTTTCAAATCGTCAAACAAGAAGGATGCATCAATTGGCTACCTCTTCGTACCGTCTTTCCAAAGTGCAACGTTCTTTTATGGGACTAGGTATAAAATTTTATAATAAAGTCCCAAAACAAATACGTGACTTACCAGTGGAATCTTTTAAGAAACGTGTAAAGGCTCAACTCTTAGGCAAGGGCTACTATAGCATAAATGAATATTTAAATGACAAGGATGCTTGGAAATGACTAGCTAGGCAACCAGTTCTGCACAGGTTAGAGAATACCTATTTTTGTAATAGATATAAGTTTTATTTTTAAAAGATGTGCTGAGGAGTTTCTTTACGGCTTTTCTTCTCCTCCATGACAAAGCACCTTTCCGAAAAGCTGGTAGATTAAAAAAATGACGTGCATAAGAGTATCAGTGATACCTACATGAATAAAGATTATTTCATTTCATTTCATTTCATTTCATTACTCAAATTATTCTGAAAGACTGACTTGGACTTTGAGTGTGCAGGATTCAAACTCATTCCTCAAATCAACTAGGCCTATAGTAACTTTTCTGTCGTGTCATAATTAATTAAGCAGGATAATGAATATGTTCTAAATTCAAAATTCAAAAAAAAATATTCATATAGGTATCTTAGTATATTAGTTCATTGGGTATCACTGATACATTTATGCACGTCATTTTTTTAATCAACCAGCTTTTCAGAAAGATGCTTTGTTATGGAGGAGAAGAAAAGCCGTAAAGAAACTCCTCAGCACATCTTTAAAAATAATACATTGGTATATTTACTACAAAAAAATTAATCATACACTTCGGATTCAATCTATATAATACTGGTAGATACTAGACAATGTACTAAATGTCACGACATAATGCAATACTTGTGTAGCTAAGGTATTTGTTATTAAAACTAGCATTACTCATTTACATCCTTTGAGAGGTTCTGGCAAAAAATACATTACTGAATTGATGTGAACTCGCTGTCATAGCTAGTATCTTGTGGGCAATACCTGTCGGGGTCACTTGAAACACGAACTTAAATTATTTGAAAAGGATTATAATATGAAATTTAGAAACACAAATAAAATCTCACATGTTAGTAAAGTACTTAATATGTAAATGAATTAAAAAGATACTGAATGTTATAAAATGATATGGTTGGCATAAAAAAATTGTCGCAGTGTTTTGTGTGAGATGACAATGGGCATTATTGAAAAGTTAAATTTACCAATAGATACAATTTCAAAGGCAACATTGAAACCGCGAATGACCTAGCACTAATTTAAACACCCATTAGAAAAGTCTACATGGGATATTGTAGATACATATTATCTCGTGGTCGTTATTCAGAAGTAGGTAGGCAAGTAAATACATATCATGACTCATGAGAAGTAAGATTTTGATGTTTCTGATTCTGAACTAAGGAGCAGGAAATGGATCTGACACTTCTTCTTCACAGCCTTATATAATCTCGGCTAATTCTCTATGGCTTTAAGGTCCTTGGGCTAGACTGCCATACATTAAAATTTCATCAAACAGCACACATTTATTAATATTTTGTAACTTGAATTAATCATTGCATATCATAATATTTATCTCGCCTTCATCAATAAATAAAAGGTAATATAACCTAATATTGCATGATGTTGTTTGTGTTAAGTTCTTACCACTGCGTTTCTTATTCATTGACACAATACATTGCGCAAGGGGGTTGTTCGCCAAAAACCTACGTGATTGGAACCATCAACTTAAAGTGTCGTGTACATTCGTCATTCGTCGCATCTAATGCCAAACAGAACCTAATTTATATCGGCCGAGCAAACGAGGGTTCGGTTACAAAACCACGCAAGGGCTTCGTCCACCGCATAACAATATTGCTGTTGTAATGAAAACGACATTATAAATACAAGTGGCGGTTGTTTGCCGCGCAAGTGTGTGAGCGGACGCCATAGCGACCGAGCGCGGGAAAGTTTGACAGTTGTGCCGTTCGGATAACGTATCACCATGTTAGCTTTGAAGGTCAGTTTTTTGTTTATTTTAAAATAATTAAGTTTTTTTATAAATTGGTGACTGAAAAAAAAAATTGGTGATTAAAAAATTTTTATGAAATATTTCAAAATTATTTTCGATTACCATATCTTTTATGCATAAGTTTTAATTAGGTATAAATTATTTATTTTATATGTCGTTATGTTCAAAATGTGTTTTGTACAATTTTAAATCATGCCAATAATGATTTAATTTACTTGAACTACAACAAAAAATTCAATTGTGGATATTTTTTGCAATTTATGCAATTTTAGTTTTAAACTAGCTGTTGTCCGCAGCTTCGCATGCGGAAATTATGCTTATCATATTTATCCCCTATTTCACCCCAATTTATTTGTTGAATTTTGAAAAATCATTCCTCTGTGGATGCCTACGTCATAAGAGGAATACGTGTACGAAATTTAAAGTTTCTAGCCCTAAAGGTTTGGCCTGTGCGTTGATAGGTACATCAGTCAATCACTTTTGCCTTTCATATAGGTACAAAAGACGTTATGAACCCCATGGTCACCGTAACCACTCCCAATCATGACTAAAATCGAAAGCCTTGATTATAATTGCCTCTGGCTTTTTAGCCTTTTAAGTTATTTTATGATATTTTGCTTTATTTAATAGTCTGTTTGACATTTTTGTATATAATGTACTATTATGTCTTCTGTGATTATGCTTATATAATTTTTAAAAACAAAAAATAACCTTTTTTTAAGCAGCTTGTTATTATTAGGACCAAGTCACACATACATGTTTTTCATCCTCTTCTTCAGAACAGTGAATGATGGATCTAATATCACTTTTTTATTAAAGGCAAACAAGGCAAAAACAAAATCTGTCTTTGACCACAGCTATATTTGTCGATTGGTGCTAGAATGGCAGCAATTTAAATGCAATTACCCGTTCAGATGTAGACCGCTGCAGGTCTGGTATTTTCTTTGTTCTGTCAACCACGTCTCAATACACTATTCTAGAAATTTATTCAAAAATACTATTGCACTGATATTGCAGCTCATTTAACTGTCATTACATCACATAACAACACGTGGGCATTGCTTCGTGTACCTAACAGCTGAGCTTTGGACGGCAGGATGTACAATATAGGTACTGTACCTAATACAATAAGTAAATGTGTGAAAAGTACAAAAGTACAAGGCGCAGTCCTGTAATAAAAAATTACAAAGTAAAAAAGGTTTATACAATAAATTAAACTCATAAAATTTAAGTCTATATTTTGTGAACACTATTTTGAATGTTACATCAAAAGGTTAAATGGTTTAAATTTAAGGAGCGCCAACATCCAAGACTGAATTTAGCCATTCGTAAATATTGACTAACGAATAAAATCGCTCTTAGTTTTGATGTTAAATAGCTAAACACGATTGCTTAGTAATGAAAAATTGTTACGTTATATAATCTATGTATTGAAGAAGCGACCGAGTCTACGTGAATCAGAAATCGGTAGCATCGCTACGACACTCTACACATAGTCTACGTGTCTCTTTGTTCTAATCGTAGCATCTTCATTCAAACTTTACAGATAATAATATTACATGACATAATCGCTGTTATATTATCATTGCTTAATACACATTATCATAAATTATAAACATCTGAGACAAAAATGTTATTGATTTTTTGTATAGTTAAAGCTTTCTTAATATAATACAAATATCTAATAATAAAGTCTTGGAATTATTAGGGAAAAACACGAGAATTTTTTTCGTTTATTTTTTTCAACATTTTTTTGATTTTTAACTGTTTTTTTTTTAACTTGTATTCAGTATCAGTTAGAGTTAACATGTATTTTGAGTCCCTGTTTATTGTATAATACATGCCTACCATAGGAACGCCTACTAACACCGTTTCGCCTTTAATTAGGTATATGATTGAATAAATAAATAAATAAATAAATAACGCTTCACACTCATAGCCCCACACTAGGATTCCCTGTGTCGTGGGTGCCATGGACAACACACAAGACAAGGACATTCACACCCAGACCGAGAACAGAAATTCAAACTCATCATTCAAATTTCCGCCTCGCTGGGAATCGAACCCAGGACCCTTGGCGCGGCGATCCGGCATGGTAACCATTGCGCCACACGGGTCGTCAAGAATCGCAGCTGCAACTTCCGTGAGACTAAATTGAAATCCCTACCGTTAATTCAATTAATTTATCGTTATCAATTTAAACAATAACTGTATAAACTATCCAAACATTCAGATGTGATAGATAACTTGCCTGCAATTATAATTTTTCTATCAGTAAATATAAAATTGTAACTAAGTGATCAACTGATTACACAAAACACTTCTGTCTCGATGTTATTAAAATACTAAAAGGAAATACTCTGATTAATTACAACAACGGATCAAATTCTGTTGAGCATTTAAAAGAACTAATTTCAGGAACTCATTGTGATCGGTCTTAATGATCTATGCATGATCAGTCATTTTCTTAACATTAATTCGGGCTACACTTTTTGTCGATTATTCGATCACTAGAAAAACATTGTCGATACTTAATAATATATTCAGCTGACCTTTAATTTATGATTCAATGTAATTTAAAGTGACAAGTTTAATTTTAACGCGCCTTGGATTATATAACACTTATATTATATTTTGTTATAATTTGTTTGAATTTTAAGAGTGATGAAAATTTTTTTACGTTGAAAAATAAGTCAAAATTATTTCGAAAATATCGTTATTAAAGTAAAGTCCATATAGCAAAATTAAAGTAAAAGTGTTTTTGTTACAAATTCAATCATATAAATACCGAATAAAGATTAACAGTTTGTTTTTAACACTAAAGTATTCGTAGGTACTATTTGTCTCCTTGGCTATGGAATGGATAAGAAACGACCACGTGGGTACTGGGAATGAAAATAAATACATAAATCCTTAATCATTTGATAATATAACTACTGGTTATTTTCGTAGTGATGAAGAATATTAAAGGCCATAAACATATCTTATATAACTACTGGTTACAAAAACATGAACAATTCATTCATCAATAAACAATTTTAAACAAAAAGGATTGATTTATATCAGAATGCTGCAAATCTGGTCTGACAGAGACTGATTGCAACACTAATTACTCCACTTTCCTTGATTTAGCAATATTTACAACATATCTTATGCTTGCATAGCATAGTGGTGGAAACAATTACAAGTGTCTGTTATGGTCAATCGGTTGTGAGACATGTATCACAGTATTATGTTTTAATTTTAATATCTGTTAAAGCATAACAATCATTAACCAGCGAAATCCATAATTTCGATTGTCACTAATCTCAGTATTTTCAGCCGTAAGAGGCGACTAAATCTAGCCCCTTGGTAGTACCCCTTGAGGGATTATATTGGTAGATACTATTGATTTAATACCATTATTAATATAGGCGATGATAGCCACTTACCATCAGATGGATAGTCAGCTTGTTTGCCGGCTATTTCCATAAAAAAGTCTCATTGAGTGGTCCATGATGGGACAAGTACTTAGTATAGAACAGGTACCTACTTTTATTCTTTCTTATTTTTCTCTCCTTTCTTGGCCGGCAATACTTCGGTGAAGCCTATGGTGTTAATATGAAATTAGGAATGTTGTTGCAAAAGCAGCAATTTTGATGCAATACTCTAGATAAAAATTGAGTAAAAGAATCTTGTTAATATAATACCTTAATATCGAACTAGTAGAAACAAAGCATACATATATCACACCTTCAGTGGAAAAAAGGCATAAGATAAAAATTGCAATTTTACAGGGGAGCAAAAAAACTGTTAAAATATCAGTACCTAAGTAGTCTAAGGAATATACATTACGATTTCTTGCACAAAACCGTCAAGATTAATGATAAAAATTTGAAAAAAATTGAGCATATGCAGCTTTTGTCCTTCTTTCCAATCATATTAATAACTAAAACTACGTTGAACGTAAGACGACTTATGCTTTTTCCACTAAGAGTGCGATATAAGCAGGCATCGTAGCAGAATACATCTTAGCGTCGCGTCGAGAGCGACAGATCATAATTACTTGACGCAAACTATCATAAAACCGTCGTAAAAGAGTAGGTCTACGAGTATAAGTTAAAAAATAACTGCATACTTACAACATACAACATTTTGTTCTTTTTAAAGATTTTCTCAGTGAGATAATGGGTTCGTTGAAATACACTATGTACTCATAATGGATGAGTGCAATTTGATAACATCATAATATGCGTGGTGTGCTAATTCTCATTAAGTAAGCTAAGCTTCTAACATTAAGTATCACCACCAGTGACCACGATCTATGTAACTGGGTCGAAATATCGGTACAAAATAGGGATCGTCCGTACCACTTGCATTTAAAATGTTCAATATCCGCGATGATACTTTAACATCACAAGTAAATGATTTTCTGCCCAGTGCAATGACCTTTGCAACTCATATCAATATACTATTTGTACTTGCAAGCAGAAACAAAAAACAAGTTTACTAGATTCTTTTTTTTCAAATAAAATATGTATAATAACATTAATTGGTTTAATTTGTCTTATTAAAACGTTAAAGAATTAGGAATAAAATAATTTTAAGTTTTTTTACCTTTTGAAATTTTCGAAAGTATTGTAGAGGGGGGGGGGTAATAATAATTAATAATGTCTGGGAAAATTGAATATAATATGTATGTAAGTACATACTTTTATTATTTCAGTGGAATAATTGATACTTTACTGGTTTTGTCGTAACCAACTACACTTTATTTATAGTTAAGATATTTATTTCTCAAAAAGAATATATACAATTCACTTGCATGAGAAATACATTGTTCTTAATATTAGTTTGAGCAAAGAAGGACGGTGTGCATAAAACATTTGTCTTAAAAAACATTCGGTGTATAAAGAAGAATAACAATTCAACATGTACGATTTGTCTTCGAAAAAATTTAAATCTTTGAGGGTATTTAGAGAAACAAGGTGTTTAATTACATATCAGTTAGCTGATGGCAATTAGATGGCAATTACAATCCTATTCATGGTACAATAATAAGTCGGTTTAGGCAGTTATACAAGTTTTTCACTTAAAAGTATGTAGTAATATGTTAAAAAATTAAAATCTGGAATATACGTTAAGTATGTGGTGCTTCAAAGCTTTTTTGTAAAGGGTAAATGATTGAATTTCTTTTATTGTTTTTGGTAATTTATTATATATCCTTGCTCCTTCAAACAGTATATTTTTCTTGCCGTAGTTAGTTCGCGGATCCCGCAATATAATGTCGTTATTACGCCTAGTTAATCTTTTTTGTGTCTGTCCTTTTTTGGTAAATGAAATGTTAGAGTGAATATTTTTATCCAATATTTTGCGTACTAATAATTTATTTGATTTATGATTCCCCAGTCATCATAAATATGATTCACTCGAGCACTATGAAAGGAACTGGTTATTTGTGCAACGAGTCAACAATATTTGTTTTTACGTGTGTTCGAATGGTAAGGAAAGAATTCCATATTGAATCACCGTTGTAGGTTGTTCAGCAAGCTGGTATAATGAGTATAATGACTGCAGAATGATTTAAAAGCACATAAGAATAGTTCACTTATCCCGATACCACATCTTTTATTTCCCTAATAATATACCTGTCTTTTGCAGCAGCAAAACTTTTTTGTTAAAATACGTTTCCCTCTCATCATACATGGAGATGAAGATGAGCACACCAACTTAGTAAAAGCTGATTCATGGTTTTTTGAAGACTACCATTTCATAATATACCTTGTCCCCTTGAATATTGTTAATAGGGTGTTAAATTATAATTTGATACTTTAATAAACGAATCTAGGTTCTTCGATTGCTCAGGCACTAACTCGGCACTAGCAATAGAAACAAACTTTGCACAACAAGTATCTATACTGTAATAAAACTCAAAGTGTCTGTCTGTCTGTTTGTCTGTCCGGGCATCACATAAAATCCTTTGAACGGATATCGATGAAAATTGGTAAAGTTGTTAAAGATGCCTTGGATCATATTTTAGACAACTTTTCATCCCGGACAAGTAAAAGGTTTCCCGGAAAAACAAGATAAAAGTTTGAATAAGTAAAAACATACCTAATTTCCGTATGCAAAGCTGCGGGCAACAGCTAGTTTCCAATATTAATGTTTCGTAAGTTGCTACTTGATCCAATAGTTACTTCCTATATTTTTGTCTCCGATCAGTAATTGATCTGAGGTTATTTTGTTTTGATTTTAAAGATAAATTCAACTTGAACGGTTATCTAACAACCTGTAAAATCATCGATTAAAACTTTCTAGTAGTCTTCGCGCGCTACGAAAGTTTTACATAATTGTGCGCTTATCTTAGGATCAGTAATTTTTAGATCAAGGGTGGGATTACGAGGATGTAAGTAAGTCAATCTTATTGTTTGTTAGATTTTTAGATTTTCTTAAGAGCTCAGCTTCACTGCGTTGAAAAATATGTAAGGAAGACCGAGGAGAGTTGAAACATTTTTTTATTTCAAATTTCAGTTGTTTCAACTTACCTTTGTTTCAACCCTCCTCGGTCTCCCCTAATGAGTATTAGTCTAATTAGACCAAATTAGGTTAAGCGTTTTGAGTGGACGCTGATCATGTCCTTAAACAGTAAATGTGAATTAATGATCCAGACAAATTAAATGCGGAAATCATACAACCCAAGCGCTTTAATGAAGAGAGAGTGCTAGAAATGGCGAATTTATCCTATTTAAATATTCATAGTTATGTAAAACAAGTTATAACTAGCATGTGACAGCCAGAACCCGTGGTACAGGAAACATTTCTCCTGTATATTGAAAATGATTTAGGGCGCCTTGCGTCACTCTACGCCACGCCCTCTAGTCGCTTTGCATTCCGATCTAGAACATTAGTGTTGATAGCCTAGGACGGGGGAAGGGGTCCGGGGATCCGGACCATTTGTAGCTCAATATAACGTAATGGTGCTGGAATTATGCTAGAAATGTCGGTATTACATTATCTGGTTTGATAGGCATTTGGAATTTCAAGAAACCGATAATATCGTGAGTAAGGATAGATCCAATAGTGCCTGACGCCATTAGTTTATATTGGGAGATTCGAAACGGACAATCACGTCCACTAAGAAAGGAGAGATCCAATAGTGCCGCTCTACGCATTTGCATAATGATTGGTTTATTCCAATAATAAAACTTAAGGTTTGAGAAAAACTTTTATCTACTTACAAGCGATACTTTATGTTAGACGCTGTGGCAGGTCTGTAGCTTCGACGGATTGTAGTGAAACCATTCTGTGAAACGATGAGTTCTGTGTCCAACTCATCCGCAAACAAGGATTCTTTAAGAAGCATGAAGAAGCACATACACCAAATGTCACAGCACGTATATGGCAAAACCGTGTGGAAAGAATCTTACAATTAGCGACACCCCACAAGAGAGACAGGTGGAACCAGACAGACAGACAGATATTGTTAGTCAGTGAACGCGTTGTCAGTCACGCACGTGTATAAAGCGCGGCCTTGCATTTTAACACATATTGTTGCACCAGTTTGCTTAATGTCGATCGGTTATTGTTATGATAACAATTATTGAGTAACTATATAGGTCACCAGGTCCTACCTTGACTATGATATTTATTGATTATAGCTCCGTAAGCTTAATGGCGAGGAGTTCTAAGTTCGATTCGATCCATTGCACATTAAGATAGCTTAGGTTTGGAAAGCGATTATCAAATTCGTTAAACTTTTATTTGAGTTTTGGTTCCATAGATTGAGATCTGGTTACGCCAGGATCTTTTGGCCGGATAGTCTGGTGTCACAGATATCTTGCTTCCTCACTCTTACTATTGCTCACTCGCTCAATCATCTGGTTTGGCATACTAATATGAGTCTTCCTACAAACAGAAGACGCATCAGATCTCGGATCCTGTACTATAAGTTGCCAGGCCAATTTTATGACTAGTTCTTTACAACACTTGTAAAGTGATTATCTATCTTGCTTTTAGCCATTAGTTTCTTGTTAATTGTTTCTTGAAAGAAGTATGCTTACTCCTTTTCCATCTTCTTTCTCAAACCATAGAGGTCAGTGGGGTTTGAGTTTTCCAATAAATTCTGACACACCTATCAGGTCTCATCTTTTGTTGGTCCACACTGTAATTGTAACCAGGAATATTTTTTCTATTGAGGAAGTTTAAAAGTAGGAAGGTGTATGGATTAGAACCTGTATTTCTTTTATAGAAATGACAGAGTGGAAACATTCGGTCGCTTTCATACATAAAATAGGGAGGATAATTTTTCTTATAGATACAGGAGAAGAAGCGGCAAGAAAATCCCGGGAGTTTCTTGCCGTTTCTTCTCCCGGGACCACTCACGGTAGGGATTTGTTGAAGCGATGGCGTTGAGTGACTTTCGAAAAGTGTTTGTAACAAACCTACTTCGAATAAAACTTATTTCACTTCACTTACTGAAAACGGACTTAAACGGTGCACTTACTCAATACCATGACAGTGTGTATTACAAGAGTAAATGATAACATTAATAAACACGAGGCGTACTGAGTCGAGCAACTGTTGACGTAATAACTATCTGCAACTTTTTATTGCAATAGTTACTGGGCCGCATTCCGCCGGCCATACAAATGTATCATGTATCATAATACTCAAATGTTATACAACTATTACCTATTATAAATGTATGTAACAGACTAGCAAAAGGGATGTTGACTAATTTTAGGATTCAATTTGTTTTATAGATAGAACCTCAATATTTACGAAAAAAATATTATAAAAATAATAATCTTCAATTTAAAAACAAAAATTGATAAATAAAAATCATTATCAAATTTCTCACCAAAAACGCCACCAGACGTCACTAAACTATATTCAATACTATCTGTCTACTAAGTTTGTTGAATTTCCATATAAAATTGTTCCAATGACGTCATATTCTCAAAATGGCGTTTGAGGTCACGTGACAGTGAGTACAATTCTAAACATTTTAAATTAATGATATTTAATTTATTGTGATTGATTTCAATAAAAGAATCATATTGTAGGCCTTTAAATGTTACCACTAATATTTTAGACATAAATTTATATTAATTTATAATTAGTGTCAACATCCCTATTATAGAAGTAGTAAACAGGTATGGACAATCCACTAATTACTGCAGACCATAGATGAAAAATGAATGTTTGTTTTTGCGGCTGAATAAAATAAAATTATTGTCGGTCAGTACACCTTGCTTGCGAGCAAGAAGCAAGAAGGACTGGTTTCAATTTATTAGAAACTAGGAAATCTCCCTCGCTTCGCTTCGGGAAAAATAGTAAAAAAATATAGCCTATGTCATCCGGGGATAGTGTAGCTTCCCAACAGTGACAGATTTTTTCAAATCGGTTCGGTAGTTTCGAAGCCTATTCAATGCAAACAAACAATCAAATCTATCCTCTATAAAATATTAGTATAGATTTGTTTAATCGTGCTTGTAGCTTTAAATGCTTCTTAAGTCTGGTAAAATCTCAAGATGTCGAAGGCTCTTTGCTATCTTGGCCATCATACACAATCTATACTTAGAATGCGCTTAGGGGGGTGGTTAGCATTCGTTAAATTACCATCATGTTACACCAAGTGACATGTCAATATCCAATATGTTAATTATTCATGACTCGATCACATTCTGTAGTGCGTCGTAAACTCTTAAATTAATTTATGTAGCTAGTTGTCTACATGTAATTATAATGCGTTTGTATCCAAGCAGCCAAAGCTCATTCTGCGACGCACTGAATAAATTTCCCGGCAAGGTCGCCATGTTGGATTGTGGAGTGAAGGTTTTCCAGCGGGAGGAATGTCGCTTGTCGTGGGTCTGGCTTGCAATGTGTAGGTTCATCACTGTTATGCTGATATGTTGCCAACAAATTTCTAGGTAACCGCCCTCGCTTGTCTACAGAAAATGTATTCCTTAATTCATAAAATATTCGCATCTACAACCGCACCTGAAATTGTGATTTATTATTTGACAAACTTTGTTGCTGAAAGTGAAAGCACATCAAAATCTGTTGAGTTTTCTCTGCGGCTCTATTGTTTTCAGTGTACCGCGTATCTACACAGTCGCGTAATAGCTTTATACTAGTAAACAAAAGATAAACAGACACAATATTAATATTTCTATCTATCTATCGATGTATCAGCGTTTTAGAATCCTCTTTTTTTATATCATATAAGTTAATGCTTGACTACAATCCCACCTGATGGTAAGTGGCGATGTAGTCATGGATGGTAAATCGCACTAACTTAGTAAAAGCCTATTCACTCTTGCCTTGAAGACACTCACATTGTAATCGAGCGGAAACACCGACGCCGGCAATTTGTTCCAAACCTTCGCTGTACGCATAATAAATGACGAAGCGAAGCGCGTCGTCCGTACAGGGGGGATGTCAACGACGAAGGGATGGATACCCGCCGTGCGTCGGGACGTTCGATGGTGGAAAGGGGATGGTGGAATCAAATCGTGTAATTCCTGCGCACACTCTCCAAAATGTATCCTGTAGAATACCGAGAGGCTAGCAACTCTGCGCCTGTGCTCAAGGCTCTGAAGATTGGTCTCAACCAATATAAGGTCACCAATAAGTCTCTTAGCACGCCTCTCCATTGAATCCAATGCTGACAGGTGGCATTTGGCAGCTCCAGCCCAAATGTGACAGCAGTACTCCATACAAGGCCGAACCTGTGCTTTATATAAGGTTAATAGTTGTTGTGGTGTGAAGTACCGCCGCACCTTTGCTAGGATTCCAAGCTTCCTAGCAGCTACTTTAGCTTTGGATTCAATGAACCGCCCAAAGTTAAGGTTCGAGGATATCTCAATGCCCAATAACTGAAGGCGGTCGGTGTATTCCAGGGATACATTCTGAAGAATAGGAGTCAAGATGAACGGACTCCTTTTAGCAGTGAATAGCAGTGAATCCTCTACTGGATATAGGCACCACTCCGATGGGTCCTGGCTCTCTGAATCCAGCAGCATCCCTCTGTCTTCCTTAGGTTGTCTGTCCACCTGGTCGGGGGCAACCTGTGCTCCTCTTACCAATTTTTATCATTTATATACACTGCAATAAGTAGCACTACGCACTGATTAAGTATTATTGTATACTATTACAACATTAATGTTAAGCGTTCTTGACTCGAAATATCTCGAACATGAATTTATAGACGGCTTATTATACGAATGTTAATAGCCATTGGTATGTAATGGTCTTACTTAATAGCAATAGCCTTTCGGCGTGAAATATCAGTCGCCACTCGGTTATAACAATAAAGATATTATTCTGTGAACTAATTTAGAATACAACGTTTAATCAAAATAACGCTATGCTACGCCATTATAACTTTAATACACTACGCTTAACAGGAGAGAACTTTACGTTGTAGGTAACGTTTATTAAGCTCTGTTTTACGTTACTGAAAGTCTAGGATGACTCGTTCCTACTTGATTTATATCGACGCGACGCTTGAAAGGAAACATTGACTAAGCGACATTGAGCTAACTTTACAGAAGAGCAGGTTAAAGTTGAATTTTTAGAAAAGTTGTTGTATATGCCACAATATAAATGATAAAATAAGGATTTCAAAATAGTAAGAATAACGTCGGTAAGAGGATTACAAAAAATATATGATTTTTTCTAAAAATTCCAACTTTAAACTGCTCTCCTGTAAAGTTACCTCATTGTCGCTTAGTCAATGTTTCCTTTCAAGCGTCGTTATCATACCCTTATGTATTTATGTAAATAGATTAACCTTCGAGATTTCCTACTTATGCAATTAATGGTGAATGCGGGTGCAATTTCCACTGCTACAGTTGACCATAATCTACTCATTCCAGTTATGTTCATTATTTGAGGAAGAGTTCTCTCGAGTTTTCTTGACGCAGTTGAAGTTATCCATAAACGTGTTCCGCGTTCTTGACAACCATGGTAATGACCATTTTATACGTTACAAGTTCACGATACTATTTTAGTAATAATACTAATCATTTATCTACCTAATACACATAGTGCGAAGGACCGATAACCGTTGGGGAAGAAAGGTCCTCGAATGGCGCCCACGTCTCGGAAAAAGGAGCATAAAGGAGCATAGGACGCCCCCCGACCAGGTGGACTGACGACCTGAAGAAGACAGCGGGCGTCCGTTGGATTCAGAAGGCTCAAGACCGGTCAGAGTGGCGCAAGTTAGGGGAGGCCTATGTCCAGCCAAGGGCTGATGGATGGATGGATGGATCTACCTAATATACTTACAGCAACATTATACGCTGAAATTATAGTCAAGCCAATTTAATTATTTAGCTAACTTATAATTATGTCAGCCACCTGGACTAAAGTTTTAGACTGACCCTAAGTTTTTTAGGGTCCTGAAGTAAAATTTATTAAAACTCCAAAATCGTGGAATAAAATATTGAAAAACATCTATGTTCAGGGTACCTTCCCTATAGGTAACGTGAGGATGAATTTTTTTATTCGTCGCGTACCCTAGAGCGTGGGGTATCATTGAAAAAGTCTTTCAAAAATATTATTGGTCTTTCAACACCATTTTTAGATTAAGGGGTCGTTTTGCGAAATATTTGGCTTTAAAGTGTTAATACAATACAATACAATACAAAGTGTTAATTTTGGTTAGAGTCGGGGAGGACCCTCTTGCCGGCTAAACGGTTGGAGTTGGACAAGTAAAAAAAATTCAAAAATAAGTTATATGATGAATTAACAAGGCAAACTGCATAAGTAGTTTATGAGTAATAGTCGCTTATTACTTTACGCTTATTCGTTATTACGTGGCCTGACACGCACTTGTTCGGTTTTTTTAATATTGCAGATTTGTTTTTAAATGTCGACTAAAGCTTATTCTGCCTACGCTAACAATCCAACAATATGGACATAAGCTTTATAATGCAAAAGTAAATTATACTAAATCGGTTAATCATATAAAATACACATTTTTTTCCGTGAGTCAAGCAACACCCACTTGGTGGTACTAAAACACGCGATACTAATCTTTCCGCGTCCGAGCCAAGGCTGCGACATTCTCCCGATTCCGCTTGCCTCTGACCAATGCTACTTGCCAAGTGCCATACCCTGACCCGAAGGTCCACCACTAGGAAAAGCGACTCTAACAACCTGGCATTAAGCCTCTTTTCGAAAACTGCCTATTTTAGCAAGTACTAAAGTCGGAATATTATTAGCTAGGTATTTTTAGGTGAAGCGACTGAATTATCTATTGATCATGAAAATGTTCACACTTTTAATTGTTGGAAGCCACGGATATGCAATACTTACATGCGATACAAACATCCAAGGCTGAGGTCATGGGCCGAGCTCAGCTGGACATTACAAAATTTGATCCAACGATGGTTCAGCGTCTTCTATCTACTAATTACTATGTCATTAGATAATTATAGTTCTAGGCACCGAAATTGAACCTTCCCTTATTTTGTAATTACAAACGTAAAACACAAAAAATAAAACCGAGAAAATGTCATAAAACAATTGAAGTTTAATGTGCCCTAATTGCTGCCATGTCTTATAAATATCATTTTAGTTATTCCACATTTGAATTTTGATTTATTTTCTTTTCAGCCAGCACGGCTCGATTCATGTGCCTAGGAATAAAAAGAAAAAAAAAATGGTTTTTGTTAACCGTAAGCCTGTTTATCTTCCAGACCCTCCTGGTAGTATGCGTGTGGGTGTGTGTGCAAGCCCAGGGCCCCACTACGACTCCAGTGCCCATCCTGAAGCAGATCAACCGGCAGAACGACGACGGCTCTTATAGCTACGGCTACGAGGCCGCTGATGGCTCCTTCAAGATCGAGACCAAGTACCCCAATGGTGACGTGGCTGGGAAGTATGGTTACGTTGACGAGAACGGGAAGCCCAGGGAAATCTCGTATGGAGCTAGCAGCAAGCGAGGATTTGAGCCACAAGGTAAGTTCCCATCATTGCAAAGATCATTAGTAGATTACCAAGTCAGGAAAAACCGATACGGCTCTGGTTAAAAGCTTGATCGCACAGGACCTGCGAAAATAAAAGAGGCACTATTGGTCAACCGTTGATCAGTCAGAAATAGAAGCACGAGATTTGCAAAGATAGGACAATAGGTTAACATCACAAACATCTAACACTAAAGAGAAAACTTTTAGCACCTCTTTTAGCTGTAGCAGCAACACTTAGAAAGTATAGCACAATTTTTTATGTAATTTCTTATTGACGTTTTGCAAATTTAAATTTCCATTCGTTAGGCTACTGCAAACCATGGATAATGGATATATGAAATTAACCAGAACAAGTTATACATGACTTGATAGATTAACTGCTACTTCTATCAACTGGAATGGAATACCACATTTTTAAGTGTTGCTAGTTGCTAGTCCTAATAATTGCTAGCTCTAGCTCTTTACATAATCACAGCCAACATCTCTTTACAGAATTCTTTTACGATGGATAAATATATCCTGTAGGTGACATTAATTTTATGGCCCTTACACTGCGAACCCGTTATTTGCTTTCATATCGATCAAATAGTGGGGTAAGGTGTATTTGGATATGACATAAGAGCAAATTGAGGGTTATAGTAGCCGGTATCTCGAAACCTGCCACAAAATGTTCGAGTATGATTTGCAATTAGCAGGAACATGGGTTTCTACAGTTTCTAACTGATGAGAATTAACTGTGGCGGGACGTGGTGCAACTTGCCCCAGATACTGGCTAATGTTTGTTTACCTGTTTTCATGTTTGGCAACATTTCGCTAGGGTTGTCACCTTGCGTTGTGAAATGTGGGTAGTATTAACATTGTCCAAAATGTACAGATCGATGGCTGTTCTCTGTCATTATCTATACATCGATTTATTAATTCGTTTTAGATCATTAATATGTTAAATATCTTCAACATTGTGTACTATGATTGTAGACTTTTATTAATATTCTAACACTGACGTCAGTTTATTACAGATGCCTAAGTGAAATTAATAAAGTAAGCTGACCACATAAAATCAAAATTTCATTATATGGATTATATTTTGAGACAACCCAATGTACATTCTACCTCCGTACGAACCCAAGGTTCATGTCTACTGAGTTCTCAATGACTATCACTACCTCATCACTACTATCAGTTTCTATAACAAATAAAAAATTTAAACTGTTAAATTGTTACGATTTGTTCTTTAGGTTCAACCCTGCGATTCCTATGGGCATAGACTAATGAACTTTCTCACAAAACATGTTTTTCTAGAGTCATCAATGATGATTAATATATTTGCAATATCCATTATCTGTTCTGATATTAATTTTGTCGCCATAACCTCGCGTAATCATCAGATTAAACTCCTTCGTAACGACTTACACTACCGTTTCGTAAATCTAAATTATCTATGGTTCGAAATTAATTTGATTTTGTTATCATTAACTATAATTTAATTAATGACAAGAGAAAAACATGTAAAAATGTATATGATATAAAAAAGTCCAGATTTGAGTTATGTTCAAGTTTAATTCCACGGCAAACAAATCTACTTGCCAAATAAAATGACATAATGTAGGTAGACTCCTCTGCGTATCTCGTATTGTAATACAAGCAATCAAATTATTATTTGTTAGTGTTCCTTTGTGTACCTATGGAGGATAGAGTTAATTTTTATACATCAGTCACAAGCAAAACGCTGGGTATCCTAGTGCGGAGATATTTATCAAACATAATCATTATCAAACATAAACCAGTCACTGGGGTAATTTAACATTTTGTGCCATAGAAAATTATGGCACATAGAAAGCTATTGTATAAGCTTGAGCTGATTCATAACATTTGTTCGTTTTCAACGCAATTGTTAGAGAGTAATTATATAAAACAAAACATGTAAACAATCGTTTTCATCTCTACCACATTTATCTGGAGACAATAGAACTTCCTGTAGAAACTGGTCGCCAGGTGCGGTCAGGGTTCTGGTCTGCATAACTGGGCTACGTCCTTCACGCTCTGGTTACTAGTTGGGGAGCTGTGATAAATAGACCAGACTGTATGACTGGAGGGTTACTATAAAAAAAAACTATGTACTACAACCACTTTAAGCTGATCTAATCACGCGGTGTGTTTCACACTATGGGGTAAATAATAAAAAAGTTGGATTCAATTTTTTAAATGCCTTGTTATGTTGTTCTTTTTTTACAATATTTCTGGCATTTTACCGAAGAACAGATATTTACTAGTACTCGAGTTGTGTGTGTTTAAGTGTTATTTGTGTCTAGTTATGCCACCTGCTACAGGAAATAATTATGAAGTGTTGGTGTGTAAACATTTATTTAATTGTTTGATATATTACTTCCAGGAGCCGGTATAATGGTGCCACCTCCCACACTGAATGATTCTCCCTCGAACGCTTTGACCGACGGTCAAGAGGACGACGGGCAGTACCGAGAGGACCCCAAGATCTACGAGGACCCGAAGTACAACGGCCGAGCGCAGAGGCCTGGCGCCTTCAGGCAGTACCAGCGGCCGGTGGAGCCCGAGCCGGAATACCAGCCCCAGCCGGCTCCCCAGCAGCCAGCCTTCCAGCAGCAGACCTATCAGCCCTCGTACCAGCAGACCTACCAGCCTCAGCAGCAGACCTACCAGCCTCAGCAGCAAACCTATCAGCCGCAGTTCAGGTCTTCACCCCTGTATACTCAGACCAACCTGTTCAGCCAAGCGCCCCAGCAGTTCCCCTCTCAGGAGCAGCCGCGGCCAGTGAGCCAGATCTATCACCAGCAGCCGCAGTTCAGCTACCAAGCCTACACGCCGGCGCCGGCGCCGTTCCAGGGTTTCCAGCAGAGTTACCAGCCCCAGACTTACCAGAACCAGAATTACAACCAAAACTACAACCCATTCTCTGGTCACCCCGCGCAGAACTTCGACCCCAACACTGGGTCCTACAGCATCAATTTCACCGGCTAGTCCGCAGCTAAACTCTCAACATGTAAATACTATTTAGACCTATTCATAAACTTTTCTGTAATTTGTGTGAATTTTGTACATTTTATACTTTTGCAGTTTAATCAATTTATATGTAAGTATCGTTTATGAAATGCGTCGAGAAATATTTTTGTGTTTCATGTTAATTATTAACATACATTTGACGTATATATTTATTTATACTTTGTCTTCTTATGTAATTCTTAATTTTGTACAACATTAGTATCGTATTTATTATCTACTGTATTTATGAAACTTTATATATCATACATTTATATTGTCTTCAATTAAAGCGCGTTATGTTAGCTGTATAATTATCTATTATATATCTTGTATTATTATCTATTATATATATAATACCTATATAAGATCTAACATCGGTTGTAGGACTTGTAGGTCTTCTTGAATTGTAGTTAGTGGTCATTGCCTGTTTCTATATGAACAAAAAAATACAAAAATATTTCTCAGTGTATGTATGGTATAGAATAAGCAGTTTTTGTACATTTTAGTACTAGTCAATATTTCGTGTATCTTTTTTAAAATTATCGATATTTAAAGCTTTATTTAAATTATTTGTATTGAACATAAATATAATCGTAGTGAGTTTTAGCGTTTGATGATTTCTCCTGCTTTTATTGTAAATTACAGTTTAATATTTCTCCTAAATAAAGATATTATATATTTTATTATATATGTCATAGAGGTATTTTATATTTTTAACCTATTAAGCTTTTTATGAGATAAGTATTTTTATATTTTAACATTGTTTGTATATTTTATGTATCTATTAAGTTTTAAATATATTATTATTATTATGATATATAAACTATTTACTGCAGGATGTAATAGTTAAGTAACACCGGGTAGTTAATTTACTAAAATTATAAACAGTGAAATCATACATGAAAATCTTTAAATTAAAATGGAAAAAAATTACCTTTGAAAAGTTACGGAAAAACAATGCTAATAATAAAATTATTCACTCTAACATTTCCACGAAGAACTCCATGGCGCTATTATTTTATTTGAACTGTGAAAAATCAAAAGATTTTTTATAATCAAAACGATGTCTTCTGTAAGATTACACCCTGTATATATTATACTGATGTAGTTTACTTCCTTAATATATTTATATATTATTATTATTAATAGATATATTTTATATATACTTACATAATTATATACCTTATAAAAATAACACATAGGTTGTATTATATTATATTTATATTAGTTATTTTATCTATTTTGATCTTATCTTGTAAAAATATGTAACACATACGTATTCTGAATTTCAATCGTCATAATGATATCACACTACGTGTTTTTTAAAATTACATATAACATATTAATTAAGTACAAAAATGTATAGTATAAAGTTATAATAACTAACACTTAAACATACATGTATTATATATTTATATAAAAACGTATTTGTTGAATGTAATTAACATATAATGCATACTACAAAATATGTTTAGGCTTATCTATGACCCGTGCGTTGCGCTTGCGCATAACAAAATGGCGGACAATGGTCGACATAGTACGTGTACAGGGTGTTGATGGCGATTGAATAAAGAGTTATGTAAACTGTCCTTGTTGTTCATTTCCTGTATTGGAGAAAGTGGGGTTTTATTGGTGAAAACCATTGAAGTGTTATTACTAGCGTATAGAACAGACACCGCGAACACCATGTATGTCCCAATGCATTAGCGCCACGTGGCTTCAATCTTCAATGGATTCGTTCAATTTGAAAGGAGAACGGGGGCTCACATCGCACATTTTGTTCGAGATGTCTGTTCTATGACATTATACTTCAATGGTGAAAACTAACATTCTAGAGCCTAGATAAGCACTATTTTTGTATTTATTATTTTGATACCTTAGGTGTTCTTTTCCTTATGTTCTTCCTTAAGACCTTATGTTCGTGGGCGACGGTAGACATTGATCTTCAGGTGGATCAGCAGCTTGTCTGTTGGCAAGTTACATAAAAATAATATTATATATGTCCAACTCCCATGCTAAACTGTAGCTTTCTAGCATTAAGGGTGTCTGCGCTATGCTTCGAACAGACGGACTGATGGACATGACGAAACTATAAGGTTTCGTTTTGAGTACGAAATCCTAAAAAACAGTTAGACAGCAGGGTATTCTAATAAATTTCAATTTTACGTAATTTTGGAGTTACCCTATCTGTAAATACTGTTTCCGGATAAAATAAATGAAATATTATGTTAAAATAAATATACAAATCTATACTAATATTATAAAGCTGAGGAGTTTGTTTGGTTGAACGCGCTAATCTCAGGAACTACTGGTTCGAATTGAATAATTCTTTTTGTGTTTTATAGTCCATTTATCGAGGTAGGTTAAAGGCTATATAAAATCATATATATATATATATATAAGTAGTTAGTTTTTTCCACAAATTAACGTGGGTGACACCGCGCGTCACAACTAGTAGAGCAATAAAAATAGTAGTAGAGCATGACAAGGAGGAAATAATATCTAGTCACTGGACTATTTTAGTAGTGAGGTACATAAAAGTGTCAGCCTTATCTAAGTCATGCAGCAATCACGTGACAGACAGCTACATAATAGTATTAATAGTGTACGGCTTCGAAACACACGCTGACTCAGCACATTACTGAAGGTTGACTGAACTGTCTCACCCTCTAGATCATTGAAACGGAGAATAAAGAACTAGCTTTTTAGTGGTCACTGGTCCAGTCGTTTCAGTCTAGTCGTCATTAAACAGCAATATGTTAATTTGCAGTTAAAATTATACATTGCCTAAGAAAGAGATTTCTTTTGTGGTATATTAATATTAGACAACAGAGGATACTCAGCGTGTGCTACAACAAAAGAAATTTACATAAATTCGAGAAATTTTTCATATGGGATAAAATTGAAAATCGACTTCATGAATGCCTAATATTTTAGTAGTCTACAACCAGCTTCGCATTGTTGCCTTGTTTATGGTTTCAAAGTAGGTACATTGCTACAATTTTTTTTTGTATTTTATTTAATAATACCACAGTACTTTTGTTTTTACAGGTAGGTATGGTAACTGATCAATTTTATCGATGGCCGAGTGTAAAAAATAATTAAAGTCCTAATATCGCTATAATAAAAAAGGGGTTGGTGGTAGAAGGGTAAAAATTTATAATTGTATGTATTTTTTAATGCCAAATTATTAAAAAATAAAAATAAAAATGTTGTCCAAAAATAAAAAAATAACCTTTTTTTTGTAGTGGACCACCATTATCACTTTGGAGTATGAAAAATAGTTGTCCTATTTTCAGACCTACTGAATATACATATACACAAAATTTTATAGGAATCTGTCAAGCCGTTTCGGAGGAGTCATGTTACTAACACTGTGATACGAGAATTTTATAATGATATTAGATATAGATTTATTGTAATGGGTAATCTCTGCATTATGGAAATAAAGACCTCCATGTGCACATATATATCACTTCAATGAATTGTGCAAAGCTGTTAACACCAAAATCATCTGGGCATCTTTCATTGCAGTGTACCTACCAGAGCAGCAGAGTTGATGAGATAGAGAAATATAGATGCTCTGACTACTTGAAACCAAATCTGTCGATCCATTTCCATGTTTTATTGTCCTCAGTCATTAATTCAACCATTTTCAATAATTTATTCAAGTTCATGTAGATACACATTTTAGATATGTCTCAGAGTCAGGCGCTTGGGGTTTCAGACTCCTTTATAGTTTACGCAGTGATAGCCTAGTGGTTAGAACGTTGGTCTCCCGAACGCGGGGGCCCGGGTTCAAATCCTGGCACGCACCTCTAATTTTCAGATATTATGTGCGTATTACAAGTTAATTATCACTTGCTTCGGTGAAGGAAAACATTGTGAGGAAACCTGCACACCTGAGAGTTCTCCATAACGTTCTCAAAGGTGTGTGAAGTCTACCAATCCGCACTTGGCCAGCGTGATAGACTATGGCCTGTACCCCTCACATTGTGAGAGGAGACCCCGAGCCCAGCAGTGGGACAATTATGGGTTGTTGCTTTGCTTGCTTTTGCTTTGCTTTTATAGTTTACAGCAGTTTAATAAGATACATTACTTATTATACTTACATAAAGCTACTAAAATGACAGGGTAAATAATAATTATTAAAAATAAGTTGCCAGTTGAAACATTGTATAGTAAAGGTATTGTTTTCAATGGATGTGCTAAATCCGCTTACAGCAATGAACTAATAAGTATACTAACCACACTAACGTACTACATTCGTTCATTGGCTTACACGTAAACACTTAAAAATAGGCTCAGGAGCCATTAGGATTTTATGTGTTACGTTATCACATTACATTATGTAAAACACTACTAAGACATCACTAACGACCCACTAACATTAATATTATTATGAAGTAACTAGTGGTTACGTTATGAAATGTCAAGGGATCGCTTACAATATTCCCTTCAAAATAATGTCAATGCGATGCTTGACGATATAACATTTTAATGTATTTCAAACATTAAAACAACAATACGGCACCTAGCTTAATGACAGACGACCCCATAGGCGGGTTCGATTCTGGCCAGAGAAAACATTTTTATATGTAAGAAAACGAGAAACGAGCTAACGATCCCCCTGATTGTAAATGGCCACCATCGCCCATGAACATCAGTAAAACCAAATCACCGGTAATCACCGATGCTTTGCCGACCAAGAAAGAAGGAAGACCAGGAAAAAAAGAACTGGCTTCCAAGACCCCAACCTTAACACCACGAGACGTTTGACGGCTGAAACAAGCAAAAGGCTTGGTTGCTAGCCTGGCAGGGTTGACGGCAATGGAATAATATTAATCTATATAAAACACAAAAAAAGCTTGTACGGATTTTTTATAGACTTTGGAACCATCCACCGAATGCATCAAAATGGTTTCATTTGAAAGACAATAATCCGAAGTTGGTTTGAGACCACTTAAACATGCATTAGGCACATTCGGTCTATTGATAAAATCGATTTTCCACTTGTCTACAAAAATTTGAAGATAATATGTAAAGTGAACTGAATATTTCATATCAACATCTTGTTCGCATTGTAGTTGTCGACGGGGAAGATCGTCTGTCAATAAAACTGGTAGCTAAAGGTCGATGTACACGAGTTTCGCTTCCGATGTGACAGTGGAAGAGTAAGGGCACCCAGTTCTCTAATTGAGGTTTAATGCCGGAAATGTGGGTGGGAGTATGCGAGCTGATGACCTCTCCGGTGCCTTGTTTAACACAGCCAGGGTAACCATAAGAGTCATTTTTTGGGAAAATATACACTTATAATACTTGCTACTGATAATAGGTATATTAAAAGGTATATAGGTAAATTGTAAAGTTCTAACTACCATTGGCAACATTTATGGGAGCTTCTGTACTTCGATTTACTTTAAGCAGTCTGCCGTAATGTTTTCCTTAGGTACGTGCCTATTTTCGACAGCTTCCTTTCATAAAACTAATAATTTGAATTTTTTTTAATGGAAATAGTCGGCAACCGAGCTGACGATCCATCTGATGATAAGTTGCTATCTTTGCCCATGAACAACACCAACACCAAAGGCTTCACTGATGCGTTGCCGGCCAAGAAAGAGAAAAGAAAAAGAAATAAAGTAAGAACTGGCTCTCAAGCCCCCAGTCGGAACACAGTTTGGCGGCTGACTCATGCTCAAGGGTAGCTATCCAGGCGAACTCCATGGAGAAATAATAATAGTAATAATGGTATTACCTAATTGACATTAAAATCAATATTACCAATAGTATCCCTTTGAGGGCCCTACCGCCAGGACCGGCCACAGGGCCGGATTTAGTCCCCTCTTACGACACCCATCCGGCGTGTGATTGGGGTTATTATTCTAAGCCACCCCAATACGGCTAAATTGCTGAATAATACGGCTGAATAATATTCGCTACGTACTTAATACGTACTACGTGCTTGAATGTTGGTAAAATGTCAGTTGTCCGGCAACTACTGGTCACTATAATGGATTTTATCGTAATTAAAACCCGATAGTAATATTTACGGCTTATTTTGGTTGTCGTGCCTTCAGGCCGTGGTGGACTGGACGTCTATAAAATAAGTAAGAATTCAAAATCTGTTGAGCATACGTTGAGACCAGTATTTATTTTCATAACTTATTACTTAAGTATTATTTCGTATGAATGTTTATAAGCATATTTCTAACATTCATAAGGTATTAACAAATTTGATGACAGTTTTATTGGTGCATTAAGCTCTTTTGATTAATTTATTACTCTTGCATAGAAAAATTTATGGGAAAGCTGTGCTTATAAAAGTTTATAATAATGTTTTCTGCAATATTTTAGCCAACGACGAAATAGTGTACGCATAAAATAGTCTCTCTATTCTGTGGTATTAGGTAACTATTGTGTATTGTGATAGATACCAATAAATTCAATGTATTTAGTAAAGAATGCGAATGTTATTTATTAACAATTAACATCGCAACCTTCCTTAATTTTATACGCCGTACGTACCAAGATCAATCGACATAATTATAATTATTGCACGAAAACTTGCAACTAAATGCGAAAAAGGTTTGACATTTGAAGTAATTAGCATATGCTAAAGTAAGTAATATAGTTTAGTAAACTGTAGATCATGCGGGTCCGGAGTAAGGTCGCGCCGAAGCCGACCGGTAGACCTCCAAATCTGACGAGTGTACGGAGAACCATTCGTCGCGAGGCATGCAGGCCACGCCTAGCCGTTGTACAGCGTAATTGTATAACAGAGACGTTATATTTGATTATTAGTTTTTAAATGGATGCTATTAAATTGCTATTATTATAATCTCGATTCTCAAGTGATGTATCAAGATGAAGCATGCACCTTTTTAAATTGGACCTGGACCAGCAATCTTTGCGTAATACGTGTACAGTGTACTACGTATAAAATATTGACAGACAAATAAAAATTCTTAAGATTATGCTTATGACTTTTATTACTCTGATAACGACCCCTTATATTTTTTTAATCTGCTATGTACATTGTAGGCATAATTTTATTATTTGTTCCCTTTCGTTTCGTTGTTTCATAATCATAATAATTTTATGTGTAATTTTATTTATTTATTATTTATTTCACTCTTTATTGTTAACCTAAAAAACTAGATCACAATGGGCGGACTTAATGCCTAATATGGCATTCTCTACCAGTCAACCCTGGGTGATAGTTAAAAGTTGCGGTAATTTTATTTGTACCTAATACTATTTCGAGTGTAGTCTCTCAACACCACATATACTCTGTGTCGATCAATGAGTGCAAAATAAACCTTACAGCGCCACCAAATGTCACTTCCTGGTGCGATGGCGGCGTGAGGACGGCTCGACCACCAGACTGTAGACCACTGGACGACTGAACGTTGAAATATGTTCAGGGTAACTTGAGATAGGATCCCGTGTCGCCACACTATCTCCAGTAACGGGGACAACGCAGGACGTAATCGATCAAACTTTTTATGTATCATGGGAATAAAATTTCATCTAATGATAGCGACGTTGATGTCTTTTTTAACTAGCAAAAATTAAAACACATTAAAACTTGAGTTATCTATATTAATATTATAAAAAGGAAAGATTTGATTGTTTGTTTGCATTGAATAGGTTCCGAAACTACCGAATCGATTTGAAAAATTCTTTCACTGTTGGAAAGCTACACTATCCTCGGGTGACATAGGCTATATTATATGTTTTTACTATTTTTTCCGAAGCTAAGCGAGGGAGATATCTTAGTACTCTATAAAACGTTGTACCACACGAGTCAATAAATTTAATTGTGATGGCCACTGGGCAAAGTAGGGTAATAGTAAGAGTAGGTGCAGAGTACGTACGAGCATGATATGCAGTAATGACTGGAGTGAAACAGGGAGAGGGAGAGATAGAGTACGTTATAAGTGCATTTAAATGGACTACACCAGGTGATAGGGTACGCCGATAATCTGGTACTGTTAAGAAATAAAAAGAAAAAAGTGGCAGAGGCCGGAAAAAATTAAAAACGCATAGTATTCTTATACGAAGACTATTTTAAATTCAGGACAGTCCAATAAAGATAAATATACTTTGGAGTTCCTTCTGGTCACTTACCGGAGCATCATGTAAATTCGTTTTGGTTGTAAATGGCTGTGGCTGTGGAGGTAAGCCTCACCTCATTACGATGAATTGCGAGCGCTATAAATGGTATGAGCAGTTAATTTATATTTTACGAATAACTTGCGCGTCGCAAGGTCCGTGTTCCGGATTCTTTATACTTCTCGTACTGAAATGAAAATGAATTTCGAAGCTTTATATCAGCTCAGTGAATACGTCAAAATCAGTTTTAATATTAAATATCAGCTTTACAAATCTTTGAATTATGAAAAATTACATAATATATTTTTAACCGATTTAAAAAATGCTTCGTAATTCGTTTGCATTCTTTATATTTTCTTTTACCTCAATATTCCCTCATTTAACTATCAACCGTTTTAGAAAATTTGATATAGGTATAATGATTAAAAGTTGTTTAAAGTTAAATAAATAAATATTCTTGCTAATTTATTAACACCCTTAATAAATAATAACATCGCAATTTTTTCATCTAATAAAGAAGTCAATGAATCCTATAATAACTAAAAAGTATAAAATAAAATAAAATATTAAAGTTACTAGGCTTATTTTTATTTAGTTTTTTTACGCATTCAGGTATTTTGTTTTTTTATTTACAGTAAGATCAGTCTTGGGAGAAGATCTTGGAACTATCGTAGATCCAGAAATAATGCAGATCCCGCTTTTTATTTGGCCTGCAACATGGGAAACGATGATCACTTAACAACAGTTGGTTTGTCTGATCTGTAATCAGCTGTTTACATGAAGCAAAATTAAAATTAATGCAAAAATAACCCAAGCAGTGGTTGTCTGTTTTCGGAGGACGCCTCTTCAAACACTTCTTGTGTGTGTTCTTGTCTTTGTGTGTTGTCTACGGCACCCACGACACAAGGTATGCTAGTATGTAGCATTAAAC
The DNA here is from genome assembly GCA_963932265.1 of Thymelicus lineola. NCBI lineage: Eukaryota > Metazoa > Arthropoda > Insecta > Lepidoptera > Hesperiidae > Thymelicus > Thymelicus lineola. Next base: position 17,132,975 of record OZ010690.1, read on the forward strand.
ACCACAAATAAATGGTTTATTCCTAAAATCCCCTAAGAAGTCCAGCACATAATTATGTCATAGACGAAGACAGGTTCTGAATGTGTGTTTAAAATTCAAACATAATAAAGTAAGTAACAGTGTTCAGGTATTATAATGACATATTATTTTCACAGAATTATTTTAATAGCATTTAAATAGCTTCCGGATAGTTACAGCATTGGGTACCTACCTAATATAGAAAATGAACAAAAAATGTGTCCTGTATTACGTTGCGAAATATCCAACTACTATTGCATGCTGGTGCATTATCCGTAGACGTTATGTTTAAGTAGTTTAGTTAGATAAAATTGTCTAAAGATTTAAATGATATTTCTTTATGTATCTAGTCGAGAACCGAGCTGACAACGATGTGTTGGTAAGTGGTATATAAAATGGATTTAAATTTTATTTGTATTATTAATTAGGATGACGACTTATAATTGATTTAAGAAAATATTTTGAATTAAAAATTGATTAGGATATTTATTTTATGTTGTATACCTGTCTCAGGTAGGACATAGAGACCAGTATTAAATTTGTATCAACCATTATGTACCTATTGTCCACAATAGCTTTATTGTGTTTGAGTTTGAGTTTGAGTTTATCTTCGCCCATGGGCATCAGCGACACAAAGGCATCGAAAAGAAAGAACTGACTCTCAAGCCCCCAGCCGGAACACAACGAGTCGTTTGGCGGCTGACTCATGCTTAAGGGTGGTAGTTATGCAGACGACCCATGGAGAAATAATAATAGGAATAATATTAATGACTTAATAATAATATTCACATTGTTATGGAAAAGCTAATCAATCACGATATATATTTAAAAAAAATGTAGGACCGAACTATTATTCGAAACCACAAACCAAAGCTTTGTGTGGCCACAAAACTCATTATATTGTGTGATATTTTTCATCGTTTGATATTGTGTGATATTCTTTTGTCTCTTGCTTTAAGTGATTTATGTGTTGAGAAATAATAAATACTTAGGTATAATTTAATTTACTCTAACGATTCCTTTCGGAGCTAATGGCATGTGCCTTCTGAAGCGTTATCTCGATTGAGTGCTTTAAACAAAGGGCTTTCGACCTTGTTCGATTGATGTAAATCTCAGTTAAAATATAAGGTTAATTAAGGATTACGCATAACTTAAGAAAATAATTAAGTAAAATAAAAAAGCTTTTGTATTGTTGACAAAAGACCTAATCATAGTATCTTAAATAATATAAGTATAGGTCAAAGGATTTTACTCGCCACCGCAGTCTTGCCATGATCATTATATCGAATTCAAACTAATTTCATCTTCCACCTCACTGGGAATCGACCCAGGACCAGTTACCTACACTAAAATTAGGTGGTATTTCACACAGATGTAGATCAAGGTATTTGTGTCAATCCTAATCACTTCCCAGCCGGTTATCACTTGTAACTTGTAACTGTACACCACACATCGGCACGAACCACCGCAAGTCAGCGCGCGCCGCCATCAACACTCAAACCTCTAAGACCGAGCTAGAAAAGGTATCAGGTTCTGTGGTAATTTCCAAAAATGTATGAATCTTTTTATGGTTCTGAAGTAAAATGGGAATCCTTATAGTTTCGTCATGTCCGTCCATCTGTTTGTCTGTCCTAAGCAAAGCGTCGGTGCTACCCTTTGTGCTAGAAAGCTGTTATTTTGCATGGACCTACATATTTTTTTAAACTCCAGAATCGTAGAAGAAAATATTGAAAACCATTTTTTTTACGGTACCTCCCCTACTTACAGGTAACATGAGGATACATTATTTTTTCGTCGCGTACCCTATAGTGTGGGGTATCGTTGAAAAGGTCTTTCAAAAATATTGTATAAGACCATTTATGGAGTTAGGGGTCCGTTTGCGAAATATTTGGCTAATTTTTGGGTAGAGTCAAGTATCTCCCCCCTGCCGGCTAAACGGTTGGAGTTGGACAAGTGAAAAAGTATTCAAAAATAGGTTATATGAATTTACAAAGGAAAACTATCACAGCTATGTTAGCATAAGTAGTTAATGAATAATAGTCAATAAACTTACTACTTCGGAACCCTACACTGCGCGTGAACTGACACGCACTTGCACGGTTTTTTTAATCTTTAATTGAAAAACGAGCAGACCTAAGTGGTCATATTCAGCCAAAAACGTAATGCGAGATCTAAAGCATAACAAACGGATCAACAGCCAAAGTAGAGCCGAAGGGTCGGCAATGACCCTACTATGGCTATGATACTAGTCATAATTGTAATGATTTTATGAACCATGCATGACTGCAGCGTACTAAAATACTAAGCCATGCGAGATACGCAAATTGTACACGCATCGTGGCATAGAGGTAAATTGTAGAACTTATTTCCTCACAAAGCCAGCATTAACTACTATATTTAATTACTAAGCAACTGTCTTTCTGGACACGTATAAGCATCTCAATACTACATTAAATTACACATAAGATCGCGCGTAGACAAAGTTATAACTTATCCTATCTGTCTATGAACTATAGGACGTTAAAGAGGCTTGTAGAACAATTCAATAGTTCTATGAATTGTAGACTTCAGAGGAACTGGACTTGAAAAACCGTGACCTCCAAACTGCATTTCTAGGTCCGCTTTATACTGCCAAATCACGACATAAGTATATCGCTGACCGAATCATGAACAGGTGAACTATTTATTCATCACGATCTGAAACAAGATATTACAAATATTTTCAGGCTTATGTCTGTCTTATATTTGGAATTAAGACCGTCATTCAAAAGTCTGAACTGTTGTTCAGAATCCCTTATCTATTTCTCTCTCTCTACTCATAGAATATTATACTACGGTAGATGTAACAGCAGCTGGTTTACCTGTCTTTTGCATGGTTTTGCTTTCTTTGTTTGCTTTGTCTACGGCTTTGATGGTCTATAACATGTGAGGAAAATAAGGTATTAATAGTTGAAAGGGGATATAACACGTTGCCTATTTTAAAGTTTGACAAGACTCGCGGCGCGAATGTTAATTTCTTTGTAAAGAAATATTTATGTATCTTTGTTTACTGAAACACAATGCTGTTGATTTTGATTTTGGAGATTAAATCACCGAAATCAAAATTCCAAAGACATGCCACTAACCGCAGTATTTCCGCTACATTATCTAACTATCCACAGCTCTTACAATAAAAATATAGGTCTTAAAACATAAAGTTCCACCACTGTAGAACTTTGTCACTTCCGCGAAAAATGATACCTGGAGCTTGAAATTAAACCAAATCATAATCTGTGATCTGCCAATTTCACGGCTGATATAGACAATTACCAATAATTTGGCGGCAAGGTCAAGAGCAGCGCTGGCGTAAGGTCAGTCGGGTGCAATAGACAGGGCGTATGAAAGTACCGGCTGCCAAGGCTCACGCAGTTCCGTCACTTGCAATGGGAATGCAGCTGGTGTACGACAATGTAGATATAGAACGATTGTTACGAGACTAAAAGCTCGTTTGAAAGAATAATAATTTAGTAAAGTATCGATACCTACAGCAACTTTAATCTCCGCTCTAAAGTTCGCGTGGTAACAATTTTGGCATGCCAAAAATATTGGCCTTCTGTTCTGTGTGGATGGACGTGAATGTGAGTGAAAAGCAATGAACGAATAATGATGATGATGATAAATTGTGTCAGCAGATAGACTGCAAGCTTGTTTTATACTGCCATATAAATATATTTTACTTAACAATTTCTTTCGAAATAGGACGTCGCTTGAAGGATAAGATGAGGCCCGAGCGAATATTACATTGTATATTTCTATGATATGCCTCACTCTATCTTACCTATTTCGAGTTATAAGGTATGTGTTGTGAGCATTTAACAACATTTCCTACTTGAAGTCGAAGTTTGGCAAGAGCCCTAATCAAACCAGATTTAATGTGCCTCGCAAGGACCTACATTGTGCATACATAATGCCCACATAATACACACTATCAACAGTATAGAGTTAAAGATACATACGACTATAAAGCTAAGTGGTATTATATGGAATCTGATTCAATCCAGGGGGCGCAAGATAGCAAAAGCGTTCAAGATTATATTCGAGAGCTTTATGAGCTTTGTAAACGTATAGGTATAAAGCGAAGATTCGAATTGTAGTCCGACAAAGCAAAATTTATGTGAAAGATGATAAATAGTCTCGGGTCTTGACTGTTTGGGTTATGTCTGTTCTATTATTCCTTTTGCCAAATGATTACTTCACATTACTTAATACAATTTTTTCCATGTGAACTTTATGATGTAAAAAAATATGCCACATTTCAACATCAAAGTGCATGTATTATTCCTAAAAGGGTATGAAATATTTTTTTAAAATAAGATTGGAGTTTTGCAGATTTTTCTCACCCGTAAAATGCTCAATGAATTCATTTAAAATATCTAGTTTAACACGTACACTGACGGAACACCTACGGCTGATTCATGGTTAACTGTTTTCTACGCCTATTTTTATATTTAAAGACAGACAGAGCTGACAGACAGAAATCGTGACGATCTATAATGGATCCCCTGTTTGTAATATTTTTTTAATTATACATATAAATCAAGCGTATATTTCTTTCCTAGCGTTAAGAATATTAATACTGGTTTGCCTCGATCTTACATTTTCCTATGTGGAGACTCTAGCGTCCTGACTGACAGCTCCAATTCAATTCTATTTACTTTGTATCACTTACAAAATTTTGCTTACTTTGTTTCTCTTAAACATTATTCAAGGATTGTTGCCTTATAAATGTTGTATAGATCAAACGTCGAATCGACCTTAAGTTGCTATTGCTACACATATGGTCTTTATGCGCATGGGTAGTGTCAAAATGTTTGAGAGCTTCCATCATCCATGGTTCGAAGAGGTAAAAAAAATAAAGTCGAATTGAGAACCTCGTCCTTATTTTGAAGTCGGTTAAAAATCAAACTTTTTGATACCCCACTCGGGGGTATGTTTGCTGAATTCAGTAAATTCATCCCCTTCCCCATAACTACCCCCGCCCTTTAAACCGCCAATTTTGTAAGACACAAAACAAACCCTTTCATTTGATACTACTGGGAAATGTTCGCGGAATTTATAATAGTAAATTCATCCACTTCCCCAAATTACCCCCCCTCCCCCTTCAAACAGTCAATTTTGTAATGCACAAACTCGTTTTTGCGTCGGGGATTAAAAATTATATGTATCACATATACTAGAGTTAGACTATAGAGCTTTCATATACAATAATACTAATACGAATACTTCCGTCCGAAAAATAAAATCTGAGGTACTCTCAAGTCGCGCCTAAAGAAGTTTTACTTCAAAAAGGATTCACACGACCCTTGATAAACTAGTTTAGAATCACATTGACATGTTACTGAATGATTTGTTCAAAGTTAACACCATAAAATAAATAATAGCTCCTTAATGGTATCAACAAAGGCTCGGCAACACTAGGCGGGTTGCTGTCTTATGAAACGAACCTAGTTAATGTCGGTCCCTGAACAGAATAGAACTATCGGATAGTGCAATGTAGTTTTCTTTTTAAATTGACACGTACTTTTATATGTGACGTTATATTTTTTATTTTTGATTTTTCAATCTGCTCTGTAACAAATCTGATTCTGTTTATTCTGCTGCAAAATAAAGCGCGTAGTTTTCTTGAAATATCGTTTAATTTCAACAGGATTTTAACAACAAATTAGGATGTATATGTTGAAGATAATAATACTATCGATATTCTGGTAGAGCAACGTCACAATATTAACATTGTCTTTTATATCCATTGAAGTATTATTACTAGCGTATAGAACCGACACCGCGAACACGATGTATGTCCCAATCAATTGGCGCCACGTGGCTTCAATCTTCAATGGATTCGTTCGATTTTGAAAGGAGAACCGGGGGCTCAATTTTGAAAATAGAACTTCCCGGGAGGGATACATTTCATTCGAGATGTCTGTTCTATGACATTATAATTCAACGTTTGTTTTACAAGATTTTTTTATAATAATAATCTACTTCTGTTTTTGTTAGAATTTCTTCGTTGCGAATTCAGGTTCATATAAATATCATAACCCTTTTTAATTTGATTGAATAACCTATATGATTACGTAGCGTTTTTGGTATATTTGTGCAGTCTTCTCTGTGATTTTTTTCATGCACTTCGAGTTATAAATGTTTCTTGAAACTATTAGTAAAAAAGGTTTTTGTGTGACATTCTTACATTTTGTAGTAGTAAAATACCTTGATAATGGCGTTGCATGTAGTGCCATCCTAATGTTAGCTGATCTTTAGGAGAACACACGCAATTGATCATCCTCTCCCAGCGCATGGCCTTGAGTCCGTGACAATCTTGGTAATGACGCCCCTCTCCCCCCACAAGCCAAATTATCAACATGTTCTCAATCATGATTATAATGATGTATTTTAGCGAATTGTGACCAGACCAGACAAGAACCAAACCAATAATCCTCTCATATTTTTAAGGTAGTTTGTAAGGTATTTTCCTTGAAAACCTTACTATGAAGCTTTGGTGTAATTTAGCAAGATAAATAATTATACCATGACAGCATGATGCCGTTCTAGTAAAGCCAACGTTATCATAAAGCTTTAAAATTAATAATTATGTTTAGTCGCTAATGTGAAATTACGCCCGATGAAAGACCTGCAGGGTAATTCACGTAACTTAAGAAGTTCGATTGCAGTGCAGTTGCAGCGACGTTCCGATCAAAATGACACTTTCCGTATTCTCTTGCGCTGTCAAACACGCTCACGTCACGCGAGCGCGTCTCAAGCGCGCTCCCGTCACAAAAAGGTATTCTGATAATGCGCGTCAAGATAGCGTGTTCCCGATCGCAGTTTGATTGGTATTCTCATAAACTTTTGAAGTTTGAAGTCTCATAAAGTTTGACAGGCGCGCAGGATGCGTGCAGGAGAAGTGAAGTTCACATGCAGTTTGCGTGCAGTTGGCGTGCAGTTGACGCGCAGTCAAAAAATTATGACAATACGGTTTAGACGCCAAACTTCAACTTGATTGTAGCGTCACTCCAACTTGATTGCAGCGTCACTGCAACTTAATCGATGCGTCTTAAAGTTACGTGAATTAGGGTACTGATCAGGGGCAGTTACAGATACTGTTATTATTGTAGTAAGGAATCTTATTTGTATAAGTATAAGATATTTATTTCGCAGTAACCCTGATTAAAAATATGGGTTCGGTCCTAAAAGTCCCCAATCTAAACTGTCTAATATAACTTCTCGTGCATTGATTCATGTTAGTTATGATAATGCGTGTCTACGCTGATTTACAATCGGTATAGTGAAATGTATTAAATATTGTTTAGTGGTGTAGCTTCGAGGAGGGAATTCATGATCAACTATAATTTGTTGACGTAATACCTGATCATTATGCAGCGGGTGGCAGCCCTGCGAGGCCGCCCACTGCCGCCAACCGCGCACTGAATCCAGAGCAGAGAAAATTTGTCAAGGTTGCTCACAGTTACCTTTGTAGTTCATCAACTACAAGACTAAATTTTTATTTTGACACGAGAGAAACTTAGACGTACCTGGTCATGCAAGTATTATTACTAGTGTATAGAACAAACACCACGAACAACATGCATTGGCTCCACGTGGCTTCAATCTTCAATGGATTCGTTCAATTTTAAAAGGAGAACGGGGGCTCAATTTTGAAAATCGAACCTCCCGGGCGGGACACACATTTTGTTCGAGATGTCTGTTCTATGACATTATACTTCAATGTACCTGGTATCCATAGATATCCGCAATTCTGAACTAGCACTTAAATATTTTACTGCTGTTGGGACATGGAACAATAGATTGGACTACATTGATGTCAATGCCTCGCGCTTGGTTCAGCTACATGCACCGAGAGGCGGTATGCTTGACTCGAAGGATGGATGATTATCTTTAGCGTGTTGTTCTGTTACAGATATCCACTGATATGAACCATATGTACCATATGTACGTTACTCATTATCTAGTTGTACTTTGCCAGTGACATAAAAAAGCTACATAATTCTTTATTCCTGACGAGAGACCCTTGCTCAATAAAATGGGCCATTAATAAGTTGATGCTCATCATAAAATAGGTTGCCACGCAGCTAAACATGACCAATATGTCAGAATATTTAGAATGCTGGTTCTCAAATTCAATAGCAACTGATCACAGCAGTCCCTGAACTCCTCGGTCCACCTGTGGAGTCGTGCGTTGGTCTGCTAGATGTCACAGATAATATATTTGTGGTGACACCAAACCTATTAAATCACCATTGCTATCAAAGTAGATATCCTAGGTGCACTGAAAGCGTGCTAACCCTATTGCTTTATTCTTAACAATTGTATGGTTTCTGCTGGGTTTCTAGATCAACATTTGTGGCAAACATTCCTGTGTCAGTTAGATGAGTGCTCAGTTGTAGACCTAATTCCTAGTGTCAGGTGTTATTAATTCATGGAAATTCATTATTAATATTGGCCTTATTACTAAACAATTTTATGTGATCAATCTATGATGCCCACCTTCAGACATGTTTTCTCATCTCCTTCCTTCCCGCAAAGGAAACGTGCACAATTAGTAACGGTATGCCAACATAAGTGCCAACAATAACGAGAAATGGAAATTTTTGCTTCGGAGACGGTAAAAAATCTGGATCTTCTTATTAATTAGTTCTCACCCATAGATGCGTGAGAACCAATTTGCAAATTTTGACTTTTGACGTCGTCGGAACATCTATAATAATCTCAGTTTCGGTGATAGGGGGACCATTACATTTGAGCTTGGTCTCAATAATGAGGTAGAGCCACGTTGTAGGAAGTAGAACTCGTCTATTAGAGAAGCTTTGCACGTGCTACCTATATGTCGCAGACGTGTTCAGAATAAACAGAGAAAAATGCACGCGTTGCCGCCTGCATTGACACTGCAAGAAAGAATTTTAAAAACAGCTGTTTGAATTTCAACCAAACTATTAAAACAATTTTTCCACAATTTTAAATCTTAATTTTATGATAAAACTAGGTTTTCGCGTGGGGCGCGCGCTGCTAAAGCAGCGCGCGTGCCTTTCTCTTCCGCAAAAGACAAAATAAATAGTTTTTTTTTTTCAAAAATATTGGTCTTTGAAATTTATTTTTCGATTCAGGGGTATGTTTGCGAAATGTTTGGCTTCAAACTACTACTTTTGGTTTGTCTATTTTTTTGGCATTTTTTTGGAATATGAGAGGGAGAAGGTGAGGGAGGGGGTGAGGGAGAGGGAGAGGGAGGGAGAGTGAGAGGGAGAGAAGGGAGTGGGGGAGGAAGAGGGAGAGGGAGAGAGAGGAAGAGGGAGGGGGAGACGGAGAGGTAGCGGGAGAGGGAGACGGAGAGGTAGCGGGAGAAGGAGTGGTAGAGGGAGTGAGGGGGAAAGGGTGAGGGAAAGGGTGAGGGAAAGGGTAAGAGGCGGAGAGGTAGGGAGAGGGAGGGCAAGGGGGAGGTAGAGGGGAAGGAAAGCGATGGAGAGGGAGAAGGAGAAATAGATAGCCTAACAATTTGCAAAGTTTGCCGGGTCAGCTAGTTGATAACTAATAATAACCCTTAATAAAAATAAACGCCTCATACATTGTATTGACATTCAATGGACAAACAATCTGAAATAATTCAACACAAAATACATTTTTATGAAAATTAATATTTTTATATGGCAACACTGCAACATTTTTCCTCCGATGTGTACTATCTATAAGTACCAACAACCTCCTGATATATTGTAATGACATAAGATTGATGGAATAGCCTGAAATATTACTTAAAAAAGTACATTTTGTATGAAAATTATTATTTTTTGTATGGCAACCCTAAAATATTTTTTCACCATCATTTACAGACTATTAGAACCTACAATCGCCCCATACATTATAAGGCCATCAAATGAAGACAACCGCCTCAAATATTTGAAAAAAGAAAACATTTGTATGAAAATTATTATTTTTTGTATGGCAACACTGAAATTTTTTTCACCAAAATTCACAAAATATCAGTACCTACAAATGCCCCATACATTATAGTAGCGAAATATTCAATCCAAAAATAAATTTGTATGAAAATTATTATTTTTTGTATGGCAACACTGAAATTTTATTGTTTTTCCAAAACGAATGATTTAATTAAGAAATATCTCCCATGAACAAAAAGGGAGTGGGAGAGGTAGAGAGAGGGGAGGGAAAGGGAGAAGGAAAGGTAGCGGGATAGGGAGGGCAAGGGGGAGGTAGAGGGGAAGGAAAGCGATGGAGGGAGAAGGAGAAATTTGTAGCCGGTACAAAGTTTGCCGGGTCAGCTAGTTGATAACAATAACTAATAATAATCCTTAATACTAATAAACGGCTCATACATCGTATTGACATTCAATGGACAAACAATCTGAAATATTCGACACAAAATACATTTGTATGAAAATTTATATTTTTATATGGCAACACTGCAACATTTTTCCTCCGATGTGTACGATCTATAAGTACCTACAACCTCCTGTTATATTGTAATGACATAAGATTGATGAAATGATTACATAAAAAAGTACATTTGTATGAAAACTTTTATTTTTTGTATGGCAACCCTAAAATATTTTTTCACCATCATTTACGGACTATTAGAACCTACAATCGCCTCATACATTATAAGGCCATCAAATGAAGACAACCGCCTCAAATATTTGAAAAAAGAAAACATTTGTATGAAAATTATTATTTTTTGTATGGCAACACTGAAATTTTTTTCACCAAAATTCACAAAATATCAGGACCTACAAATGCCCCATACATTATAGTAGCGAAATATTCAATCCAAAAATAAATTTGTATGAAAATTATTATTTTTTGTATGGCAACACTGAAATTTTATTATATTTTCAAAACGAATGATTTAATTCAGAAATACCTTCTATACATTTTTTATACTCTTGATCTATAGTTTAGGCTCAACTACTCGAAATGTGAAAAAAATTCTGGACTCCAGTGTTGCCAGTTAATTAAGATGAAAATGGTCAAATGTCATTACGACGTTCACTTGAAATGTTTTGGTAAAATATTTTGATTAAAAATATTTTTCCTTCTACTTTTCATATTTTTGAATGGAAAGTCCAAAAAATTGTATGAACGAAGAACAGAAAAACCAAACATGGCAACACTTTCGGTCAAGTTACACAACCGCCCCATACAAAGTAACCCCCTCAAGTGTTGGCAACCTACTAATTTTTTCCCTCAAAAAATGCAATTTTTTGTATATTTTACAAAATGGCCGCCATGGGGTCCGCCATCTTGTCGAAAAAAAAATTATTCCCAAAATATCAAAATTGAGGACACTTTCAAGGGAAAACAAAAAGAATATTATAAAAAAGTTGAAAAACTACCCCGATGCGAGCCCACAAAGTCACCTCTAAAATTTCAAAACTTTAAAGAAAAATATCTCGGCGGCCATCTTGTTTTTTGATTTTTTTCTAATTTCATCGTATTAGTCGTCCCAAAGTTATTCGAAAATGACACCAATATTGGGTAGGTGCTCACATAAATAAAAAAGTTGACAATCGCCGAGCGGCCGCCATCTTGAATTTTCGAACGGTCGGATTTTTCCCATAGTGACCATAAGTAGTCAAGCAACTTTTCCATACATCATTATAACCCCCCACCAATACTTTCGGCTAGGCTACTCGAAATGTGAAAAAACGGGAAAAAAAATTCTAGCTCCCAGTGTTGCCAGTTAATTTAGATGAAAATAGTCAAATGTCATTACGACGACCACTAAAAATTTTTTGGTGAATTTTTTTGATTATAAATGTTTCTCCTTCTACTTTTTATATTTTTGAATAGAAAGTTCACAAAAATGTATGAAAGAAAAAAAAATCAACGTAACCTGGCAACACTTCAGACCAAGACCCACAACCGCCCCGTACAAAGTGACCCCCTCAAATGTTGCGAACCTAAAAATTTTTTCCTTCAAAAAATGCAATTTTTCGTACATTTTACAAAATGGCCGCCACGGGGTCCGCCATCTTGACGAAAAAAAAAATATACCCCAAACGTCAAAATTGGGGATAGATGCAAGGCAAGTAAGAAAAAAAATCGCAAAAAAGTTTAAAACCCAACGCAATCCGACCCCGCAAAGTCACCTCGAAAATTGAAAAATTTTAAACTTAAATATCTCGGCGGCCATTTTGTTTTTTCAAATTTTTCCAAATTTTTCGTAATACTTTTCCCAACATTAGACGAAAACGACACCAATCTCGGGTAGCTGCATAATAAAAAAAAAAGTTGGTCATTTCACCTCGGCCGCCATCTTGGATTTTCGAAAAGTCGGATTTTTCCCATAGATCCGGGGTTGAACAAAAAATTCTCTCATACAAAGTACTCACCCCCCACCACTCCTTCTGGGAGATCAATTCGGGTTTTCGTAAAACGAAAAAAAAATTCCAGCAGTCAGTGTTGCCAGTCGACATCGACGAAAATGGTCAAATGTCATAGCGACGACCTCGACACGGTTTCCTGTGTGACATTTGTATCAAAAATATTGCTCCTTCTACATTTCATGTTTTTGAATAGAAAGTCCAAAAAAATGTGTGAACGAAGATAAAAAAAATAAAACCTGGCAACACTTTGGGTCAAGTTACACAACCGCCCGGAACAAAGGCACCCGCTCAAATGTTGGCAACCAGAAGAAAAATGCACCCAAAAAATGTCATTTTTCGTACATTTTTCAAAATGGCCGCCACCGCGTCCGCCATCTTGTCGAAAAAATTAATATCCCCAAAATATCAAAATCGAGGATACTTTCAAGACAACGCAAAAAAAATATCGCCAAAAAGTTGAAAAACCACCCCGATGCGACCCCTCAAAGTCACCTCTAAAATGGAAAAAATTCAAACCAAAATAACTCGGCGGCCATCTTGTTTTTTAAATTTTTTCTCATTTTTTCATAATTCCCTTCTTAAACTTTACGAATACGCTCAAAAACGTTTTGCAAAAGGCCATAAACAAAAAAGTTGACAATCGCCGCGCAGCCGCCATCTTGAAAATGGGAAAAGTCAGATTTTTCCCGAGGTGTCGGGAGGAGATGGAGAACTTTCGCCATAGACAACATTATCGTATCTCTACTCCTTCTGGGAGAACAATTATATAGTTCACTCCCCGTAAGTCTAGGATTATATATAATAACTAGGTTTTCGCGTGGGGCGCGCGCTGCTAAAGCAGCGCGCGTGCCTTTCTCTTTCGCAAAAGACAAAATAAATAAATAGTTTTTTTTCAAAATTTTCATCGGTCTTGGAAATTTATTTTTCGATTCAGGGGTCTATTTGCGAAATGTTGCTACTACTTTTGCTTTGTCTATTTTTTTGGCACGATTAACAGAATATGAGAGGGAGAGGGAAGGGGTGAGGGAGAGGGAGAGGGAAAGGGAGAGATAGAAGGAGAGGGAGAGGTAGACGGAGAGAGAGTGGGTGGGAGAGGGAGGGAGATTGAGAGGGTGGAAGATGGAGAGGGAGAGGGAGGAAGAGGGGAAGGCAGGGAGAGGTAGCAGGAGATTTGAGAGAGGGGCAGAGGGAGACGTAGCGGAAGAGTGAAGGGAGGGGAAGAGGAAGAGGGAAAGAGGAGGGAGAGAGAGAGGAAGAGGGTGAGGGGGAGGAAGAGGGAGGAAGAGGGAGGAGGAGAGGGAGAGAGAAGAAGAGGGAGGGGGAGACGGAGAGGTAGCGGAAGAGGGAGGAAGGGGGAAAGGGCGAGGGAAAGGGTTAAGAGGGGGAGAGGGAGGGTGAGACGGAGTGTGAGTGAGTGGAAGTTGCTGAGGGAGTGGGAGAGGGAGGGGCGTGAGGGGGAGAGAGAGGGGAAGGAAAGCGATGGAGAGGGAGAGGGAGAAATTGATAGGCATTCCAAAGTTTGCCGGGTCAGCTAGTTGATAACAATAACTAATAATAACCCTTAATGCTATTAAACGCCTCATACATCGTATTGACATTCAATGGACAAACAATCTGAAATATTCGACACAAAATACATTTGTATGAAAATTAATATTTTTATGTGGCAACACTGCAACATTTTTCCTCCGATGTGTACGATCTATAAGTACCAACAACCTCCTGATATATTGTAATGACATACGATTGATTAAATGATTACATAAAAAAGTACATTTGTATGAAAACTTTTATTTTTTGTCTGGCAACCCTAAAATATTTTTTCACCATCATTTACGGACTATTGGACCCTACAATCGCTCCATACATTATAAGGTCATTAAATGAAGATAACCACCTCAAATATTTGAAAAAAGAAAACATTTGTATGAAAATTATTATTTTTTGTATGGCAACACTGAATTTTTTTTCACAAAAATTCACAAAATATCAGTACCTACAAATGTCCCATACATTATAGTAGCGAAATATTCAATCCAAAATTAAATTAGTATGAAAATTATTATTTTTTGTATGGCAACACTGAAATTTTATTGTTTTCCCAAAACGAATGATTTAATTAAGAAATATCTCCCATACATTTCTTATACTCTTGATCTATAGTTTAGGCTCAATTACTCGAAAAGTGAAAAAAATTCTGGACTCCAGTGTTGCCAGTTTATTAAGATGAAAATGGTCAAATGTCATTACGACGACCACTTGAAATGTTTTGGGGAAATATTTTGATTAAAAATATTTTTCCTTCTACTTTTTATGTTTTTGAATAGAAAGTCCAAAAAATTGTATGAACAAAGAAAAAAAAACCAAACATGGCAACACTTTCGGTCAAGTTGCACAATTGCCCCATACAAAGTGACCCCCTCAAATGTTGCCAACCTACAAATTTTTTCGTTCAAATAATGCCATTTTTCGTACATTTTATAAAATGGCCGCCACGGGGTCCGCCATCTTGTGAAAAAAAAAATTATCCCCAAAATATCAAAATTGAGGACACTTCCAAGGGAAAACAAAAAGAATATTATAAAAAAGTTGAAAAACCAACCTGATGCGACCCCACAAAGTTACCTCTAAAATTTCAAAACTTTAAAGAAAAATATCTCGGCGGCCATCTTGTTTTTCATTTTTTTTCTAATTTCATCGTATTAGTCGTCTCAAAATTATTCGAAAATGACACCAATATTGGGTAGGTGCGCACATAAATAAAAAAGTTGACAATCGCCGAGCGGCCGCCATCTTGAATTTTCGAACGGTCGGATTTTTCCCATAGTAAACATAAGTAGTCAAGCAACTTTCCCATACATCATTATAACCCCCCACCAATACTTTCGGCTGGGCTACTCGAAATGTGAAAAAACGGGAAAAAAAATTCTAGCTCCCAGTGTTGCCAGTTAATTTAGATGAAAATGGTCAAATGTCATTACGACAACCACTAAAAATTTTTTGGTCATATTTTTTGATTAAAAATGTTTCTCCTTCTACTTTTTATATTTTTGAATAGAAAGTTCACAAAAATGTATGAACGAAAAAAAAATCAACGTACCCTGGCAACACTTCAGACCAAGTCCCACAACCGCCCCATACAAAGTGACCCCCTAAAATGTTGCCAACCTAAAAATTTTTTCCTTCAAAAAATGCAATTTTTCGTACATTTTATAAAATGGCCGCCACGGGGTCCGCCATCTTGGCGAAAAAAAAAATATACCCCAAACGTCAAAATTCGGGATAGATGCAAGGAAACAAAGCAAAAAAATCGCAAAAAAGTTTAAAACCCAACGCAATCCGACCCCGCAAAGTCACCTCGAAAATTGAAAAATTTTAAACTTAAATATCTCGGCGGCCATCTTTTTTTTTCAAATTTTTCCAAATTTTTCGTAATACTTATCTCAACATTAGCCGAAAACGACACCAATCTCGGGTAGCTGCATAATAAAAAAAAAAGTTGGTCATTTCACCTCGGCCGCCATCTTGGATTTTCGAAAAGTCGGATTTTTCCCATAGATCCGGGGGTGAACCAAAAATTCTCCCATACATAGTACTCACCCCCCACCACTCCTTCTGGGAGATCAATTCGGGTTTTCGTAAAACGAAAAAAAAATTCCAGCAGTCAGTGTTGCCAGTCGACATCGACGAAAATGGTCAAATGTCATAGCGACGACCTCGACACGGTTTCCTGTGTGACATTTGTATCAAAAATATTGCTCCTTCTACTTTTCATGTTTTTGAATAGAAAGTCCAAAAAAATGTGTGAACGAAGATAAAAAAAATAAAACCTGGCAACACTTTGGGTCAAGTTACACAACCGCCCGGAACAAAGGGACCCGCTCAAATGTTGCCAACCAGAAGAAAAATGCACCCAAAAAATGTCATTTTTCGTACATTTTTCAAAATGGCCGCCACCGCGTCCGCCATCTTGTCGAAAAAATAAATATTCCCAAAATATCAAAATCGAGGGTACCTTCAAGCGAATGCAAAAAAAATATTGCAAAAAACTTGAAAAACCTCCCCGATGCGACCCCTCAAAGTCACCTCTAAAATCGAAAAAATTCAAACCATAATAACTCGGCGGCCATCTTGTTTTTTCAATTTTTTCCCATTTTTTCGAAACTCCCTTCCTAAACTTTACGAATACCCCCAAAAACATTTTGCAAAAGGCCATAAACAAAAAAGTTGACAATCGCCGCGCAGCCGCCATCTTGAAAATGGGAAATGTCAGATTTTTCCCGAGGTGTCGGGAGGAGATGGAGAATATTCGCCATAGACAACATTATCGTATTTCCACTCTTTCTGGGAGAACAATTATATAGTTCACTCCCCGTAAGTCTAGGATTATATAATATAATAATAAAATAGCTGACGCCTTCAACAAAATTTCAGGAATTACAAAATCTCTTTTAGGATCTACTGAATTACCTATAGGTAAATTAAAAGAATTACTGAAGACTGTTGAAGTAACGATTAACCCTCAAAGGTATGTGAATGTCAAGTATCGAGTACAACAGAACATCCCCTAGTTAATAAAAATGAAACTAATTCAGTGAAAGGCAACAAAGCCTATAAAAGCAGTAAGCGCCCGCACCGCGCCTCCGACTTGGCAAGATGGCGGCACTCGCGCTATTGGTACGTTATGTTCTTGTCGTTTAAAAATTGATATGCTTATTAATTTAAACACAATAATAATAACAAAGAAATTTAAAAACAAAGCGAACATGCAATTTTTCATAAATTAAATTAATAATTCATATCTTTCTATTTTTAAATGATTTAAGTAAAAATAAATGCAAAGAATAACAGTTTTAAAATTAGACTAAATTTGAATTTAATTATGACAAAGATTTTTCCTCTTTTTAAATTAATGAATAATTTAATCAATAATAAGAATATTTTAACAAGGCTTTTAATTAAATGACCTTGTTTGAAATAATGAAGTTTTGAATTTTTGCCTGATTAATTTTTCATAACAATTATTTTAACATTTTAGTATATTATGTATTTTGTCATTTTGTATCTTATGTCTAAGTGAATTATGACGTTTCATACATTCCAATTAATTAGAACGTTGCGTGTGATAAGCTGATAGCTGGACTTCAACTGGTTTCTTTGTTACCCGATGTTGTTAATTGGAGGTCTGTGTTAACAGGTTCAGATTGTGCAGTGTTAAGTGTTTGTGTTAAATGTGAAAATTATAATTTGTGTTAGTGTGAAAATTTAAAGAAAATTTAAGTGATCTACACGCATTGAAGAATTATTACTAGCGTATAGAACCGGCACCGCGAACACCATGTATGTCCCAATGCATTGGCACCACGTGGCTTCAATTTTCAATGGATTCGTTCGATTTTGAAAGGAGAACGGGGGCTCAATTTTGAAAATTGAACCTCCCGGGCGGGACACACATTTTGTTCGAGATGTCTGTTCTATGACATTATACTTCAATGTCTACACGTGGTTTCTTTTGTTTTGGTATTGTGAGCAACAGCAAATTCGTGTTGAAGTTGATTAACTTTTACACATTGATGGATTTTTAAACGTAGCTTTGGCGGTTACTATATTAACACAAAAGTGGCAATTTCCCATTCCATGTAGCTTGAGACGTTGGCATTCTTTCTTACGAGACTGTCCCAATCGAGAAACGAACTTGGGAACCTTGGCTTTGTAGGTACCCGCTACTGTGTTTCAGGGTCGGTCTTATATACGTATTACGGAATTTATTGTAAATCAAAAACATTATACTTCATAAAACTTGAATAAATAATAAAAGTAAAAACAATACATAATACATATTGTAAAAACAAAATACTATAGTCATCCAACTGTTAAAATTAGATTTATTAGATATCAAACTCAGCAGCGTCTGACTTCAAGAGTGAAGCGAGTTGCGGGTCTTCAAATCCATTACATAGTACTTTGCCTCATTTTGTAACATTTCTAAATTAAAATCTTGAACGTGCATAATATCCTAATAATACAGAAAATAATAGGTCTTATGAAATTGGAGATTTTATAACCAGCATTTTCAGATTTGGATTGGCGCGCATTTCGAAATTCAAATAAATTTTATTGGAAAGGTTCGAAAGCCGTATTATTTTTATTTCAAATTTAGTCATTTTTTTAGATAGTGTTTTGTTTTTGTAAAATTGTGGTAGTTTTTGGCGCTATGGATAAACTGAAGTTACGTAAAATTTTTCGAATATGAGTTCCTACGTGGAAGTACTGCTACGAAAACAAACATGAAACATTAACGACGTGTAAGGGCCTAACAGTGCTTGCATAAACGCAGTCCATTTATTTATTTATTCTTTATTGAACCTAACACAAATAATGGAACAAAAAACGGACTTAATGCTTAAAGCATTCTCTGCCAGTCAACCTTAGGGCAGTAGGAGAACAAAGAAGGCGGTGACAACAAAGAAATTGTTATTATTGGTGCAATCGTTTTAAGTCTGGAAATTTTGAATTGAAGTACGAGCCTCGCGGTCGGCCGGTAATCATTGGCGACAACGAAGAATTTAAGATCTAAGCATCTACGGCTGACCTTGCTGCGGGCTTTGGACTTAGTGTCAAAATAACATTGAAGCAACTACCATCAAAATGGCAAAATTGTATAGGTAATTTTGGTCATGACTTTTATTAGCTAAAATAAAAAATAAAAAACCATAAAATTTTAAAATTTTCATACGAATCTCCAACTTCATAGGTACCTACCTATCTACCTACAAATACCTACAGAAACATTTGTGACTTGTGTGCTTTATATCACGTTTTGGCGTACTTAATCGAACGTTAGCTAAATTCTCGTAGTTCAGCAAAAGACCTTCATTACATTCAATAAAGAAACCTACAAATTAATACGCGCTTAATTATTCTTTATAAGAATTAAAAGAAAACGAAGGGAAAAAAAATCACCGTGAAGTCAAACTTGTCGGAGCTTACTATCAAAATTAAGTACGGAGATAATTACGGGAGATCTATTCGCCGACTATCGAACAAGTGGTTAAATAACTTTTTACTTTTCTTGAAATTAAGTCATCGTCACATTACATTAGGCAAAAAAAATTGTTCGATAATATCGTTCACCGGTTCCTGTTTATAAGCGTTTACTTTTTTAACTCGTTTTTTGTTACATTGTTCTCAAATTATACAATGAAAATAAAACTAAATAAATGAAAATAAAATTAAACATTGAACTTTGTAACATAGATTTAAATTCAAACTGTAATGTTAATTTTAATGCGGTCACTAGATTTTAATGTAGTTTAATTTCATAATAACTTCGAAGGTAACGCACATTGTGATACAAACGTCCCAATTTCGGTACTTTTACGCCAGATTTCTCTATTTCTTGCCAGTTGTCAGTGAATAATCGAACGAGTGAAGCAGTAAATCATAATTTGTTTGCATTCCGATGGGCCAACAGTCGGGTTGGCCGCTTGGCCGCATGGCCAATTGGCGTGTGCAGTGTGTCAGTGCGTGGTCACTTGGCCACTTGCTCAAGTGTAATGTAACACCCTCGAGTTCGTGTAATGTAACGGTTTGCAAAAGTTATACTATTTCGTAATCGCAACTATTTATCAGGGCATTATCTAGAATAAGAATAACGTTTGTTGTGCACTGATGCATTACTTCAACAAGCGTGTTGATTTACCGTTTTGTTTGGCAACGGTTCTGTGACGACTCGGTCTTACTAGGACGGTGGTGACAACTTACTATGGTTGCGTATCACTACGCATCATCATCATCATCATCATCATCATCATCAATTCACAATATGATATAATGATAATGATGAAGCAAGTGATACATACATATAGATTATAGATCCATCAGAGCTCCCAGTAGGATCTACTGTTTAGTGTAGTTCACCCGGCTGTTACTAAAATACTTGCTGAAGCCAATGGCTCTACTCTTGATGCTTGTTATATTTGTCGCAAATCAGTAATTTCAAATCATAAAATGGAACGTCAAGCCTCTCCGACATATTATACATAATTAAATTAATAAATTAATTATTAATTTATCCAATTTCAAATACAATTACCAGGCAATATAGGTGAGGTCGCATGCCGAGAGATCCGGATAATGTTCATTTATCGAATAAATTTTACTCGAATCTTAGCTGTGTTGATTGTGTCCACGTGGAGTCACTTGGCAATCATAATGTCAGCATTCACGGGTATATTATTCCGTGCTTCAGAGGGCAAGTTATCGTCAATCCCGGTTATCGTTGGACAACAATCATTAAACGTAGGCGGTCTCAACATAAGAATTTAAACTTGGACCTTCGTCAATACAGTGGTTCGAATACTTCAAATGGCAGTTGCCAATAAATTTACTTCCATAATAAAAACCCTTGTCGTATTTCTGTAAACAACATCACAATATAATCATAGATAGTATCAGAACAAGATTAGCCAGCTGCAGTCAGTGGGCGTTACAGCGGTAATGTCCTGTGACCGATGTAATTCCACCGGTTGGACCGCTCACCATGATTTATGGCAGGAAAGAGATTTCTTTACGTAGGATAAACTCGTCTAATTACATGACTTATTTTATTCCATGATATTTAACTTGAGGCCCACGATGGAGCGCTGTGTATGTGTATGTGTATTCGGAATGTTTCTTAAAATAGATTTTTATTTTTTCAACAAATTACGCGGTTTTAGCTACTATTTCAATAATTTCTTCTTCCATGCAATAATTAAAAATATATTTAAATACTATTTGAATTATCATTTAATTTTGTAACAAAAATATTAGTGAATTTGTTATATTTGAATTGCTTATAGGAAAAATATTTATATTTTTCTTAAATCTTATTAACTTTATAACGAAATCATTTCTTCTTAACGAACTGTTGATGTTTCAGGGCTACTATTTCTGGTAGTTAATATATTGGTCGTATCCTAGCTAGCCTTTCACCTTAGTAATATGTAATGCAGGAGATATGTACAAGAGTGCTACAGTTGATGTATGCCAGTTAACATATTTACATGTGGAACCAGTTCGTGTGACATTCAATGAGTGTACTGATATGTAAAGGTTTAGTTCAAGGTTGGCCTTTAAAGCTAGGTTAAATCAATATTTGGATCGGAGAGAAATGTTTATGATAATCACTTAAACTGGATTAATTAGGACATAGATTTACGTAAAATTTGTTGACAAACACCATTTGTTTAAGATGTCAGTTTTGTCGGAAGTAAGTCCATAGGTATTTTTCGAAAATGGTGAGAATTATTGCCTTCTACTAACTTCGAGCTGCTGCACGTGAATTGATTTCGTCAATTATAATGCTTTAAAATAAGATATGACTAAACTGTACTGCATATGCATTTACGGAATAGTCAAGTATCGAAATGCTTAAAAAAATCTTATGTTTTGATAATGATACATAACACAAACAAGAATTTATAGAACTGGAATTGAAACTGATGTCGAAGTTTCCAACAAGTAAAACGTTCATAGAAACATGTAACTATTATAACATTAAGGACAGATAAAATCAGCATTTAGATACAGAAAGTTGTTTTAAAGTTCAGAAATTTGTTTATAACATTGTTTACATCATTGTTTATTGGTTATTTTAATTGCAACTGGATATTTTAATTCCCGTACAAATTAAGTAATAACCGCAATAAATAAAAACATTATCAAGAAAACTATTTGGAAGAGCAGACAATTTATTAACAAAGGTAGATTTTAAATTATATTTTGTACGAACTTGGCTGTAATACAGTGAAATTCAAATATAAAAAGTAATTAAAAAAAACCGACTTTTTATAATAGTTTTATACGCAGTTACGGGTTTTTTGTTTTTTTTTAATTTTTTTTTTATTTTACACTTTTTAGTTAGGATTCATTAAGAGAGTGTATAAATTAGCGAGAATGGTTGTTTAAGCAACTTTAAATCGTTATCCTAAACTGTTACTGAAAATGAAAAATGATGAAAGGAACCTAAAATTTTTTTTTCTCAAAACCTATCGATGAATACCTATTCAAAAAAAATTTTTGAACACACAATATTTCGCCAGAAATCGGCATTTTTTTTTCAATTTTGATATACCCATTTGTCACTCTCATAATTAAGACCAACATAACGTCCTCTCTCAAACTGAAATCAATCAAGCCGGCCGTCATTCAAGCCGAAATATATAATATAATACATACATACATACACTAGAAAAACATAATCCTCCTTCTGGCGCAGTTTAAGCCAGGTCAAGAAACGGGTCCGTTGCTTTTCTCTTTACCTCAGTACCCTTACTGTACTCATTACCCGTCCAATAGTACGTAGTAATAGTAATATACGGTGATGACTTTTTACTATCAAATCGCCCATCTACTCGTGCACCGTTAAAACTAACGCACACAACCACACATAAAAATTCCAAAATAACGTTGATATTGTCATCTCAAAGAGGAAAATATCGCAATACAACACCCTAAAACATGACAAGTCAAAAAACGGTTTAAATAAAATAATCATAGTCATAATTGAATTATGGTGTGCGTCACTTCCTGCAAGCGTCGGGCAGCGTGGCCACCGCAGTGACCGGCTGCAAACCGGACCGCGGCCTCTAAATATTTCTACTTTCCGATTTGTCGCCCTTTGTATAAATTATTGACTTGCCCGCAAAACCAAACAAAGAACGCGAATGTTAAACACATTCAACGCGACATGTTACTGTGTTGTCATTTTTGTAATCTACTTACCTCATAATCGAGTTATCTATACAAATAGGTATATAAAATTGGAGTGTCTGTTTCTAACATTAAAATAACCCTTTTTTACTAAGTATAATGGTTGTCTATCTGTTTGTTTCGGCTAATCTCTGAAATTGCTAGACCGATTTTGACGGGACTTTCACTGGCAGATAGCTGATGTAACAAGGAGTAATTTAGGCTATTTTTATTTTAGAAAAAAATAGTTTTAGAAAAAAACGCGGTACGTAGTTCGCCAGGTCAGCTAGTGATTAAATAAATAAATAATATTTTTCAGCAGTTAAGGGTTATCATATTTTGTGTATCTTACGATTAGAGGTACTCACTGATATTTTAATTCATTTCCGTGGATCATTGAACTTTTGCTCTGTGATGCTATTTCTGCTCTCTTCTCTTTTGATCAGCAGCTGTTCGGTGTTGCTTGGTGCTGATTTCCATGGGCAACAGCGATCTCTTAGTAACAGGTGGCTTATTGGATAGTTTGTTGGCTATGCACGTAAAAATATGTGATTTGAACAAGCATTATTGATTTGAGCACTAACATGTTTTTTTCCCCGAACCGGAGCACCATTAGGGTATGATGATGGGGGGATGCTATGATGGTTGTAGATGTAGTTTTTTCACTTGATTCTTTCAAGAATCAAGAATCATATTGTTCACTTTATTAGCTTAATAGGTTGTCTTGTCTGGAAGAACCTATTGTACTAATTCCTGTATTATCAAATGCATTTAGATATAATTTTGGTGTATAATAAAGAGGATTTTGTTGTTGTTGTTGTCGTTGTTAGTCGCAAAGTACTTTTAGTTATCGCAAAATAACGCCCAATACAAGTAACTAAAT
This sequence comes from Thymelicus lineola, assembly GCA_963932265.1. Classification (NCBI taxonomy): domain Eukaryota; kingdom Metazoa; phylum Arthropoda; class Insecta; order Lepidoptera; family Hesperiidae; genus Thymelicus; species Thymelicus lineola. The sequence continues at coordinate 17,157,002 of OZ010690.1, forward strand.
GTTGTACGTATACTTCGGCAACGCAATCCGTTCATTTCTAGCACTAAATAGTTGCACGTGCTGTCCATATCGGCGTGATGAAATGTAATAGAAAAGTTTGACACGTAAATCCATCAATGCGTGAACCATGATTGAGGCAAGTTGGAAACTACGAGCGGGGAGGTTAAAAATAGCACTCGCTTAAACGTGTATTACTTTACCCAAACAGTATTACTTTAAAATTAGTCATTAGAAAAACGCTACATGTCTTTTAATGCCAATGACTTTGTACTAGTTGGTAGTAACTTTGTCTGTAAACCGAGAGGTTCCGGGTTCAATTCTCGGCCTTAGTAATGTCTTATTTGTGTCCATGTCACCCGCGACACAAGAAATCCTATAGCGTGCGTATGGGCGTAAGAGTGTGTATCGTTTTCTTTTTTATTATTAAAGTGTGGGACTTTATTTGAAGCGTAGGTATAATTAATTTCTTTTTCGTTGTTTGTAAGGTTCCTATACCATAAACTAATAATACAGTATTAAATTATTTTGAGCCAATATTCTGTCGCCTCAGCCTCTACTTTAGGCCATGCAATATTTTTCCTAAACAATTTCGCTTTACGTAATCGCCGCGAATAATAATAGCAAGGTCACGCCTCGTGTGCTTGAACCAAATTTGTAACTTTACTGTTTTAGCACAAACCACTTTTGTCACAATACATTTTTTACGAAAAATATCGTAAATTTTTACGAGTGCAGTTGCACGGTTCTTTCGTTGTTCAATATTTTATTCTTAAAATTTTATTGTTGTGTACATTTTTTGTTTCACTTTAACTTTTTATATTAGTCTAGGAGGATTCACGGAATGTCGTAGATGTTCAAACGCTTCACAAAATACATCTAGGTGAATGCTCTAGCATGTACACTTGTACATCTATCTAACATAACATATACATGTGTATACTAGCAGATCTATTTAAGCAATTAGGAAGAAAAGATAGTTTGTTGATGTAGAAACTGTTAGAATTTTCATTTTGCCTCCTTTCATAGTTTTAGGCTTTATGGTATTTTGATATTTGAAGATACTGACGAACCCCGATAGTTATCGTAAAAAGACAGTTTTTCCGTTAAAGTGATTCGTCTTGTTAATATCAACCTACCCAACATATTTTTCTGAAGCATGAAATCTTGTTGTGCTTATATAAATCATAATTATAATTTACATTTGGAAATAATATTTTGTTCACGTTTATTCCAGACGATCCTGGCTCTATGCGCGTGCGCATGCGCGCAGTACCAAGAGGAGCGCGCGCCGCGATACATCGCCTCGGAGTCCAAGACGGCCCCACCCCCCGTGGCCATTCTCAAACAAATCAACAGGTCTATTTTCAACTATTATTATCATCTAAACTAATATTTTAAAGAGGAAAATTTAGATTTTTTTGTTTGTAATGGATTTAATAAGCTCAAAAACTACTGGACTGTTATCAAAAATTATTTCACATATAGGACGAAAACTGAGGCAAAGCGAGGATGGTTACTCGTTACTATTACAGGTAAAGAGAAACTCCTTTTTCGCGTGAAACGCATCAACGCCAGAATTAATTATCAACTTGAAAATAACTAGGTATGCTAGAATTACAAAAGATTAGTAGATTTTATAGCCTAACCCTAGGCAAATAATAAGAAAAGACTTTAGGGAATTCAACCTCTACGGGTATAACGTTGTCTAGACAAAAACATTAAATGAATTTCTGTTAACTAGCTCTTGTAGTCTCCAACAATTCGCACTGGAGTAGGTATCGTGGTGGCATATGCTTTAGACTTCCTCAAGAAAAGACCTGACAGAGGAGCAATTAAATAAACTTGAGCGATTACAAAATATTTGTATAAGGTTTGTATTTGGATTGCGCAAATATGACCATGTTTCAGACTTCCGCTCAATGCTCAAGTGGCTCCCTATCCGCCTTCGCCGGAATGCTCATATACTTTCTACTCTCTACTGCATCCTATTCAATCCTACATCACCGCCGTACTTAAAAGAGCGGTTTAAATACAGGTGTGATACACATGAGCATGACCTTCATCTTCGTTCCTCCTATAATCTTTTCCTTTGCACTCCTTTTAGCTCAACTTCCTTCTATAAAAAATCTTTTTCTGTATACTCCGTTCACCTTTGGAATACTCTTCCCTTATCTATCCGACGTTCTGAGTCCCTTCTCTCCTTTAAGAATAAAGTTAAGGATTTCTATCTAACCCTTTGACTAGCTTTCGTGGATTGCTTTGATGACATAAAATACATTATAATTATATATATATATATATATATATATGTATATGCTATATTATATATATATATATATTGTATTTATTTGTATATATCTTAATTAACATATATATATTTTATTTATGTACCTTCTTATCTACATAGTTTGTTTTATCTTTTGTTTTAAATATTAATTCGTAAACTTTTTACTGTTTGCACCTCTACCTACGCATTTCTTGAACGTCTGTGTCCTCTACCCTTAGGTTGTCTGGTAGAAATCGCTATTACAGCGATAAGACCGCCTATTGTGTCTAATAATACTAAAATTGTAATATTTTATGTACTTTTTGTGTGCACAATAAAGAATATTGTATTGTATTGTATTGTAAAAGAGACAGGCGCTCAGTAGTTAAAGGGTTGAACTCAGCCAGTCAGATCTTGTATCATCCGTATCATAGAGAATATCCTAATGCCCTTTGCATTAGGGTGTATGATTTGTAAGCGTTGATTTATTTAATTTATTTTAAACGTTGCTCATTGCAGACACAATGAAGACGGTTCGTACACTTACGGGTACGAAGCCGGCGATGGATCGTTCAAGATTGAAACTAAATCGCCCAGCGGCGAGGTGAAGGGCAAGTACGGATACAAGGACGACACCGGCAAGGTAATACATAAATATTTAAATAGACATTTGACTTTAGATCTTTACATCCAATTAACACGCTTAAAACTCTTAAGATAACCCCTCAAGAATCTTTTAATAATATTTAGTGCATTAATTTATAATGATTTTCGTCCCCCTGTAAATGGCATATTTGACTTTTAATGCCAGTTAATGAAATGACTGTTTGGCCTCTTGTATGATAAACAAAACTTCCTTTTCTTATGAGAATGAGATGCAATGTTTTAACAAGATAAGTGTTCTTTCCCTTAAACTAACTCATATTATTTATTATTATTATTATTCCTTATGAAATATTCATAAACTTATTCTCACTTTCTCTTACTTTAATTTTTTTGTTGTATACCCGAATGTAGTCTGGAAGAAATCGCTTACACAATCAAAGGATGGCCTTCAGTGATGTTATAGGAAAAAGATTTCTAAGATCATTGATAGCCTTGCAATTTTTTGCAAATACGAATATGAGATGTAAAAAAAAAGTTGTTTGTAATATGGATTTTAGTCCAAAAATTAACATTCATATAAAACTTTCCTTATTTCCTTTCCTTATATTTTATAACATTTATTTCCATATTTCCAGGTTCGTGTGGTCGAGTACGGAGCCAACAAGTTCGGCTTCCAGCCAGCTGGTGAGGGCATCACCGTGGCCCCGCCCACCTTGGTTGACGAGTCCACTCGCGAGGAGGGCTTGAGGCCTAGCAAGCAGCAGGTAATGTTCCACTCGACGGACTTTTATCGGAAAGAACAATAAAACGATGTCATTTTCGGCATGAAAGATGTTCCATTAATAATTCAAGTCGACTTCCCTACTCATAGGCACAGACAAAAAAAAGAACTAGACGGATTGTCAGCAACAAATCCAGTGAAGCACCCATAGTAATACCAACTCCTCTATTCGTACAAGTATCACACGCACACATTGACACCATGCTGTTATTAATCAGCCGCCATTACCGCGTCGGCCCGCACTAAAAATGGCGGACACATGGTAAGCGGGCGGCGTCACTCTCGATAAGACAAGGTGACGTCTGGTTCTTTTTTAAGTCTGTGCTCATGGGGTACTAAACTAAACAACGGCCGAGCCTGCGACGTCATGCTACCTGTTGGGATTGTTTGGATCTGTCACACACTTATCCCAACTGTTTGGTTTGCTTACCTGGCGAGCAGCCACTTTGTTAGTAAACCGTGAAGCGTTTGAATCGTTGTGTTCCCCCGCTTCCTTCTCAGCTATTCATCGGTGATGCTTCTTGTCCATGGATGGATTATCTATTTCAGTAGAGCGCACAACGAGAAGGGAGGTATATCCTACAGGGGCAGGGGATGTTCATTTAAACTTAAGGAAGGTTGGAACACGATAATCTTTTATTATTCCTAATAATATCCTTTTTCGTGCTTCGGAGGGCACGCATAGCCGTTGGTCCCGGTTGTTATCATAAAATAACAATTGTTAAGCTATGTCGGAAACCCTCGGGCGGTTCGAAAACTTCCGACACTCTAGTTGGCCACTAACCCCTCCTAACCAATGAACACTGGAGCAGCGTGGTGGAGAATGCTCTAGGCCTCCTCAAGAGGAGAGACCCGTGCGCAGTAGTGGGCCATTAATGGGTTGAAGCCCAGCTATTTCTATACTTACGCACTCCCAGTAAAGTATTATAAAAATCATTTAGCGCTCTTGCTTTTAGTCTCTGGAAGTTATGTTATGTTAAGTGTTAGTTTCCTTCATCTGTCTTTACTTCATCTTTCTTCTTTCAATAACATATTTCCTGTCTTTCACTTCCAGTCATTCTTAATGTGATCTTTTCTTTCTTGTAGTTTTTGAATATCAGCATATCTCAGTGATTATTATCATTGACACTTGCTTTTTATTTGCATATACTTTATGTACACCCCTACTCTTCTTGATTCCTTTTTTCTGTTGAAATCCACAAGACTTGGTTGTCTGGAAGAGATCGCTCTTAGTGGGAAGGCCACATGTCTTGTAACGCCTTTTTTAATGTCTTGTTACTTTATTTACCTACTAGCTGATGCCCGCAGCTTTGCATACGGAAATTATATTTTAACTTATTCAAACTTTTATGCTTTTTTCCCGGAAAATATTTTAATTTTCGGGATGAAATTTATATAAAACATGACCCAGAGTATCAGTAACAACTTTACCAATTTTCATTGAAATCCGTTCAAGGGTTTTTATGTGATGCCCGTACAGACAAACAGACACTTTGAGTTTTATTATAGTATAGATACTCGTATTGTTAGGAATAGGAAGGTATTTGTTATAAAATTAAACTGGCAGTCAAACCGATCCCCCATGTACAAACAGATAACGTAAACGCGCCCAATAACGCCACCCCAAAATCTGCATCCAATACCGACAGTTTTTTTAATCACTATTTTAAGGCATACTATAGATTTCATGAAAGTTGTAGCCTAAAAACATTTTAGGTATGTATATTGAGAAACAAAAATAATAAAGTTTGTGTGTGTAAATAATCAGCAAACAGAATAATTAGATAATAACTGCGACGCGCCCGCAACGGACGCCCGTCTCATAGTGTTGCGCTCCCGGCTACATAAGTAAACATAATTATTACTTAAGAGAAATTAACTTAAATAAAATGTGTATATCTATACATATTAATAAAATTGAAGAGTCTGTCTGTGATCTCGAGATAAATAATTTTTTCAAGTTGCAAATCGTTACTTGCACGATACCAACACCGAAAAATGAGTTTTTAAAATTTTTGTCTGTCTGTCTGTTTGTTTGTCTCCGCTAATCTCCGAAACCACTGAACGAATTTTAACAACACTTTTACTAGGATATTGCAAAGTGTTCAACTTAACAACTAAGCAATTTTTTAGGGTTCCATACTAAAGGGTTCCTTAGGGATGGTTTGTATGGAAAAATAAAAAAATATCAGCTTATTTGTTTTAAACTATTAAAAAAGTATTCTCCGTACAAAAAGAGTTATACATGCATTTCTTAAATTTTACTTATATTGCATGGAAAGGCCATAAAATGCATTTAAAGGTTATTTTTTTCATTAATTCAAATCCCTATTACTGAGTGGATATCTATTTTTGTATTTTGTTTTTAATAGCATATTGTTTGCGTATCTATGTCCTCCAATATAATTTCAGCATTTTATAAATTTTACCTGGGAAGTGGTAGAAAAACGCAAATTAAGTCTGTATGAGTAACCGATATCCAATAAATAATCGATTACTATCTTGGCAACTAGATGGCTCTGTATTTGTTGATTCACGCCAACGACTTTAATACATACACCTTTAGTACATATTAATATAGGTAATTATGTCTGTCTGTGATTTTGAAATAACTGCATTTTTCATGTTATAAATCGTTACTAGCACGATATCAAAACCGAAAAATGAGCTTTTTAATTTTTGTTTGTCTGTTTGTTTGTCTTCATTAATCTCTGAAGCTACTGAACGGATTTCAACAGGACTTTACTACAATATCGAATCTTCAACTTAAATTATAAGCAATTTTTTAGGGTTCCATAACAAAGCGAGAAAGTAAAATATGAGTCGATTTGTTTTAAACATACAAAAACCTTTTCTTCACACAAATTGAGGCATAGGTAACATTTCTTAGTTTTTTTTTATATTTTGCAAGGTGGAGCCAAAGCGTGGCACTGGAGTACTTATTTTTTTACAAATGTACAATAATTCAAATACACATAAATATAACTGAAGTGAATGTCTGTGATTTCGAAATATATAATTTTTAAGTTGTAAATCTATACTTCCACGATACCAAAACCGAGAAACGAGTTTTTAATTTGTTTTAAACTTACAAAAACGTTCTCTTCACACAAGATAAGGCATACATGCATTTCTTAGTTTATTTATATTTCGCAAGATGGAGCTAGAATATGGCACTGAAGTATTTTTTACTAAATATCTATTTTTATATTTACTTTTTTAAATCATTAATTGCGTATTATGGCCTCCAACGTAAATTTAGCATTTTTTTATATTTCACCCTGGAAGGGGTTGAAAATCGTAATTTAGTGTTGTGCAAATAGTAGACAATATTAAAGAAATTGAATAATTGGTAATAAAATACATAAATCCACTAAACAAAACGTATTGCGGCGTGTTAAATCAAGCTTAGGATTGTTCTTTGAAATAACTAAGTGTGTGTTGTAGTAGTGATGTTGTAGTTCTGTTATAATGCAGTCTTGAGGAACATCGTGTTGAGAGTGCAGAGTGCTGAATTTTCTCAGTTTCAGCAATATCTTCCCTTTGCCGAATTATTGATTTGCCAAAACTACAATGTAATAAATGTGAAAATGTGTTGCTCCTTTATTACCATTCTCATATAACTCATCCAATTAACCTTAACTCTCTCTCATCGCTAAACCAATCTTGATGTGTTTTGGTATATACATAGATTGTACCTTGGAGAACAATATAAGACTATTTATTTTTTTAAAGTCTGGGTACCTAATGTGAAATACTGTTGGATCAGCAAACATCATCATGCAATTTATTTATTCAATGTTATTTAAGTACTAAGGGTTAAGTAGGAAACACAAAATTTAGAAAATAATACGATGAAATAATAATAAAATAATAATAATAAAAATAATAAGTAACAGCAATCGGCTCATTACGAACTAGGGTTGTTGAACCTCACTTAACTATTTAGTAAAACCTAACATAACTGTGTAACGAAAAGATAAACGGAACAAACTTAACTTTGCCGTTGTAAAACTGTTGTCCCCATATATGTATCGACATGGGTCCCGATCATATTACCAAGTTCCGCAAATAGGTTTAATTTTTTTTTTGTGATACTTACAAATTCACAGTTTTAAGATTTTTTATTTAACCTACGTTTTACCTAAGACATTTCTTCTAGCCCAATGTTTTTTGATTGCGTTGAGGATACAGAATACATATTATATGTTTTCACAGCTCCTAGGGGTTGCAGACCTGAGTGTTGGATTAATTTTAATTTGTTACCTTCACGCGTTCCTGAGAAAAAAGGTCTTGAAATACAAACAGACAGACGGGCAATGGAGTAAGTGATCATAAGGGAACCGTGTTTTTTCTTTTGAGGTAGGTAATGAACCCTAAAAATATCGAATCGTTATTTCGAGTATTGACCTTGTAACGAGGTGTAATAATACCTCGTTCAATATTCCTTGGCTGGCAGATGCATTTTCTTCTAAATTTTTAAATTTTGACAACAATTTATATTTTGCAAAAAGGCATCTGTCAGCTGGGCTTCCATCATGGAGAATGGGAGCTTGAAAAATTTATAAAGAACGTTTTATTATTTTTATATCACTTTTACATACAGTTTTTTAATTTGCATAGTTGTGTTATGTTTACTATCTATACTACTATCTATCTACTATCTATGTCTGTGGTGTTATGTTTAGTTGCAATATAATGGAGAATCGAAGTTGTGTCTCAATAATTATACCTACCTACCCTGCCCTGAGAGTGAGTCTTAATACCTGATACTTGTGGAGGATCTACACCCTCGCACTCTTCTAAATTTTTAAATTTTGACAACAATTTATATTTTGCAAAAAGGCATCTGTCAGCTGGGCTTCCATCATGGAGAATGGGAGCTTGAAAAATTTATAAAGAACGTTTTATTATTTTTATATCACTTTTACATACAGTTTTTTAATTTGCATAGTTGTGTTATGTTTACTATCGATACTACTATCTATCTACTATCTATGTCTGTGGTGTTATGTTTAGTTGCAATATAATGAAGAATCGAAGTTGTGTCTCAATCACTATACCTACCTACCCTGCCCTGAGAGTGAGTCTTAATACATGATACTTGTGGAGGATCTACACCCTCGCAACCTTTCATAGTAACGTGGTTCTAATGAGCGATCACGCTGCTTTAAGAGTAGGTATATTATGTAAGTTAACTAAAGCACCTAAGATTTTTTCCGAAGCGAAGCGAGGGCGATTGCTAGTAATAAATAATATATTGGTTTTCTAGATTCACATCTAATATTACCGTTCTGACTATTTTTTGTGGTTTAATTCGAATTTTACCTTAAAGCGGTAATAGAAACATAATTTTCATAAGTTGTTTCTAATACCGCCTCATGGCGTTGTTAGATGTTTTACAATAGTTAGTATTTTAGATTTTATATCTTTTAATACGTAATTTTCGATGTTTCTTTTAAGTTGTTTGATTCTTAAGAGTATATTACATAATTTGATCAATTAACGCCATACATTTTGTCTCATAGATTTTCTTTTAAACAAGATTCGACGTAAGCAATAATTTTTAGTAATGTATGGCAATGTATTTTAAATAATATATCTCATATCAAAATTAAAAAACTTTTTGATATAAAAAAATAATCATAGCAATGACATCCATCTAAACACGTTTGCATTAGAGCAGAAATTTTAGCCAGTTATTGTTTATTTTTGCTGTCGCTAATAGAATAAAATAATCTTCATACTTAATTCTATTACCGACCCATACGGTCTTATTTATAAAAATATATTGTAGGTTTGCTTAAAATTCTGATAAGCCTACTATAATTTTCTGTATTCATATACGTTATATAGAGGCACTTGAGTAAATAAAAAAAATATACCAGTGTGACTGGTAAAAGACTTTAGATAAGGACATGAAAGTAAATAGTCTTAGCTAATGATAAAAAAAATCAAAATCAAAATTATCCTTATAGTCCGTAAATTTATTTCAATCAAATTAATCTCAAAATACTCCGGAAGTGTGGACACCGTGTACAAACGGTCGAAACACTACGGTCTAACGACGCCGCGCCTCCGCACCACAGTGCCACGCGATCAGCTGGTAGGTGGGTGAATGAACTTTGGTAAGGGCAACATAAAGCTAAAGCATAAAAAAAATACAAAGCTAAGCTCTTATACTGTGATTTATTCCAGATATTTACGGGGATTTCGTTAAAACTGACACAAAAAAATCTGCATCAATAATAGGTTTTTAATTATCTTCGTACTTTTACTTTAAATAATGGAATCATACATTTACAATGATTGATGTTTTACGTATTGATTTTATTACGAGTATTTACACAAGCCTTAACAGATGTTCAAAAAGTTCACCTCCTCGAGTGATGCGGAGTTCAGCACGTTTGCACAAATTGTCCTTTACGCGGTTTAGCACAAGAACACTTCACTTCGAACTTTATCAAAAGCAGTCACTATTCTTAATTTTAATTCGTCTCTGTTCGAATACTCCGTAGCATACACAACACTTTTAATTTCCCCCCCAAATAGAAATCCATCGGTGTGAGGTCCGGGGAGCGCGCCGGCCACGGCACAGGTCCTCCTCGCCTTATCCACCGATCACCGAAGTGATCATCTAAATACTCGCGTACGTACGTACGATCATATAAATACGCGTGATGGCAGGCAGTTTTTTTAATTTTTAAATTTATACTAGTTTAGTGGTCGGTAATAGAAACATAAAAAACGGTATTAGAAACAAACATCATGCACCGGTCGGTAATAGAAGCAATCGCTATTTCAGATTCAATTATTATTTATTAAATATTGTGTGATTTAATACTGAATTTACGTACTGAATATCATAGGATATTTAATCATGCTAATGAATAAATTGAAACACCTTTTCTAGCATAACGGCGTATATCTAATTTTCTGAAGTTCATCGAAAGTCAGCTTAAACTGGCGGTAATAGGTGCGTTTACCTTACTAATATTATAAAGAGGAATTTGATTATTTGTTTGCATTGAATAGGCTCCGAAACTACTGAACCGATTTGAAGAATTCTTTCACTGTTGTAAAAGCTACACTATCGCCGGGTGACCTTAATAAAAATCCAATAATGTAATCCGAGCTGTAAAAACATAAGAAAACCGAAGCAAAGCGGGGGCAGTTACTTGTGTTCAATAAAGTGATTTTATGTCCTTTATTAAAATAAGAGACTAAAAATTAGAGGACATACATATCTATATCAGAATTTACCTGGAATTAAATATGGAATTAAATACAGTTCTTAGAAATCGTCCTTTCATATCAAACTTTTAATATACTGTAAATACTTATAGTCTGACACAACACTGTATATCGCTACACCTACAAATACAAATTGATTTCGGTATACTATAAATAGATTGAAATGTAAAGAAGTGAGAAAAGTCCATCTCAATGTCTAATAACTTGAATAAAACTTGGTAAAGATCCACCTTGCTTGCTACGCCGTAACAGTCTACGAAGTTTATTAGATTTATTTACTAAAGCTCTAAATACGGAGCTGTACCGATCCATTTTAATTGATCGTAACGATATCTCTTGTTTTTTAAGGCCTAATTATTAAGACTTATATTAGGACTGGTATCATACATCCATAAATCAATCGAACTTAAGCAAAGATTGCAATTCATGATCAAAATTAAAAACAGAAAGTAAAAATATCAAACTTAGAATCCTAGCATCAACAAATTCGATAAAATCAATTGCTTCCAGCAGCAAGGCGGCAGATCTCAATACCGCGCGCAGCCCGCGCAGTCTGTTGACTACGACTACGAGGAGCCGGCGCCCACCCCGCGCCCGGCGCCGCGTCCGACCCCGCAGCCGCAGTACCGACCTCAGCCGCAGCCGCAGCCGCAGCAGCAGTACCGACCGCAGCCGCAGTCGCAGCAGCAGTATCGGCCTCAACCGCAACAGCAGCAGTATCGTGCTGCTCAGAGTGCACCTGTTCCTCCTAAAGTAACTTGTTGGATGCTACTGTAGACTCTGAGTAGAGTGAAGTTGTCCAAAGAAACATTGCTTATCCTAGAGTTCTCAAATTAAGTACTAAGGATGTAGATCGAATTATGGCAGCTTCAGATCAATTATAGCATAGAAAGTGTTTGTAACCAAATCAATTTTGAATCAAAACATTTGATTTCATTTGAATAACTTTATTTACTATCGAACAAATATATCATAGCCGCACACTGATATTATACCACTTACTTAAGTAGGTTTAGGGAAAATAGGGTTCCCATTTCTACTGTCAGTATAAAACTGACTAAAGAACTAAGAAGGTCCTGGTACGGTTATTAAATTCATACAATAATTAAAAAAAAGTTAGACCTAACATAAACCTTAGATCTAACATAAAGTTATCTTTCCAGCCTGCATTTTTCGCTGGTGCGGCTCCCGTACCCGCAGAGGACAACTTCTTCAATCCGGAGCCCCAGCCGCGTCAGCAGCAGTACAGGCCCAAGCAGGAGTTTAGACCAGCGCCCCAGCCCCAGCAGTTTGCTCCTAAGCCCCAAATCGAGTACCAGGACTTCAACCAGGCCCCCGCTTCTCCCCGCTTCCCTCCTGCCAACCAGTTTCAACAGCAGAGAAGTCAGCCCTACTCGATGCTGGATCAGTTGCTCAAGGAGTACTCCCTGCCCCAGGGCAACTCCGTCCCTCTCCATGATATTACATTTGGATCCTTTTAGTCGGTGATTAAGCATCATCTTTTGTAAATATGTAGTGTAACTTTATTAAATTCAAATTTTATATTTATTTTGCCTTTTTCTTTAATATGGCATATCTGGGACTTTTAATCCTGCATAATTATTTTGCAACTTAATCTTTCATCATATTCTCCCTAAAGTCCGGGCAGAAAATATTGGCTATGATGATGAAGGACATAGAGCAGTTAGTTAGTTAGTGAGGAAACCTGCACACCTAAGAGTTACCCAATATGTTCTCAAAGATGTGTATAGCCTACCAATCTGAACTTGGCCAGCGTGGAAGATTATGGCCTGTACATTGTGAGAGGAAACCCCGAGCCCAGTAGTGGGACAATTATGGGTTGTTACTTTGACTTTGACAAAGAAAAGGATTCCTCAATCCAAAAATGATCTTAACAAACTTACATCATTTTTGAAAGACTTATCCAACGATACCCTACACCTTGACGAGAATAAAATACATTTCTAAAAATATCTCAAGATTTTATTATCCCACTTTGTAGATGTGACGAAAGTATTGGCTATGATGATGAAGGAAATAGAACAGTTTGTACCACATGTTACCCAATGTTACAACTTAGCTTCAGGAATCATCAAGGACAAACTCAATAGTTGATTAACAAGGAACCAATGACAGATTAAACTTGAGGTAATGAGAGATATGAGAGATAACTTATCCATGCTAAATTATCGTGTTCTAGTAATAAGGGTCTCTGTGCTGAGTGCGGACGTGAACGGTGGACGGTGAACAATAAAAAGGGATAACCTGTTTCACTTCTTTTACTTTCCATTCCACTTGTCTCCTCACCAGGCCAATGTCAAGCCAAGCATAACAGTCCCTTGTGGTATTGTAATCCCAGAAGCGTTACTCAACACATACCCCGACACCGCACCATTGTTACCGCTGTTTTTAACAAGCCCGCATGAGGCCGTGGGAGGGTTTCCCAAGGGTCGGCCAACAATACCCGCCTCTTACCGCCTTGCATGTGTGACTTATTTTCCCACCGAGTTATGTAAGGCGGATAAATTGTTATGTTTGATTACTACAGCGAGCTGCAAATTTATTGTTTGCTTTACAGATAAATGAGATCGAGCCTCAACGGCCTTTGTAGAAACAATTAGACAATTTTTTATTGTTGATGTACGTTGAAGGTATTGCTGTCTGGGTACATCCATAATCTCATGACGAATTCAGAAGATGTTTGCGATAAAAGGACGTTTTAGTTTAGTTTTGGTTTTTAAACTATAAATATTTTGTTAACGTGCTACTTAGAAATTAATGTAGGAAAACATCATTATGAAAACTAGCTTGTATTCTCGAATGTTCTTGTTGGTGTACCTACCTAAAAATATTATGAAGATGTTTACAACTGACATCCAGAGATAGAACTCTCCAGAGATCGTGGCCTTAAGGAAAATAATATTGTGGTTCATAAATGTATTAATGAATACATACATACACATGCAAGAAGTAAAACGATGATTATTTTATAGGAACTCTAAATGTTATTTTCCATATGTGTAGTGGCAATGAATGGGAAGCAGATATGATCTGCATAAAACTAATACGAGTACCACTAAAATGTTATTATAAAGACGAGTTTACTCTCGAGAGGTCACGAGGTTATTTTCCGGACGGAGCAGATATTTATGACATAGAACGTTCTCTATTGTCTGTTGTTCTTAAGTCAGGGGTATATGTGAATTTCGCGATGCCTTATTTGCATGCCTGAGCTAACTGTAACACATGAAATCCTAGTGGGGCGATGTGCGATTGTTTTTTAAATGATATACTTATTTACCGTCATCCTTTTTGTCGTCAACAATGAGAATCTTAGCGATAATATTTCTGGTTAATATCTTCGTGCAAGAGTCAGCCCCGTGAAGGCCAACCATTGTAATTTGTATGTCTACTTGCAACAGATGCGACCTTCCATATAGTTGAGCCGTTTACGTATAGCTGAGCTTAAAAAACTAATAAGACAAGATAATAAAAATAAATACATTTTTTTCATTAGAAGTATTTGGAAGAACTTCATAAAACGGTGCTGTAAATGCCCTGTCATGTTCCATACCTTGTTTTGAATACATTTTCATTAATTAAATAAATCTAACAATAATACTTCAATGCACCTAACCTGACTTCTCATGTTTAAGAAAACTTCATGTTAAATTGGATAATATGCCACATATTTTTACAACAAATCAATACAAAGTCTTTATTACTATAATTGCATTGGTAAAAAATATTTACATTATTATCTATTACAACTAAAGGTAACTGAGTAAACTATATTAAATATTACGTACTATAATATAAATGTTTATTTCAATGCCTTTGTACGGGTTTATTATCATTGGTGGACCCTTCTTCTCCTAAAATTGTGACATTCCTCACCTGTTTCCTTGGAGGAGTAGCAGTTGTCAGTTCCGTCGCCGGCGCAGGCGTCGGCATGAAGTCAGGACTGATGGCAAGCATGAGCATCTTCAGCAGCAGAGCCTCCCTCACTTCAACTGGCAGGTATTCTGGAATGTCTTCTATATGGTTAGAGGACGCGCCGGCACTGTCGTAAGGGCGTGAGTATCTCCGACGTGGTACATACCTCTGGCTTTCGTATTGCTGGTTGTCATAATTCGAGACTTGATTTTGGTAAATATCTTGTCTGTACTGCTGGTCGTATCGGTAGTCGTAACGGTCGTCATCTCTATAGTTCTGTTGCTGTCTGTTATAGTCATAGTCTTGTCTGTAGATTGGTTGTGATTGATATGGTGGTCCCGGCAGCATTTGATCCATCAGAGATTGTAATTTAGCTTGCCGAAGAATCAGAATGTGTAATAAGCGTTTAAGGTCTCTTGTGCTTACTGGAGCTGATATGCGAGGGACGTCATCAATAGGTTCGTAGCGTTGGTATACAGGTGGAGGAGCTCTGTAGGGATTTACAAACCTCGCTTCATATCCCTGAATTGGAACACCGCGTTCATCAACTGGTACGGGTATTATTCTTGTTACTGGTCTCGCATCATATGCTGAGACTGCTTCAGGCTCTGCTGCTTTGGATTGTGCGTGACTTGTTTCTTTTAAGAACTGTTGGTCCAATACTTTGTTTTGGTATTCGTAATGGAGAAAGGGCCGCTGATTACCAATAGGGATGGCGGCTCCAGGATTGTCTCTCAAGTATTCGTGAGTGCGGAATTGAATTGTTGCTGTCGGACGTCGATAAATCGGTTGTTGGTGGTATAATCTATCTTCGGATTCCCGTTGAAGAGGAATGTGTACTACAGGAATAGCAGTAGAAGTTAAAGCATTCTCACGATCGAACACCCGACCCGTACTAGCTTCTACAGTAGTCTCCTCTGCCTCCTGTGGTGCTTCTTGATATTGACGATGTATTTGTTGCCTCGCTGCTACCAGAGAATGTATTGGTACTAATCTAACTCGTGGAGTTGTTGTAGTAAATAAAGGACGTACCGTTCCAAGCGATAGGTGACTGCCGTAGACGTCGGTAGAATCATCCCCCATGGACTGCTGCAAACTTATCATGTGAGGATTGGGGCTCGTTCCAGTTAACTCACGTCGGATTGCATTTTTATTTTCAGGAGAATTCTCCTTTATATGTTCGTATACTGGTTTTACCGTTTGTGGTAACTTGGTGGTTGTTTGTTTCGTTATTAAGTCATCTTTCACTGAAGCTGGCACTGGTTTTGAAAGTTGGGTCCGTGTTTTAGCACTATCTTCCTTATGTTTATACAAATCCAATATATTGCTCGTAGTTTCTTCAACTGTTTGTTCAGTAGTGGCATCATGATTCAATGGAGCTCTAGTTAAACTTCCTCTTCTTCTCGGAATGGGTTGAATAACTGTACCTCTTGTTGTAGCACTGGATCTGGTTGGATACACAACTGTTGCTAATGGTCTTCTTGTTGTCGAAGATACCGTCTTGTTTACTCTTACAACCATCATCGGTGTGCTTGGTGTAGTACTAGTGGTCACTGGAACAGGTGTACTATCACCAGACGATGTATACGTGACACGTTTTATTTCACCATCTTGATCAATATAGCCGAATGTACCCTTAACATTGCCTTTAACGTCTCGGCTCTCAATCTTGAAGGTACCATCATCAGCTTCGTAACCAACCGTGTAGGATCCATCTTCATTGAGTCGGCGTATTTGTTTGACGATTTCCACTTTCCCAGGATCTGCCGTTTCACTTGCTTTCAAGATTTCCGTGGTAGCATTCTTGGAGGATTCGACGTCGGTAACATGTTGTGTCGAGTTTGTTGCCGCACCGGTTGAGAGACACGCGTGAAGTACAGCGAGGAGTACGAGGAGGTTCATCTCGCTAGGGCAGCCGCAGCGGCATGACGGCGATACGTCGCGCCCGCGTACTCCGGTCCCCTATATAAAATATTTCCCCACTCGCGTCCTCGCCGTGTGAACACCTTACGCAAACACCACCATTGTTGTCACTTCATTATCTGAAACGGAAAATCTTTTTACTGCACTTACCCGTGCTGTAAGATCTCAATTGTTTAATTGTCCGTTCGAATAGTGCGTGCGCATATGGACAGTAGTTTATGTTTGGTTATTTATTATTGGTATTCGAGCTGCATTTTGTAAAATATGGGAGTGAATACTAGTATTAAATTATAATTGGTCTATTGTTGCGAGTGTGTCTACTGTCTATTGTTCACACGACTCGTCGGGGTTTCAATGTCATCATAATTATCCCACTTTAGGCCGACTTTCATGAAAACATATGTCCTTGAAAAAAATCCTTTCTATTCCAAAATCATAGATGTGAATAATGTTGTAAGTAAAGTTGCTTAGAATTGTTTTATTATATTTTATATTTTTAATAAATTAACAGCTGCTGGAACTCAAAATCATTGTGAAGCAGATGTGTATGACTGACAATATTTTGCTTCTGCTGCTGTTTCAGATTTACCATAGAGAAAAAGAATTCGCAAAAGCACTATTGGCACACGTTTGAAAATAATACTCTAAAATAAAAAAATAAAAAACATTTTGCATCGATAACTACAAAAAATCGTGTATTTCTTGAATTTACACATTTTATGCTATACATTATGTTAGAGATTAATTTATGAGATAAATTCGCCTTAAACTGTTTTGCCTAAAAACCTAAAATCTGTAGCGTAATAAATATAAGCACATTATGCGTGAGAAACAGTTCGTTTCTTATTATATGCAAAGAGCTATCGTATTGTGAAAAACGTTACTTAGATAGCTATATATAAAACAGTAACATAGAATTGCTTTAACAATTAGGTAATGATTGTTAATCACTTTTTTGATAAAGTCCATAAAAATTGTGCCTTGACTTAGTTAATTTTGTCATTAGTTGAGTTCCAGTATTGGTTAACTAATAATATGCTTTAGGTTTCCTTTTTAGGGTTTCGAGTCAAAGACTGCTTGGACATGAGTTTTTTATATCAAATATTGCAATAAGTAGTATTAAGTGCTATCTGTAACTGTGAATAGGAAAAAATAATCCCGGGAGTTTCTTGCCGCTTCTTCTCCCGGGACCACTCACGGTAGGGATTTGTTGAAGCGATGGCGTTGAGCGACTTTCGAAAAGTGTTTGTAACAAACCTACTTCAAAAAAAAAGCGGAATCCTTACAGTTTCTTCATATCTGACCGTCCGACCGCCCACAGTACCTATATACCTACAATGCTCTCTGCACCTTAGTGCTAGAAAGCTGTAATTTGGCATGCACACAATATACATATTTATTAAAATTATAAAAAATAAAATCTAGGTCTCCAAAGATCAATTTTCGATTCAGGTCTCCGTAATATTTGGCATTAAGCTGCTGGCTAAACGGTTGGAGTTTGGACAAGTGAAAAAATTCTCAAAAATATCACGATTATATTAGCATAAGTTGTTAATAAGTATTAGTCGATAAACTTACTACTTCACAACCCAAAATTGCGCGTGGCCTGATAAGCACTTGTCCGGTTTTTATTTTTCATATAAATAGCCGGCAAACGAGCTGACGATCCACCTAATGATAAGTGGCTATTGTCGTCCATGGACATCAGCAATAACAAAGATATAACTGATGCGTTGCCAGCCAAGATAAAGAAAGAAAGCCCTCAGCCGGAACACGACGAGTCATTTGGAGGCTGAATCAAACTCAAGTGTGGTAGCTATTCAGGTGAACTCCATGGAGAAATAATAATAGTGATAATGGCTGGTTTTGTTATTATTATTATATTATTTGTTACATAATTATTTTTCTATTGTAGTATTGCCTTGCGTTATTTCCATCATTGTTGACGTCAAATTATTTCAAGACTGCACAGTACATAGTTAGGTCTTTTCTAGCTATTGAATATTGAAGACCCGTGGTACGAAATTCGTAAATTGCTTGAAGATCTCTCATGCGCCTCAAGAGATATCTAAAAACAAGAAACAACACGCAAACATGCTGTCTGAAGGTAGAGCAAGCTAAATTTAGAAGTCTTTACACAAAGCTGAAGGTAGAAAAACGTGAAATATATCACGTATAAGTAGCAAGTGTAACCTACTAATTTCGGTCACTCATTACAACAACTTTATGGTGAACGCACATAATGTCCGCACCGTGCGCGTCAAACATGACGCATATGAGAACCGCATCGTCCATAACACTACCTCAGTGCCTGAAGTCGAAGGTGTTCGAGCAGTGGGTGTTGCCAGTGATGACATACGGATCTGAGACGTGGAGGTTCACTATTGGCCTAATGCATAAGCTTAAAGTCACCCGAAATCAAAGCGGGATATGGAATGAGTTATGCTCGGTATCTCTCTACGTGATAGAATTAGAAATGAGGAAATCCGTAGACGAACGAAGCTGACCGGCATAGCGCAGAGAATAAGTCTATTGAAGTGGCAATGGTTCGATGGACCGATAACTGTTGGGGAGGAAAGGTCCTAGAATGGAGACCACGCCTTGGAAAAAGGAGCACAGGACGCTTCACGACCAGGTGGACTGATGACCTGAAGAAGACAGTATCCACTGGATTCAGAAGGTTCAGGACCAGTCAGTGTGGCACTTGTTAGGAAAGGCCTATGTGCAGCAGTGGACGTCCAAAGGCTGATTGATGGATGGATGGATGGATGGATGGAGACCTATCTACGCTGCGTTGTGACCACAGTTACCATAGCAACGAAATTGATTCCCAAACACTTAGGTTTCCCCGTAAGAAATTCGGAATGGGTTTCCAAATTTTTTACTGATAACCAGCCTATGAATAGTGTAGGATTCCGTACCGCATTTGCAACTTAACCGACATTTACTAGTTAACTTGTTATCCATCTAGGTTAGCCATGACAGTTTTCCTTTTAAATTTATCGTTCTTAAAGGTACATACTATGGACCATATTAGCTAGCAGGGGCACAATTCATCCCCACTTTACGGGTAAAGGAGGAACTGAAACTGTGATACTAAAAAAGGCAATAGGTTTTAAGCACGTTAACAAATTGGTTAACAGAATTGGTCCACAGGAAAGTACAATAAACGAGCAGACGCGACACTTAATGACATGTGAGCTTTACTGTTGAAATCCAAAAAGAAGATTCCCTCTGGTGGGATGTTCATCGTCGACCCTTGAAGAAAATAAAGCGGGGTAAACGCACTATGGATACTACCTACATTGAACTATTATTACTAACTACCTACTCCTTTATAGCCCTCCAACCGCCAACACTGAAACCAAAACACGCAACAACCATTCAATTCAATTCAAAATTATTTTTTCTGGTAGGTATCACATAAGCACGTATTTTTTTTAGTCCACCAGCATTTCGGAAAGGTGCTTTGTCATGGAGGAGAAGAAATGCCGTAAAGCAACTCCTCAGCACATCTTAAACGAAAAATAAACTTCTACTTAATAAATGGGTGAACTAATTCCGTGGTGGTGAATGGTTGAACTAAGACCCCACTCAGAATGGAGTATACTCTAGCTCTTTCTTTCTACTTTTCAGCTAGGTGTGTTCGTGATTTGTAGTGGGCTACTAACAGATTGTAGTGATCATTGAAATTAAAACTGAATCCGTTTTAAAAATAGGGCGAATTGAGAGTTACATTAAGAAGGTACTTTTGCTACGCGTCGCGTTAAATAGTCATGGAAATAGTTGACTTTTATAAGTCTGCCGGCAGCAGGCGCTAACATAAAAAAATGGTTGTCTGTAAAGTCGGTTTACGGACGGTAGTTTAACGTGACAACGTCATGACAAAACATTAATGAAGTAGTGCTCGTATATAATATTATCTCTGGAAATTAACTTATAATTAGAAACTTTTATCTTTATACTACAACGCCATCTAGAACTCCTGAACTAAACTATTTTTTCAGCAAATTCCTTTCTGACTTAATTGTGTATATAGTTTTGTTCATAGATAGCGCTTTCTCAATATAATATTATTTCTGGAAATTAACTTATAATTAGAAACTTTTATCTTTATACTACAACGCCATTTAGAACTCCTGAACTAAACTATTTTTTCAGCAAGTTCCTTTCTGACTTAATTGTGTATATAGTTTTGTTCATAGATGGCGCTTTCTCCATTGTTCGCTCGCTCACGTAACGCAACAGATGAGTCATGCTTTTTCATGCGTGCGGCCGGCATCGTTTTATTAGACGTTATCACGTCAATAAGATCATACACAAATCATAATTCTTGTTCTACGGGAACAGAGCTCTTTCCTAAGATGGAAAAACACTTGTTCCGTTTTCGTAATCATTTTTCGTAACCAGCTATGAAAAAGAATTTTTTTTCACTGTGAATCCTGAATATTAAAGTAGTTATCCTCGTTCTAGTATAATATATCTTATATCTTTAGTATTTAACATTTGATACAATAATAAATAGTCTCGGCAAACGTTAATATATTAGTTCATTGCTCGGCAAAGACTAACGTAACTAATAAACATTGGTGATTTGGATCAAATCTTTACAATTTAATTTTATTGACTCGACCGACTTGGCTTCTTCTTCAGAGATATTGTCGTTATATATATCATGTTCAGTTAGAGTTTTTTTAATGTAAGTGTAGAAGCATAGATAAGATATAATATTTATTTGGTCGTACGTTATTTTATGAAGGGGCGGTGATTGTATCTGTCTGTAAAAGGGCATTTACTGATCAGTTAAATCCTTCAAGTCCTATTTATATTAATATCAGGTAAGTAACGTCAATATTATTAAATAGAACTAAAATATAATATAAAGGGCGCTTATTTTAAAAGCTTTTGCAATGTTTGTTGGGTTAAATCTTACAAGCTGAATTACTTATTAACAAATTACTTCTTCTTATCCTATGGAAACAAAGTTCTCCGTATTGCTTTATTTCTGATTTGAATGCATTCTATAATATACATGACTTGAAACTATACTGTTTTGGCTCCAGGCGAGGGAATTCCTTAACGGTCAACGACACAAACCAAGAACTAAAACTAAGAGAAAGAAACTAAAACTAAAAGAACTAAACTCGTATAAACTCGATCATTAACCTGTATGCCACTCTCGAGGTTCGCTTTAGATAGAGGATGGAGGATACGGTCACTAATATATTTACTTTTAAATGCACTATTTATGTTAGTAAGTTATAATGCAATTTATCTTAATTTATTTTAATTAATAAGTTAATCATATTCGTGAGGTAATTACGAAATTTCCGTCACTGTGACGTCATGTGAGTGAAAAAATTATATGTTATCCAGCATATTTATATCTATGGATAACCTTATGAACACATTATAGAATGGAATGTTTTTGACAAAATAAGTAAGTTATATAATTATTTTTTACTAGGAAATCGCCCTCGCTTCGCTTCGGGAAAAATAGTAAAAAAAATATAAGTACGTATAATATAGCCTATGTCACCCGGGGATAGTGTAGCTTCCCAACAGTGAAATAATTTTTCAAATCGGTTCGGAAGTTTCGGAGCCTATTCAATGCAAACAAATAATCAAATCATTCCTCTTTATAATATTAGTATAGATAATGTCCTTTAAAAATTAATCATCACAATACTTAAATGCTGCTAGGCTCGTGTCTCGTCTTTTAAAGTGAAGAGTATAGGGATAGTCCACACAGCGGACCAAGTGCAACTTTCCACGCTTCATACACCTCATGGACTTAAATGTGCAGGTTGCCTCACGATGTTTTCTTTCACCGAAGTGATAATTAAATTGTATTATGCATAGAGCTTGATAAAATTAGAGTGTGTGTAGGATTCGAAATTGGCTTCCCGCTTTCGGGAGACCAGCATTCAAACCACGAGGCTATCACTGCTATGAATTAATAAGACTACCAACCTGATCCTTTGAATATAGTCATGCAAGTTTTAAATATAATTTTGTATAAGTATGAAGTTGATACTCTTACATTCAACTGTACTTAACATTTCCAAAATTTCTAAGCCATAAGAAAATATAACCCATATTTTATTCAACGATGTCGGGCAATTATTATTATGTATCTTATATAATACTGGCTTAACAAAACAAGGAATGTAATATAAAAATATAATTTATTTAAAACAAATATTACAAAATTACTTTACAAATCAACCGAATCGGGCGCAAGGACTGTCGCGCACAAAACTGTTTACATTTCACACTTACGACTACTATATACTACATTAACTTTAAGGTACTGATTAGACAGCGTATGTACACTCGCGCCCTGCAACTGTCCGGAGCTAGGAGCACACGACTACACTCTGTCGACCAAACACTACGATATATGGCCCATTGGACGCTGATATGACAGAAGCCAACAGAAACGCTTCCATCACTAAATGAAAGTTTTATCAATTTGGGTTGACTAAACAGAACGTCATTTCAACGAAGAATTTAAACCTATAGAAAGACATTTAAAAATTACAAAAATCGATCGCGACTAGTTTCTGTCATACCAGGTCTAACGGTCGACCGTGCTGCCTAGCTCAGATATTTCACTATTCACACTAGAACTGGATGCCGTGACCTCTGAGGAAAGCGTCAATCTGCCCTGAAGATGATGACTCCCCGCGAGGCGCCACGTAATAGTATTGCGGGGACTGTGCCCTCTGAGGCACCTGGTTCTGAGCAGCGATCGCTAGCCTCTGTGCCTGGGCCCTCGCCGCTGCTCGGTCCCTCTGCAGCTGAGTCTGCTGCAACTGCTGCTGTTGCGCGAACAGCTGCTGCGAGTTCTGGAACTGATTTTCGGCTTGCTGCCTCTGATAGACTTCTTGAGGGTTCTGCTGAATTTGTTGCCTATACAAGGGGCTGGGCTGGGCAGAGATCTGAGGGGAGGGAATGAACGGACGCTGAGCTTGAGGTTGCTGTCGAGCTACGTACGGCTGCAGACGTTGGTTCAGGTTGAGCTCGCCCTTGGTCTGCGGCAGGGTCTGGAACAGCTGCGTGTTGTACTGTCCACTAGAAGGATCGTAGACTAGTTCGGTCGAGTATAGGGGGTTTCCGCTCGGCGAGGCAGCGTCCACGCCGACGGTCGTCTTCGAAGGAGTGCTCAAGCTTCCGGGAGTCGTCGACTGGATCTGGTTCTCTTGATGGAACTTGGCGAATTCAGCCGCGAAATCGATCTGGCCCGGTCTAGCTGAAGTAAGGATGGCAGCAGGAGTTGGAGCTGGGGAGTAGTTTGGCTCGGGGCTGTACTGAATTTGAGGTTTCGGAGTAACTTGGACGAGTTGTGGTCTGAACGTTGTCGCTGGCGGTAAGGCGCGCGCGGTGGTGATTGGAACAGGACGAGGGGTTATGGCAATCTGTTGAGGTTGGTAAGCTGGTCTTCTGTGAGCCGGTTGCGGGCGCTGGACTACGCGTTGTCTGATGTGCTGGAGAGGTTCCTCTTCAACTTCGTCTTCATCGGCGTCTCTGAAGTCATTCTGGAAGTAGGTGGTCGGTGGTCGCGCAGTGGTAGGCCTCAACACGGGTCTGCTGGGATAGTTGGGTTCGGCATCTTCGCGCTCGGCGGATTCCTGTGCCGGAGAGTCTGGCTCATCGTCCTCGTTCGGTTTATTGGGGTCGCAAGGGTTGCCGGACACGTAGGTGAATTCCCTCTTGTTACCGTCGGGGTCGACGTAGCCGTACTTGCCACGCACGACGCAGTCAGTGCCTCTCGTTTCTTCTTTGAACGATCCGTCAGCCGCCTCGTAGCCAAATGTGAAGCTGCCGTCGTCGTTGACCTGAAAAAGTTGGAAAGTATTTTAAGGAAGTACAAGCAGTAGTAAGTATGCTTTGTTATGATGAGAGGATTGCCAGAGTTCTCAACCGATATTGTTAAGTTATTAATAGTGTTTTTCAAAAAAATTTAATTGTGTATTAAAAAGTTTTAAAAACAATAAGTTATAATCTTCTTTTTTTCGCCACAATCCATTAGCTTCTCCTTATTTGTAATGGAAAAACCGTAACAAACTTCATCTTATTCTGATAATTTGAGCTCTCTGGCATTATCCAGGCCTATTTGACAAGAAACCCTAGACAAGAAATAGTAGGTTGTGCCGCTCGTGTTACCACCTTACATTTGTGTCGAATGAGTAACTAGTTGTTGCTGGCCCTAGCAG
This sequence comes from Thymelicus lineola, assembly GCA_963932265.1. Lineage (NCBI taxonomy): Eukaryota > Metazoa > Arthropoda > Insecta > Lepidoptera > Hesperiidae > Thymelicus > Thymelicus lineola. Next base: position 17,181,987 of record OZ010690.1, read on the forward strand.
CCTTTATAGCTTCACGCCATATGCACATTACTCCAACATATAGCAGCATGTATAAACAGCTGTAGCCTATCGGTTTGAACGTTGGTTTTCCTAGGGCAGCGAGCTGATTTCGAATCCTGGCACGCACCTCTAATTTTTAAAAATTATTAGAGTATTAAAAGTTAATTATCACTTGCTTCAGTGAAAGAAAACATCGTTAGGAAACCTACACACGGGAGAGTTTTCCATAATGTTCTCAAAGGTTTATGAAGTCTATCAATCCGCATTGACCAGCGTAGTACACTACGGCCTGTACCCCTCACATTGAGAGAGGAAATCCGAGCCCAGCAGTGGGACAGTTATGGATTGTGACATCGTCTTTTACCTTATTATAGTTCCGGATGGTCTGCACAGGCGGCTGCTTGGGCGCCTCCTGCGGCTGCTTAAGACGCGGCGCGGGAGGGGGCTGCCGTTGCAGCGCGCGCTCGTACTGCTGGTCCAGCCGGTCTTGCGCCTGGTACAGCGCGTTGTACGCGTCCTGGGATACCAGCACCACCTGGAATGTATGGGGGCATCGGTTGTAGAACTGATCTGGGAGGCTGATCTTTACTCAGTATATACTTATGTAGTTAGTAAGTAATTCTACACTTTTTTGTTTCAGATTGTATTGAACTGAGCTTATATATGGCGCTCAATTTGTATAGAAAATAAATATATAAGCAAATAAATAAATATTATAAAAAAAAATATAAATATAAATATTCGTGAAGTGCCAGCGCCCCATTTTATTACAACTGTACAAACGGTACATTGTTTATATAGATCGTTGATAGTTGTCATACTTTTTAATTTGTAGTTTCAGTTTTAGTTAAGTAGTTCGATTTCTTAAGAGATATTTTTTTAATTTTGTGTACATGAACTAAATAATAACTAACCACTCATCAACTCTGAACTCTGGTGGTTCGTCCGCTCGGTTGCCAGCTGTTTACTACACTACGCTAAGTTTCTGACTTAATTCTCTGACCTGTTCCCCTGCTCCTCTGTCTTGGGCCTGGGGTTCGTAGTCGTAGACATCTTCGACAGGCTGCTGCAGGCGAGGCCGCTGCCGCGCGCCCAGCGCTGTGGCTGCCACCAGGCAGAGGATCTGGAAACACAGACAAGTTTTATTAATTAAAATGAATTTTTAAAATGCTTAGGAAATTCTTTCACCGTTTCCGTTTTAGTTAGGCATTATTTCCTTTCAGAAACTAATAAAGATGATTTCTTGTAAATTAATAAAAATGCTACACAGTCGTAGCCCTACATTAAGAGAGAGAGTATTGTAGGGCAATACATAAAGACATGATCATCCAGATGGCCGGACCGAGAACAGAAGTTTAAAAAAATTCTGACTCGCTGGGAATCGAACCCTACAAACAGCATCCGGCATGGTATTGGTAACCACTGCCCCATGTGGGTCGTCAAATCAAAAGTTTGCCTATCGTATTGAAACTATTGAATAGTTTCAATACAACTTGACGTACAATACAATCTACATTCCTACACATAGTAGTTTACATCATACATTTAGTCAAACATAACACAAGATTGTGTGCCATAATTTACTGAGGCTGTTCGCACAGTATGGACCAGGTATATGTTGGCCACCTTGAGATCCGTTGTGATAAATAAATAATTACAGCTGATTGAGTGTGCACGTCGCACGATTACTCTTGAACTTTAGCCAGCCTTAACACAATAAAAATTGTGGGTCCGGTTGCGAACACACCCAGTCCCTCACTACAACAACTTACAATCGTTTGATTGAGTATCTCACAGACCATTATGATCATTAGATTAGGTATAGTTTTATTGATATACAGATATAGAATTAAGCAATGTGTTTCAGCCCACCTGCTGTTCTACTGAAAATAGTATAAAAGTTGAACACAATGGAAAAATCTAAATTAAATAGGTACCCACACAATAAAACTTAGTGTTAGTGTGTAATTTGTGATTCTGTGGGACACAAGATATGAATATGAGAACTAGGTAGGTAAGTATGTAAGTTCTTAGCACATATATTATAATAAGTTCTTACATATCGGAAGATTATATAAGACGAGCTAGAAAGATAGAGACACAGCCGAGCGAACAGAAAATTCAAATTTGGTTTTAAAAACAAAAGCATTAAGCGATAATCGACCAGCTCCACTCCAGCCTGGACCATAACCTTCCGCATCATTAAGGTTTAGACGAGCCGTAGACATAACGTCATGTCGGGTCGGGACATTACCGCGGCATTGAGGACATTCGGTAATTACGGTGTCATCAGCATGAGGTCACGGTCAGCGGGTTCTTCGGTCGTCGACCCGATGTCATCGCCCGAACATTACC